>MAPW01000006.1:0-430789 GCA_001689995.1 Tilletia indica
CGAGTTGGAAAAAAGTTGGAGACCCCGTCTACACATCGAGGTGAGGAGATTACATGCCTGCAACATTCCCTCCTTCCTTCGATTATCGAGCTCAAGTTTTACGTCTTGAATCTCTTAGCTGCGTAGATGGGCCGATGTCGTACTCCTGGCACCCTGCGATGCCAAACACCCTTGCCAAGCTTGCTAATGGTATCTGCGACAACCTTCTGGTAAGAGATCCGACAAGACTTGCTTAGAACCCCTGCTTCATATCTTTGCTCAACCTGACTCTGCATCCGTGACAGACATCCTTCTTCCGCGCCCTCTCGCCCTCAACACCGACCTTTATATTTCCGGCCATGAACACACTGATGTACGAACATCCACTCACGGGACAACATCTTGAAATCCTCCAGTCTACGCTGGGCTACGAAGTTCATGGACCGATACCAAAGCAGCTGGCCTGCGGGGACATCGGTGAGCCTTGCAACAGCTTCACTTTCCTCGAGTCGAAAGGAAGCGACGATGCTGATCCTTCGTGTGACTGTGGGAACAGGACAAGGCGCCATGTTCGAATGGTCCGACATCGCCAAACTTGTTGTCACCCGCTTCGGCCCAGTTGCCAGAGCCAGAAATCAATGAGTCACAAGCAATTCCCAACTTCCTATGCATCGCGCCTTCATCTGAAAGATGCGACTGGATCGCACAAAGTCTCGAGAATCAAATGACCTTGCTGGAGAGAACATGTGATTGAATTGATTTGGTACCCGTGCTGCCGGGCGGCAGATAAATGCTGATATCTGACCTGAGCGAGGCAGAAGTTCTGATCTGCCCTGCTGCGCAAATTGCTGCTTCGTCGAACATAATAGCCGAATTTCCAGGCGTGGCATGTTCATATCCCCTCCCCGGGACCGGCATGCGTCTTGTCGAATTCTACTACAGCACCTGCTGGATTCTCCCCAAAGTACGCATGCCTCACGCGTTGCGGCTAGCCCCCTGCCACCTCGACTGCGGCCCACCCTGTTGCGAGTACCGAATATCCCAGTAACCCTGCGATGATGAAGCCTCCGGGGCGTCGTTGTATGCACTCTGCAGCATAGCTTCTTCTTGTGGTTGCAACTGTTGCTCCGAAGGAGGTACGAAACGGAATCCCTCAATCTGCTGGTCCTGGTATGGTGAGGCCCGCACCGTCGAGTTCGATCCCACCGACGACTGGGATCCGGAAGGGACCGGATCGCCTCGCCCATATGCCGATGTATGCGACTGCGAAGCATACATCTGACCGTGATGCCCCCCACCCTCGTGCCGAATGACATTTTGGAGCCCTGCTTGATGAGGATTCATGTACGGCTGCCCCTGGAAGTGCGCCGGCTGCCGATGGTTCTGCGAGAGCGGGAATGGCATCCTCGAAGGATCGGCATGCGCCAAGTTGTAGTCCTCGGAAACGTTCATATGGGTCTGCATCTCACGCCGTGATACCTGTCGTTGCTGATTGACATTGCCAAACGCACAGTCCGTCGCATTCACGGGCCCTGCAGACATGCGAGTCCCAGGCGTAAGCCGGAATGGCGGAGTGTCAGGGCGACTGATGGGAAGACTGCTTCGACCTGAATCGACGTCCGCAGCCGATGAATGGGGTAAACTTGGATGTCCAGGGCGAGTATCGTACTGCTGTTGGGCAAAAGCCAGTCTGGGATTCCCAACTCCCCCAGGAGATGTCCTATGCGCAGTAGTCGTGTTGCTCTGGTCATTCGTGTTGCTCTGGTCATTATACGAGGAATCTACCGACCCCTCAGCGTCCTCGTCGCTGTCGGTGGGGCCCTGAGCCTTTCTTGGGGGATCGACACGAGCCTCATGATGGGACTGTGGGGATACATTAGGGGCACGTGCTGGATCACTAACACGGGCCGGGTACCACTGCTCCCCGCTTGCGGAACCCGCACGACTGCGTATGCGAGGAGGCTGTGCCGACGGTGGCGCTTGAAATTCGTCGAGGCCGGCTGAGCCTTGAGATAAAGGAAAGAGGTCGGTATCCGCCGCTGAGACTTCGAGAAAGTCATGCTGATCCAATAAGGCATGTGCATGCAGCTTGGTCCCACTTGATGCGCCGACAGCAGAAGTATGTCCTTCATCTTCCTTGAAATGAAGTTCAGAGTCCTCGCTGCCCAGAGAGATCGGTTCTTGAGACGAACCAGCCATCTCCAGTAGACCCTTGCTGCTGCCCGCCGGCGGTCCCCTACTCTCACTCCGACTCTGGCTGGGGTTCGAAATGATTTCGAAGGAGCCCCGGGGAAGGGGTGGGCCCTTGCGCTTCTTCCCCTTAGCTTTGCTGAAACTTGACTGAGATGCGACAACGGCATCGCTATCCGAGTCCGAACCGTGGCTACGCTTGGTAAAAGGTCGAGGCTGGGGCCGCTGCGACGAAGGAGGCTGAGACGAAGCAGGAGCCATAAGCTGAGAACCCGATGGCAGCGACATATCGTCGTCGCTGTCATCCAGATAGCTACGGGCGCTGGCTGTGCTTATGGTTCGCTGCAGCGGCCGGGCCTTGGGTCTGAAGTTGCTTCCCATGCTGGACGGTGGAGCTTGATTAGGGTCCTCGGCCGCTTCCGCTGCCTTACTGCGCCCGGTAGCGACTATCTCCACCGAATCATCATCGACAACGCTATCAGTTCCCGCCGCCTTGCGCCCCCGGCGCGTTTGGCTGGATTTCGGTTTGCCGCGCTGGCTGCCGCGCTGGCTGCTCTCCTTTTTCTCCTTTTGCCTGGCTGCTGGACTGCTACCGACTGTGGCCTCGATGCGCCTGCTCCGTCTCGAAGGTGTGTTCGGAGCAGATGGTCGGCCGGCTGAGGACGGAGGCGTCCTGCCTGTGTCGTTTGTGTCACGGTCAAGATCGAAGTCAAGGAACTGACCAACATCGTCCTCAGCGAGCACGGGCAAGATCGCACTACCGTAGGCAGAGCTCTGCAGTCGAATCTGATTCGCCTCCTCGAAGTCGCAGTCGTCTAGCACTTTGATGAAGCAGCAAGCCAACTCTGGAACAAGGCAGCGACTGATGAAGCTGGTGCTGTTCAAAGGGTGCAAGCTCGCTTGCTTGTGGTCGGCGTCCAACCGCAGATCCGAGTCCGGGTAGGGATTGTTGCTTTCAGGAATGCGCTGGTCTATGAAAGCCCGTCGCAGCCACTCCAACATTTTGGCAGAACCGACTTCCCCAAAGCTGCGGAAGAAGAAATTGTACATCGATCTGTCTGAGAACCACTCTGAAAGACAGAAGGGCGGGCGCTCAAAGGTCTGGAGCTACTCACTAGCCAGTCTGCTCATCTTCCATAGTCTCCATCAATCCCTTCGCGGACGTCACTGTCCTCGCCCCGTCTTTAGCAGCTTTCTCCTGACACGCCTTTAGCCATTGGCTCGAGCTGGGATTGATGACGCGGTCGCACATCTGCCGCATAATCCATTCGAATTGTCCATCGCCGTGCTCGCTTTTGCCGTCGAAAAAGATTTGCTCCCAAAAGTCCCATACGAATTCTTCAGGCGCAGGCCATCCTTGTGCCTTGCCTTGGGGGATGATGGAAGCTTCGTCATTGTGAAGACTACACATACCCATGCGCGTCCCCGGCTCAATCTTCGCATTCTTGTGGAGCTTGTCGAGGAGAGGTTGTGCGAGACGAACCAGTCGATCGGAGGCTTTCTTGGGCCATGGACTGGGACAGAATGGACACCGTTTCAAGTCTACAAAAAGCGAGTCAAGTTGAAACGGTAAGTCTTCTCCTCGATTATGCGCAGTGTCAAGCTAGGTAAAATCATACCTGCTGCCTTCAAGGGAACGATTTCTTCTTGAGCCTTTTGCTTCGCTCGTGCTTCGGCGTCCTTGAGCTCAGTGCTCACTTCGGCTAGCAGCTCTGTGTAGTTCTCCGCCGAACCTGATACCAAGAAGCTCTCTAATCGGGTTGGTCGATGGAACTGAGACGGGTCGACCTTGGAGTAATCAGTGCCTTTGCCCTTGTTAGATGCTTTCCCTTTCCCCTTCGGATTTTGAGAACTGGGTGGTATTACCAGTCGATTCTTGCTCGTCTTCGCCTCGCCTTGCGGGTCATATTCGTCCGCGTCTTTAGCAGCTTTGCCTTTACCAGACCCGTTGCCTGTCTTAGGAATGATGAGCTTGGGCGGTTCTTCACGCTGCCTTTTGCTCGATGCTCCTTGCGATATGGAGTAAGCGCGCTTGCGCGAGTTCAGCGATTCTGTCAGGGCACTGACAGGGCTCGATGTGAGTGGAATCACGACGCCATCGAAGCTTGACGCCCGGGGAGAAGAGCCGGGCATGGGCCCTGACCTTGTAGCGCCATTCCCGAAAGAAGAGGGAAGGCTCGGTGTGCCCGAGATTGAGCTGCCGCCTGAGATCGACTTGGTCGATGGCCCCGCGCTGGGCTCTTGAGATCGTGGCCGCTCCCGCTTTGGTGCCGTTTTCCCTTCCTTCAAAGGGATGTCCGGCAGCTTGTCGCTGAAAGGACGAGGGGCCTGAGTCGTCTCGAGAAGAGAATGCGGTTGAATCAGACTTGGTATCTTGATATTCCTCAGCTTGGACGTCGAGGCCGCCTGACTGGAAATACTGGGCTGGTCGTTCAGACTTGCGGAGGACTCCCCTACACGCTGCTGTTGGCTGAACGACGTAAAGGTTGGCACCTTGCGCATCGGCGGACCCAGACCTCGACCGAAAGCATCTCCCTCCATGGCTGGTACCTTGAGCTCTGTGAAGTCTGTTCCTTTGGTGGAATGCGATCAGAAGGAAGTCGACCTCGCGCCTGACGCGCTGTGAGAGAAGGCCGAGCTCGGGGGGCCTTCGACAGACGCGTCCGTACTGCCGGGGGTGTGGGAGATGATTCGCGTCCGTCACACTTCTCGCGCGTCTCTTTCGCCCTGGGCTCTGCAGTACCGCGCGCGCAACACCTTCTGTAGTACTGTCCTGCTGCGAACCGAGTGAAGGCGATGCTGTCGCGTCTGTCAGAAGGTGGGAAAGCGCGTTTGAGAAGGTGTTGCATGCACACGACAACCAGCCGACAAGGAGGACACCAACAGATCTTCTTGAGAAGGAAGCTCGCTAGTCGCTGCGGAGGACGTCCACAATCTCGAGGTCAAAGTACTCTTGTCAGTAGTCGAAAGGCGCGCACACATTCTACAGGCATCATGCTGTCTTCATCGGTATCGTCCATGCGCCGCAGCGCTCTTCAAGCCTGTTCCCGCGGCATGGTAGCTTCCAGCTCGGCCTCCCTCGTCGCAGTGCCAGCCGGAGCTCTGCTGGGGTCGTCACAGCGGGCTTCTATTCTGCTAAGCTCACGCGCATCAAGTGCGTTCCCACTTCAAGCGGTCGGACGGCGCGATTTTTCGCAGGCCTCCGCTTCTCGAGCAGTCTCGACCACGCCGACATCCTCTATCAACGACCCTGCGGAGGAAGAGGCACAGCGCTTTTTAGAGGAGGGGACGGCTCTGATCGAAAGCGGAGACATTGAGAATGCCAAAAGGGTATGTGTTAAGGACTCTGTGTTGTATTCTTGTTATCGTCGCTGACGAGGGGCAAGCTTACCATTCTGTGAAATCTTCTCTCATGCAGCATACGAGCGAAGCCTGGCCATCAAGGAGTCGTCCTCCGCCCTCTTTAATCTCGGCGTGTGCCAGGTGAGCAACGAATTCTGATTAGTACTGCATAATGAGAGCTGTCCATCTTAAACCGATCTGTACCCACCTCTGCAGTACCACAACAAAGACCTCACAGGCGCAATCGCCAGCTGGAACCGAGTCGTCGAACTCTCCCCCAATTCTTCAGACGCACATATGAACATCGCATCTGCCTTCGTCATGTCCGTCCCTCCTCGGCCAGATCTCGCTGTGGATCACCTCAAGACCGCAGCCAGCATCAGCCCAGAGGACGCCGAAATCCAGTTCAATCTCGGCGCTGTTCTCGAGGCTTGCGAGCAACTCGAGGAAGCTGGCAAGGCGTATCAACGCGCGCTAGACGGAGGCATTGCAGTGAGTGCCGATCTCGTCCCACTCCCAGTTATTGAAGATAAACCCTGACTGATGATCGCTTTGTGTATGGAATTTGCACAGCGCGCTGAGACCAATCTCCGCAACGTATCTGCGAAGCTTGCTACTGCTTTGCTCGCTGTCAAAGACCACGAAAAGAACATGGAAAAGGCAGCACAGGAGTCCGCAGCTGCCCAGAAGAAAGATAGTCAATAGATGCTCGTATTCCTCATTCACTTGAGTCCGCTCGCGATGCGATAGTGGTAGTTGGCAAAGCAGGGATCCAGTAATGATCAGGCCACTCAAATAAGCGGTGATTCGTATTCACATCTATGAAACAGCAAGTAGTGGGGCAAGGGCAGGTTAAACAGTCAAGATATTGCACTTCAGGAAAGCAAACTTTCCCTCCTTCTCAAATAGGATCAGCCCGAGTTGCTGTCCGGGGGACTCGCCCAACTCCAACGCCGCACATCGCTCTCCCGCATCAGCTCGAGGACGAGCTTCTCATCCGCACAATGTTGAGCGAAGGCACGCAGGTACCTCTGTTGCTCGACGTCCTCAGCGCGCAAGGAGGGCGACGCCGATGTGAGACTACCAGCCTCTGCCTCTTCTCCTCTTCCTCCTTCTTCCTCCTCCTCCCTGACCTCCCCGTCCGCTCGGCCGCGCTCCGAATCCGCCTGCATCTTCAACGCAAGAGCCTCCAGCTTCGCTTGAATGTCGGCAACCATCGTCTTGGCGTGCATTCCAAACGAGAGCACATCAGGCACAGCGAACAAAGCTGGCGACATCGATGTAGATGCAGACATGGCTGAGTCTGGATAAGCGCGTCGTCCAGCATGGAGGATCCGGAACGTCTCAATGGCATCGTTGATCTGAGCTTCGGTACTCAGGCCTGTGAGAGTTCGAAGGAGTGGCTCCTGTTGCTCGTAGTCGAAAAGTTCCGTGGATTGAACTTTGCCGCCGCTCGTCACAGCAGCATCGGCCCAACATCGATTAGCGCGTGAGGGAACCTCGGCTCCGCGCAATCCATACGCCAAAGCCGCCCTTGCGAACCGATCAGCGGGAAGAAGGACGGAAGCCTCGATATCCGTCTGCGCTTCGGCGCGTCTCCACATCGCCTCCTCTTCGGCAATTTGCGCCAGTCCAAGTCGCACTGCCTGGTTTTTGGAAGCGCCTACATCCGGCGACGCGTTCAGAGACGCAAGAGACGTGTAGCTCGCGTTCCGACTGCGTCGTCTCGCTTTCCGCATTCCATCAAGCTCCTCGACCAATTCTTGGCTACGATCTTTGAGAGCGCGTGTTGACTTTTCGCAGGCGAAGCGCAGCTCGGGCTTTGCGGGATGCCATACGGGAGGTCCGCGGGACGTGAGTAAACCCATCGAGAAGGGAGATCCATTGAGGATCAACGGAGGGTGCCAGGCGATGAGCGCGTCGCGGTTCCCAGAGGCTGCTGTCGCCTCTGCGCGTCCGCTTGGCGAGGGGACGTTCATGGGGGCAAACAAGGGCGATCGCCCAGAGAGGGGGCTGATGACCGGACTCTCTGCGGGACTGCTCGAGCTCGGCGAGAGCGCGGGTGTAGGCCCTTCGTAGGACGATTGCGTCGATGGATTCGAGCCTGTATCAGATGCCGTATCCAAATGCACGTTACGACCTATAAAGGATGCGCGACGCGCGAAAAGATGTTGCGTTTCGGGCAAAGAGAGGAAAGGAGGATCTTTGATCACGTCGAGATCTTTTCCCTGGAGGGACGGTACCTGCAGGAGGCCCCCGGCGGAAACGATTGCCGGCTCCGGTGCACTTGCAGCGGTTTCAGCTGATTCTCGCTTGCCTGGCTTGTTGAAGATAGTACCGGCGGGCTGTTCGGAGAAGAGAGCCATGTACTCTGGCAGGATGTCGGAGTGCAATGTGTGATTGGAGTAGCTGAGAATCACGTCGAGAGGACGCTGTGGACCTTCCTTCGCAGTAGCCGCGAGACGAGCAATACGGAGAAGGACGGGCAGAGGATATCCGCTGATACCGACGGCGCGGACCTTGCCCTCGTCTTTGAGCTTGAAGAGCTCATGGAGCGCGGCAAGAATCTTCAAATCGCCAGGCCCACGCACTGTTGCAGCTGACGCGTGGTCAATTCCGAGAGCCGACTGAATCTTCGCGTCCGAAGGTGCTTTGGCAGCATCCATGCCGGCACTGTGGGATTGGCCGACCTGTTCGGCCACGAACTCGACGTCATGCATGAAGGCGACGTCAAGATAACGCGTGCCAAGGACATCGCAAGAGTGCAGAATGCTGCGACGAACGCGTTCAGGGCTGTAGTCGAAGTGTTGTTTTTCGGGCCCATAACGGCCGCACTTCGTCAGCAAGAAGTACGTGTTCCTTGCGAATTCGGGTCTGAGCGCTTTGAGGACGCGGCCGAGGATGAATTCGGAAGGGTGGTAGTAGGGAGAGGTGTCGATAGCGTTAATGCCGTACCGCATCGCCAGTCGAATTGCTTTGAGAGGCTCAGCACTTGCGATTAGCTCATCTGAGTTGTACATCCCTTCACCGAACGCTCCTCCGCCGAAGACGAGGGGCGACATTGCGCTGAAAGGGAGCACTGGCGCATCGCTGTCCGCATCGTCCACCACGGCGTCTATTTGGGTTGAGGTTGACCATGGAGCCCGTCCGTTTACAGGCTGAGTGTCGGGAAGATCGCAAAGTTCGGGCAAAGGCGGGAAGCGAGATGGCGAGGGATCGCGGCTGGGAACGAGAGGCATGGTCGATTATAATATGTATCTGCGGCAGGCACAAAGGGAAGTCCGTGGGTTCTGGGTGCTGGGTATAGGGGGACGCAGGAGTTTGCAATGTGGGGCACGCCTACCATCTTGAGGCTTGCCTACTTATACTGGCATGACGAACCAGCGTGCTGAGAGAATCCCACATGCTATGGTCAGCGGTCAGCCGTGAGCGTGTTTAGGCAAGATGGCTGCTGAATCGATTATGCGCCGATGCTGGCTGCTTAAAGTGGCGGTGAGCTGACGATACGCTGATGGGATGCCGGAGTCATGTAAGACATTAGACAGTCCTAAGACAATTGCGAGCTGCAGGGTCTTAAGAGTAAGTTTTGGGACTGATTGTTATCTCGACCCCGACCATCGACGTCGATTTAAAGGCTGTGCGGCGTGCGCGTCGTACTCAGCTCGGTGCTCGGAATTTGGCTCGCCGTCATGCTGCGTGGTGCACAGCGCAGACCGCACAGCGTAGCAGGCGGCCAGGAGCTGATGCGCTGATACGCTGATGCCTGTGCTAGGTGCCTAATGCTAGCAGGTGGAAAACTGGAAAGGCCGAAGGAAGCAGAGGAAGAAAACGTTCATGCTCGTCAACATCATCGCAGATCGCAAGTTCCGCACTCCGCTCTTCCGGGCTGACATGAGCTCGGCCGAGACTCTTTCGGCCGAACTTACTGTACCCCCGCGACGCGCCTGACATCGCCTGACGCGTGACAAAACTGAGCGAATCAATTCGCACTTCGCGACCATTTGCGCGCTACTTTACGCGCCTGGAGGATGGAGTGCGTGGAGGGACGGGAATCTTGTGCCTTCTTCGTGGACGCAGCGCGCTCCTTTGTCCCACGAAATGTACAAGCTCTGTGTGGAGTTCGACGCGACGCGACGCGTTCAGTTCTTGCTGGATCTGATGATGGCGTGCCACAAAAGTTTAAGAGCACACCAGAAAACAAAGGGAAAGCACAAGGAAGATTCCGACATCGACCTTCAAGGTAGCACATAGGCACTAGGCAGGGAGACGAGGATCAAGCGATCAAGAGCAACAGGTTAGCTCACTGCGTGATTCGAATGCTGGAGGATACGATATGCGCACCGCAACCCGCCATGGCCAACCGAACGGACAGTCTTCTCGAGGTCGAGGCTTGCGTCGCGTCTGAGCCTGGACAGCAGAGCGTCAAGAATCTGAATGTCGCGGCTGAGCTTCTCCAACCATCGCTCGAAGTCGAGGTGAATGATGTTCATGCACTCGTCACGACTGAAAAGAACGAGCCGCCTGGCATCGCTGCGGACCTGGCGCCACCTAGTGCCAAGGAGAAGAAGGACTGGCGGTCAAGGAAACCGTCAGAGTCACTGTCCGAATACGCATCGAGCCGAGGGTATTTATCTGTCACCGACCTCGTCTCCCTCGCCTGGTGTGAATTCCAGAGTCTCTACGGCGTTCTGGGTGGAAGGTGAGTCTACATTGTTAAGCTACACAATGTGGGAACATCATTAAACGTACCGGGTCACCCTTCTGTCTTTCTTTTACTTTCAGGAACTTACCGCTTGACCAGAGGCCAACCAGCTTCACGACCAAGACTGGAGCCGTCATCATACCCGATCGTGACATTGCAGTCGAGCGGGAAAAAAACACTCGAGAAGGGAAGGGTACGTTGGCATGCATATCTCATCGTGCAAAGTGATTCCATCGCACTGACTCTTTCGTATCCCGGTCGACGCTCAGGCCATCCACGCTGAGCTCGAGAAGGAGCTCTACGCTGAGCAGATCATCATTCCGACCGAGACTACCGCCGACAAGTGGGCCCTCCGAATCCTCGAGGTGTGTTGTGGCCTCAAGAACCTTCTCAATGATGGAATCTGCCGTGAAGTTCGAGTCTTCGCGATCATCGAAGGCTTTCTCGTCTTTGGCCAGATCGATGAAATCGAGGTGAAGCGAACGGGTTCAGCGGGAGGCGCCGACAACGACGATGATGATGGTCCACCGACCCCTTCCAAGCCAAGTTGGACCTCGCAAGACCAGTGGCGAAGGGACCGGGCTCGGATGGAGAAGGCCAAGAAGCAACCCACGCTGAGTCCTTCTGAGGCTAAAGGTACCCAGAAACTCGACGCCTTCTTCTCCCGCCCATCTTCGTCCAAAACTTCGACAGCAACTAACGGAAAAGGACCATTCACGACGGCGTATAAGGGCGGCCCAGGGCAAACCTCCACAGCGGCTTCACAGCGACAGGTCCCCAAATCCGAAGTTTTCTTGGTGGTTTCGGATAGCAAGACCCGCTTTTCAGCCACCGTTCCCCGTACTGAAAGCCAGACGTCGGCACGACTTCAGTGTATGCTCTACCGACGAATGCTAGAAGAACTCTGCATCGGGGCCGAGCAGTATGCGGCTTCCGAGCGAATTGGCGAGCAGGGCCTCCAACAGACATCCAGCCAACCCAGGAATCCAGAGTCACAGCCTCACCTACCTCACTTCGTACCGTGCGACATCAAGACCTTCCTGACGAACAAAAAAACTCGACCTCCATGCCACGCTGAGCGACGCGTTCATCGCCGCCAGCGTCGAGTGGTGCACCAACATTGGACTGTTCACCTCGCCCGACTCGCCAGATGGTATGATACCGCGACTAAACTCGATCCACAACCTGATCTGCAGCCTGGCGGACGTGGTGGCCGAGGTCAGGCGCACCGTCACGACGTCCAACTTGATGAGCGAAGAGCTTGGCCTAACATACCGACATCGAGCTACTTTCAAACGCAAGAAGACGCAAGTGGCATTCAATCGAAGTCAAGCTCCTGAGAAAGCTGGGCCAGAGCAGCAGAAACTGTCACAACCGAAGTCACCATTACCTACAACGCCACAGCGTCAAAAACTTCGACCTCGCAAAAGTCGGGAAGGGGATATTCGCTCTTCGAAGAAGGAGTCGATCCAGCAAGATCTCGAAGAAGGCCTTGACGAGAGATGTGCCTTGGATTTACGAAACGAGCGCGAGGTCGACATAGCAACTAACGCCGGTACGCTATCATCGCCCACAAAGCTAAGTCAAAGTCAGCAAAGTCAGACCGGGCCAACCACGCCTCGCAAAACACGGAGCACGAGTTCTCGGACGCCTGCTTCAGCGTCGGGCAAGATCTCCCCCGTCAAAGCTGCTTCAGCACAATCATCTCCTTCGACGCCCTATCACCTCGAGCAACAAATCATCGCCAAGGTAGCCTTCACATATTCGGCTGCTCAGCTTGATGCCCATCTGGCCACTGTTATGCCCGTTTGGCTCGGTGCGCGGGATCCGGATGGGGTGAAAGAAGTGGAGACTTACAAGTGCAACTCGTGTGAATATCGGGCGGATTGCGAATGGAGGGCTGTGAAAGCGCAGGAAGCGCTCGAACGGGTGAGAGCGAGGAAGGCGGCTGCGGAGGAGGAGAAATTGTGGGGGGATCAGGACGCGGATCTGTTTGATGAGTTGGAGATTGCGGAGGGTGTGGATGACAGAGCTCGGACAGGCGATGGAGCTGCGACCTTACCGGAGTCTCAATCATCAAACGACAGCAACGATTCGGAAGCGGCCTTGTGGGGCACGGCAGACGTGCCTGATGCGGATGCGCTCGATCAGCTGGAGAGTCAACATGCTGCTCGCATCCTCAGCGAATCGAATAGGAACGCCGGCTCGGCACGGCAAAAGGAGGTGCTTGGGAGCGTAGCAATGGAGGAGAAGCAAGCAATGCCGTCGTCGGAAGCGGATTTGTGGAAGGGGATGCTGGACGATGATGCTCTGCAGTCAGTGCCTATGTAGTGATGGCAATCACGATGAGAAGAACTTATGCAGGGCAGGGTGACTATGTACTCATGTATTTCTATGCATCAAATTTTACAACATAAGGATGCTGAAGTGCTGCGCGACGATTCTGTTGTCATTTCATTGAAAGCAAGAGATTGTTATGGATTGGTTGGCCCATAAGGCTGCGCTCGCTCTTCGCTGCTCGGCCTAGGAGCCGGCGCCGGGGAAGAGCCAGAGTGATAAGGATGGGCAGCCTGTCTGGCCTGGGTCAGAGTTGATGGAGCGCCTGCGATGCTGGAGTATGGCTGACGAGGACCAGTAGGAATAGAAGCTGAAGCGTAGGACCTTGCGCTCCCTCCAGCTGAGCTCGTGGCTGAACTGTGAGGAGGACGGGACGACGACATCGTAGAAGCAGAAGCAGCAGACGGGTACAAAGGGGGCGGTCGATATGAGTTCCATCCGCCAGCAGCAGGGTTGTTACCCTGTCTGGATCCGTAGGGAAGTTGTTGTTGTCGATACGGATCTCGGTACTGCGTCTGACCTGCACCTGCATGGCGCGGGGCCACGAAGCCAGGTGAAGGTCGAGCTCGGAGTTGAGCGGCGCTAACGTCCGCTTGTGTCGACGATTCATGCAAGTCATTGATACGACGTATAATGTCGGAAATTTCTTGCTGTGAGGGTTGCTCAGAGTACGTGCTAGGAGGGAGGATGATGATGCGGTCGATACCTGGCGAGGAGGGCGGTGGGTAGGTGAGCTGGCGTGCAAACTGCATTAAGATACTGCAAGTCAAGAAGCAGATGAGAGACGAAAAGCTCAGCGATGAGATTATCAGGAAGACGAAGCGAAGGTGATAATACTGACTTGGTCGCTTGTTGTACAGACTTGAGAGTTGGGTGCCCTGTTCGGAGCTGGAGTCGGCGATAGCATTCCTGAACAAGCACATCGAGAGTATCAGCTTCTTAGCTCAAAATCGATCATCATCTCTGTATGAAAAGTTGCTCACATCAAAGGATGTGTCGAAGATGAGGACTACTGCCTCTGCATCGTATTCTTGGGCGATGGCGGTCCAGTTTTGTCTTTGACTGGCGGGAGAGCGAAGTCGGATGTGTAAAGGTCAGAAACGTTCCCTTTCTGCATGTGTTGACTGACGCATACATGCTTACCTTGCATCGGCATTGGTCCTGTCTACGATGACGTTTTGACCCCTTCGTAACGCTCTATGAACGTTCGCTTCCACAGCCTGCCGTGTCCTGAGTTCGTCCTGGTTGCATCGAACCCAGATGCCAGGGAAATAATTCTGAATTGCACAGGCAACTGGAAAAGCAAGAAGAAATCCTTCGTCAGAGCTTCATACAAGTGATAGGAGGCTACGAGAGCAAAGGTGACGCACCTGTCGACTTGCCGCTCCCGACAAGCTGAAGCCAGGATGCGATTTGAGGGAGGTCAGCCTGGGCTTGAACCTGCACTTGTCAAACTGCATACACTCACTCCGCAACATATCAATACAATCGGACGTTTCCGAGGCGGAACACTCTCGACTTCGCCGACCGCTTCAGGATGCGAAACGGAAGGGCGAAGGACCGTCTCCCACTCTGAATCTTTCGGCGCTGGATTCATGCGTACAGGCGTTCCTATGCTGCCCAGTGAGTTGTGGTCGTGCGAGAACAAGGCCATGATCAGGTTTTCCGACTCAAAATGCCTTTCATTTCTGGGATAATTCTAATTTTCGACCCGGGGCGAATTGTCAAAAGCTTCGCCCCCATTACAAATTTGTATGCTGAGCAATTTATCATTACAAATTTCTTCCCAGCTCAACGAGGCAAAGAGCTCTCACGCAAACTTCTTTCTCTCAATAATGCACATAACAGATGTAGCTCATACCTTGATGGTGAACGAGAACATACCTCAGCTACCATCATGCAAAATTTGGTGTCATTTCAAGTCTTTTGAAAGGTAGTCACTCGAGGGAGAACGGTGAATGGGGCGAATTTAGCTGATTTCGCCCCGGGTCGAAAATTAGAATCGCCCTCATTTCTGTGCCTTTTGCCGGGCGGAGACAAGGCGGATCTGGCTTGGGCGTGCCTGACCAGAAGCAGAACTTGGCATCCCTTCTTCTTGACGATCTCAACGTCCTCAACCACTGACTTGTCCGCGTCTGCATTCTTGACGCGATTCTATCACCTGTACACGAGCTCAACCTCGTCCCTGTCTTCCCCTCTTCCATTCTCCAACCTCACTCTAGTGGTCTCTGCCCGCGACCCTGCTTCAACTCGCAAATCCCTTTCTTCCCCTCAAACAACTCTCCCTCAACCAAAAAAGCATGAAATCGTTCTTTGCTCTCGGCACGGTTGTGCTCCTCGCTGGCTCCAGCTTGGCTCAGGCCCCTTCCTCAACGACGTCGGGGGCGACATCTAGCTCTGGAGGGTTCAATAATCTCCCAGGCAGCACTGCCACCACCACCACCACAAGCTCAACCATGTCGATTCCCACCCTGACTCCGATTCAAGGGTCCTTCACCCTTGTCGGGAATGATGGACTCACCTCGGTTTTCGCAGACGGCTCTTTGACTGTGGTTGGAACAACCACCTCAGCTCCGACGGCCAACAACAGTTCTTCAAGCACATTGTCGGTGACGAGCTCGACGAGTATGAGCTCTAGCACAAGCACAACGGCCCCCATGAGCCCGTCGGGTGCGGCGATTGCACATGGACGCGTTCATCCGGATGGAGCAGCGATCTGGGCTCTCACCGCTGGCGCTGTCGGCGCTTGCTTGATCTCTGCAATGGGCACGATTCTCATCTTCTCTTGAGTCTCTCGATCATTTGGACGTCTCGCCTTCTTCGGATCTGGACCTCCACCTCAACCTCAAGCCGCAGCCTTTCCATCGTTTCTGAACGTCGCTTTTGGAACAGCAGAACACTCGGACCGTCACTCTCTTTTCACTCTTTCTTTCCTATCCTAATTTGCGTTCGTGGCCCTATCCCCTTTGCTCCACCAAGCTCCATTCGCTCTCCCTCACCGCCTGCACCTCTGTATCATTGCCGTTTCCACCCTCAAAGATTGCAATTTGACACCCTTGCGACTGCTTCACCAGTCTGATAGTGAATTCGATGTCTTATGTGTGATGATAGACCGAAAAATGGCATTTCATTGCGACGTCCACAGATCCACACCTTGCCACTCAGCGCACTGCCAATCTTCTTGCGCGAGTCGTATTGCGCCATGGAAGCCGCAACCGCCGTCGCATCCCGACTTGCTCCCTGGCTCAACGCACTGGTGTACATCCCACCCACCCGATCCGCCATCATCGCCTTGCCTTTGGCGGTCGCCGAAGAGGATGAGAAAGCACTGCTCTTCGCTGTCGGCGCTTTGCCCTTGCCGACGATCGCCTTCTTGGCACCGTTCTTGCCGTCTGAGTTCGTCGCCTTCTTCTTGCCAGCGCTCGCCTTGTTCTGCGCTCGCCGGGAAGAAGCCTGTTTGGAGCTGTCATCGCTGAAGCTGAACTCGTCCCGATCGTCAAGCATGTCCCCTTCATCGTCGTCATCAACGACGTTCAAGTCTTCTTCTACTGCTGCAACGTTGTTTCGTATCGACTCTGCGCCTTGGAAACCGACAGCTTTGCAAGCCTTCCACCAGTCCTGCCCCGTGCTCCAAACTCGGATGACCTCGCCAACCTTCTCTTCGCTCATGCCGCGAACGCACAATAGCATCCGAGCCCACACTTCGCCCACCGTTATACTCCCATTCTTCGCATTCAGCGATCGATAGGATGCAAAGGTGATGTGGTGTGGCGTTGTGGGCTGAGTCCGACGAAGATGCGTCTGTAAACGCAGGTAGGTCGGCCTGGAGAGTATGTGATCTGGAAGCACATAGAGAGGCTTATCCTGCGTTGGCCATGAGAAAGATAGAATGTTAGAAAGTACCGACCTCTTGCATTGACCAGCCGAGTACAATGACATACCTGATGCGTCTGACAGATGACCTGATGCATCTTCCGTAGCCATTCCAAGCTCGCGTCGACTCCGGCCGTCCGCTGAACGAAGAAACCATCTATGACCTGAGTGCTGCTGATGGCGGTAGCGATCTGTGGGCCCCACTGGCGCATCTGTTGCTCAACATCGTAATCCTCGATGAGGTAAAAGACTTTCGATAGTCCCGAAAGTGACAAGCGGAACTGTGAAGAAAGACGGCTTTCAGCCAATTGAAGCTCAAGGGAAATTCTGTAGATGCTTCTCTCACCTTTTGCTCCTTCCACCGCCCATCCGGAATACTCTGTACCAGATCATCCAACCTCTTCCTCTCGACAATATAGTCCAGCACAACTTCATCCTCCTCCGTCCCCGCACTCCCTTTCCTCCGTGCAATCCAAACCACATCTCCAAGCTCGAGCGCACGCACTTCCACCGGGATACCCTTCTCCAACAGAGGATCAGACAGATGGCACCTCGGACCTCGGATCGTCGCGTTAACGCCCATCGTGTTCACTGTGCCTTTATTGGTAGACATCGCACTACCATGCTTGATCTCACGCGTGTCGAGAAGAAGAATGATGTCGTACGAGCCTGCAGGCCATACACGCGGCGAGAACGTCGGAGCATTCCAATCGGTCGACTTGCGCGGCGCATTGGCAGCAGAAGCACTGCTTGATCCTTTCGAGCTGGAAGCGACCGCATTTGCGCGAGTAGTCGACGTCGGGGCTCGAGGGGGCAGAAGTCGTTCTTGGTACTCAGCTTGAGCACTGTCGAACATATCAAACGATGCGTCGGCCGCCACGCTAACAGCAGCCATGCCCGGAAGCAGAGGCTGTGGTACAGCAGGCAGCGAGTCTCGCGGCCTCGTCCGAGATTGAGGCACTGAAGTTTTGCGATCGACCTCGGCGCGCACCTGGATCGGAGCCGGGGCACCTAGGATCTCCAGATCGCTGAGGTCATCTTCGGGAACGGGACTGGAAGCCTGTACAGATGAGTCCCGTGCGGTTGAAGCGGCCGCTTCGGCACGAGCTTTTCTCAGTTGTCCGACTTCCGGAGCCCGACCTAGTTTCGCCGCGATCCCATTCTCGACATTCCGCATGATATCTTCAATGTCGAAATCTGAATCGCTGTCGCCGAAGGACGCCGTCCTCTTTGCGGTGAGAGGCTGCCGAGAAAGTGCCGATGTCGCCTTGGATCCTCCCACAGTAGCTTGTGAATCCATGTCAATCATCTCATCGTCATCCTGACTGAGATCCTGGGACTGACTCGTCCCTATCTCAGCTTGTATTTGAGCTTGCCATCCCAGGCCCAAAGCGCCGACCTCCCGGCGCGGAAGGGCTTGAGAGAGACGACCATGCTTGCCTCGAGGTCTTGCTGCCGCAGTTTGATCTCTGATCTCTCCCTCTTGGCGAAGTCTGACAGTCGGTAAAGACGCAACGCGTGATGGCGGTACCTCATCGTCTGAGTCCGAAATTGCAATTGCGACATCCTGTTGGGATCCAGGGAGGGGCGCACTGTTGTCGACGAAGTCGTCGAGCAGGGGGCTGGCCCTGGCTTGCGGCCATGTTGCCGATCGCTGCGCGACTCTGGTATCTGTATCGATGCCGAATGGGTTCGCCCGCTTCTTCGTTGGCGCTGAGGGAAGATGAAATGAGGATGATTGCGCCGCTCGTTGAGGGCGAGCCTTCGAACCAGCAAAAGTGTCTTGGGAGGCTGTGAGAAGGACAGTGAGTTCGTCGTCATCTATGCCGAAGTCAGGCTCGGGCGTGCTGTCACCAGAAAGAATGACAATTTCAGGCTCTGGAACGGTCGTCTGCTTACCTTTGCCTTTGCGATCGCTAGGATTTGCAGTCCTTGAGCTCGCTGCGGCAAAGCTCTGTTGAGGAGAGGAGGAGGGTGGATCGGATGAAGAGAAGAGACCGGGCATTGTGACGGGGATGCGTAAACCGGAGGGTCCTGGGCGAGCGCGCACTGGGGGCTCAAATGGCTGTGGCACAGGAGACTGTGTTTTTGGAAGAGAAGGACCAGAAGCCGTGCCGAGCGTGGGCAGGGTTGCTGCTTGCCGACGTTCAGCCGGGCGTTCAGGAGAGACTGAGGATCCAGATTGAGAGGGAGGCCGACTGTCCGCTACGCGTTTCATCTGGTCTGCCAGCTCCCAACCGTCCTCGCTGAGGCAATACTTGGGCGGGTTTCCCGTCTGATAGACGAGACCTTTAGTGACAAGTGTCTTCATGCTGCTCCATGCAGTGTATGAGATGGGAGGGGCGACTCCTGAGCGACCTGATTCCGATGCATGCATGGCTGCGCCAGTGGCGGCCGTCATGGAGGCGGGTATGCGAGAAGATGATGCGGACCCGCCACGAGAGCCTGGGCCTGAAGCTTTTGAGGAAACGATGTAGTCGGCATCACACCATGGCTGTGCGAGTGGTATCAGCTGCGCTTTGGTCATGTAGACCTCGTCGTCGATGGTGGGTGTCTGGGAGAGCAGACCAAGGAGAATTCCATATGCCCCTGTCCGCATGTTGGGCACGTAGGCTTTGGGGACGGCGGGAGCCTTCGGTTTCTTTGGTGCTTTTGCCGTTGTTGTTTTGGCTGCTTTCTTCTTTGGCTGAGTATCGTCCTTGCTGCCAGTACTGCGCACGTCTTTGAGAGATTCCGCAATGGCTGCGCGCAGCTGCTCATCCTCGTCTGTGGAGTCGTTGTCGCCTGAGCCGAAGCCGAGTAGGTCATCGTCTGAGCCGCGTACGTTGGAGCGATCAGCAGCACCGACGGTGGCTCTTTTGCGCTTCGGTGCAGATGAAGAAGCGGCCGCTGTTCGTGGTGCTGCTGTTGTTGTTGTTGTCGCCGGTGTCGCTTTTGTCTTGCCCTTGGAGGCGGCGCTGTTGGGCTTTTGAGGCATGACCTGGTGGTGAAGGACACACCACTGTTCGAGGCGCTCTGTGAGCTTCTGTACGATGGTAGCGCCGACACCCTTGAGGGATATGAGCTCGCAGGGGTGGGAGAAGTCCTGATCTGCGTGTTTGATGGAGAAGCTCGCCTTGGTGTATGCGTGACATGCCTTGCTTCCCTTTGCGCTCGCCTCAGTCGCCCACTCGGCCAGGAAGGCCATCCATAGCGTCTTGGAGGTCGGCCCCTCAGCAGCAGCGTCAGGCCCAGCACCTGTGCTCGTACTCCCTCCGCCCGCAGCTGCAGCTCGTGGCGGCATTGTTCCAAGTCGAAGGAGCGTCGGTTGTTGCTGTTGTTGACCTCGAGATTGAAGGAAGTGTTGGACTCGGACCAAAACAATGATCATGCTGAGAAACGCGCTTCAGACTTCAGCGCGACGCGACGCGTTTGTGATCACCAAAAACTCATCCGGACGCCGTGACGGAAGCATGATCCGGACTACCACCACCACCACCACCTCGACCTTCCTGTCGCAGCAACAGGGTGCCAATGTCCGACTCAACTGAGGAGCGCGCCGAACAGCGCGGGCTGGAACCGCGGGCAGCTGGCAGTGGATCAATGCTTCCTCCTGGTCTGCCTCCTCGCAAAAAGGTCAAGCTCGACCAAGCCCCGGCCGGCAGCTCAGATGGGAGCGACAGGCCTTCTTCCACTCCCCATCTGTTCAAGGTCCCATCTCGGCCAGCTTCAGCCTCTTCGACTCTTCGACAGCGAGTCGAGGAAACGCCTTCTCGTGGCTCTGGGGGACTAAGCGCGACGGCTCAAGCCCGACTTGAGGAGCGCCGCAGGCAGCGCGCTACAGCTTCCCAGAATGAACGAGATGCGGTCAGGTCGAAACCAGGAAATGCGGCGAGGCCGTGGGAACAAACACCTCGAGGCTCGTCCTCCTCCTCCAACGCAAGAGCAGGGGTTGCCTCTAAGTCTTGGGATTCAACGCCTCGCAGTTCTTCTGATTCCAGATCGAACAATGCAGCCAGGCCGTGGGACTCAACGCCTCGGTCGAGCAGTGCAGGCAAGCCGTGGGATTCCACGCCTCGAGTCACTGGGACCCCAAGAAGCCAGAGCACAGGAGAGGACGGGCGCCTCACGCTCGCAGGGCGGAACTGGGAGGAGGAGGACACAACCGCTCTGGATCGCGAATGGTACGGAATGGAAGAGGAGGGCAACATTGCCGGTGACGACGAGAACAATCCATTCTCTCAGTACGAAGACGGATTCGGAGAAGCCGCGCCGTCTATCGCAGCCAAGCACCAGAAGCGCATGACGGCACGTCAGATGGCATATAATGCCGACGCGGACGCATGGGAAACCAACAGAATGCAGGTCGGCGGTGTTGGTCCGCAACGGACAGTCAACTTGGACGAAAACATGGACGACGAAAGCGAGAATCGGGTCCATCTCCTTGTTCACGACTTGCGGCCTCCTTTCCTCGACGGAAAGACTGTGTTCACCAAGCAACTGGAGCCGGTCAATCCCATCAAAGATCCCACAAGTGACATGGCAATCTTCTCGCGGAAGGGTAGTCGCCTGGTACGAGAGAAACGAGAACAGGCCGAAAGGAAGAAGGCATCGAGTCAAGCTGTTGCGTTGGAAGGGACCAACCTCGGCAACATCATGGGTGTCAAAGAGGAAGAGGATGAAGAAAACACTAAGGCCACCACAGCACCGACTGCCGACAAGCAACCAAAGTCAGAGGACGGCAGCAACTCCGAACCCAGGCCGCCCCCAAAGGAGAAGGTGGAAAACCACAAGTCGGATTCGCAGTTCGCATCGCATCTCAAGACGGCCAAGGTCGGTGCCTCCGCCTTCAGTCGTGGCAAGAGTCTCAAAGAGCAACGCCAGTACCTGCCGGCTTTTGCCTGTCGCGACGACCTCATGCGCATCATCCGGGAGAACCAGGTCATCATCGTCATCGGGGAGACAGGTTCCGGCAAGACGACGCAAGTCGCCCAATTTCTGCATGAGGAAGGGTACACTAAATACGGGATTGTCGGATGCACACAGCCTCGTCGGGTGGCCGCTATGAGTGTGGCCAAGCGTGTGAGTGAGGAGATGGAGGTTGAATTGGGTGGGCTGGTCGGATACTCGATTCGATTCGAAGACTGCACGAGCAAGCAGACTCGCATCAAGTACATGACGGATGGTGTCTTGCTCAGAGAGTCTCTGAATGAAGGCGATCTGGATCGATATAGCGCGATCATTCTGGACGAAGCTCACGAGCGGTCACTGTCGACAGACGTGCTCATGGGGTTGCTGAAGAAAAGTGAGTCGCAGTATTCTATCGGTCCGTGTCAAATGCAAGCTGCTGACGAGTACCACTTATCTAGTTCTGACCCGACGACGCGATCTCAAGCTAATTGTAACCTCAGCAACCATGAACGCCCAGAAAGTAAGTACTGTTCCCTGCTCGACGCTGGGATCCAACCCTTCTGAAACGAATCTCCATCCCCCTTCCTTTCTCAGTTCTCCGACTTTTACGGGACTGCTCCCAGCTTCACCATTCCTGGACGCACATTCCCAGTCGACGTGCTCTTCAGCAAAGCGCCATGTGAAGACTATGTCGAGTCCGCAGTCAAGCAGGTCCTCTCGATCCATCTCTCCCAAGGCAAGGGCGATATCCTGGTCTTTATGACCGGTCAAGAAGATATCGAGGTCTGCGCTGCTGTGGTACAAGATCGCCTGTCACAACTCGACGATGCGGCACCACTGCTTGTGCTTCCCATCTACTCCCAAATGCCGGCGGACTTGCAAGCGAAGATCTTCGACCCGGCTGAGAATGGCGAACGGAAGGTCATCATTGCGACGAACATTGCGGAAACTTCCTTGACGGTCGATGGGATCATGTATGTTGTCGATTCTGGATACAGCAAGTTGAAGGTCTACAACCCTCGTGTTGGTATGGACTCGCTCCAAATCACTCCGATCAGCCAGGCGAACTCCAATCAGCGTTCGGGACGCGCTGGGCGGACGGGTGCTGGGGTGGCATACCGCCTCTACACTGAAATGGCGTTCCGGAACGAACTCTTCGCCAATGCGATCCCGGAAATCCAACGGACGAACCTCGCCAATACGGTTCTCCTGTTGAAGTCACTTGGCGTAAAGAATCTGCTCGAATTCGATTTCATGGATCCACCTCCTCAAGATAACATCCTCAACAGTATGTATCAGCTCTGGGTCCTCGGCGCTCTCGACAATATCGGCAATCTGACCCCGGTGGGGAAGAAGATGAGCGAATTCCCGATGGAGCCGAGTTTGTCGAAGATCCTCATTGCAAGTGTGGAATACGGCTGTTCCTCGGAACTGCTGACCATCGTCAGCATGCTCTCGGTGCCGACTGTCTTCTATCGACCTAAAGAACGTGCGGAAGAATCGGATGCGGCCCGAGAGAAGTTCTTCGTGGCCGAGTCGGATCACTTGACTCTCCTTCACGTCTACACCCAGTGGCGCATGAACGGCTACAAGGATTCGTGGTGCACCCGGCATTTCCTGCATGCCAAACTGTTGCGGAAGGCGCGGGAGGTACGGACGCAGCTGGAGGAGATTATGCAGACGCAGAAGTTGACGATTCTTAGTTGTGGGACGGATTGGGATGTGGTGAGGAAGTGCATTTGTTCGGGATACTTCCATCAGGCGGCCAAGGTTAAGGGTATTGGCGAGTACGTGAATTGCCGGACTGGAATTCCGATGCATCTGCATCCGACGAGCGCTCTGTACGGTTTGGGCTGTGAGTTTACTGGTTCTTTGTGGTATCTACTTGACGTTAGCTGAACTTTGGCCCTGCGTTGCCTTTCGCAGACACTCCCGACTACGTTGTATACCACGAGCTCACTCTTACGAGCAAAGAGTACATGGGCACAGTCACGGCAGTCGACGCACACTGGCTCGCCGAGCTCGGAGGGTGAGAACGACCTGAGAAGTGAAAGGCACGAAACGCATTTTGCTGATTATCCTTCTCTCCTTCTCTCCAGTGTCTTCTACTCGATCAAGGAACGGAATCTGTCCGGCCTCCGAACGAGGGCCAATCGCGATGCGGAATTCTCCCAGCGGGCCCGGTTCGAGGCCGAGTTCGAGGCTGACAAGGAGCGTGAGGCGGAAGAAGCTACGGCCTTGGCGAATCGGAGTCGACAGGGTAGTAGCTCGCAGAGCATTGCTGGACCTGGAGCTACTCCGACGCGACGTCGACGAGTTGGCTTCTGATTCTCAGTACGGCGGTCATCGGAATTCCAATTTCTAAGCCTCATGCTAGGTCCTTTTCGTCCATCACCCTCTGAGACTGCTTGACGACTTTCCGGTTTCCGGTTCGAGCGGGCAGGCAAACAGCACAGGTAGGAAGAGATAGAAAAACGCCTGGATATAAGAGAAGAGAGAGAAACAAGGGTAAAGAACGGACAACAACGAAAGGTTTCGACCACCAGCAGATAGAAGAAGAGAGTTCAGAAAGAGAACAGAAGCAAGGGGGGAACGAACGAGAAGTATCACGTAAGGGGATCTCAAAAAAAATCAGGTAGGCCGTCTTGTTGGAGGGGTTTGTGGAGGGCGGATGTGGTTTATGTTACGAAGTAGTAAGGGGTGGGCTTGTAAGGTAAGGTCTTTAGAGAGGGCTTGGAGGGGTAGAGGGGAAGGCTTTGGATGGATTCACTAGATTCAGTGATTGGTTCTTGATGGCAGAAGAGCGGGGGTTGGAGCTCAGCCGCTGGTCGGCGGGAATGAATTCGTGGGGCCGACGGCGTGGCGGACCCTTGGGAGGCAGAGTTCGTAAGAGCGGGTAGGCGAAAGCCGACCTCCGAGAGTAAAGATGGGGGGGGGGGGGGGGAACCGGAAAAAAAGCGGGGCAAGGTCTAAGGAGTCTGTAAAAGGAGGCGTAAAGAGAACTCTCTCGAGCGCCATAGGAATACTCTCTTCACTTCAATCCAAAGGCTCGATGAGCATATCTGTGTCGGTAAAGCGCGCTCGATGCTTGATCGTGACCATGATTCGGACATGTCGAGGATCGAGCGTCTGTGTATAGGAAATTTGAGAATTTGAGCAGAGACACGTCAGGGATCAAGATTCGGAATGGAAAAACGTGGTGATGAAGGGAAGCTTACCTCGCAGCCGCTGGAGCAGGATCCTTCTTCGACTTGCAGTTGTCGCCCGACGTGCATACCACGGCGGCAGCGATAGCAGCAGCGACGATGATGAGAATAACTACCGTGTGTGCGGAATGAGAACCAGTCAGTCGAGAACAGGTCGATTCAGAGAGTAAGCTGGAGAGGAAACTCACCAATGAGCACTGCACACCGCTTTCGGTTCTTGCGCGCCTTCTCTGCGGAGACTTTTGCCTTGTTGGTCTCGACCAGACTGTTGAGAAAAAGAGGGAATAAATAGATCAGTCAATCGAAGCCCCGCGGATTGACCTTTTGAAGAAAGACGCGACTTACCCAGCTTCCATGTCCGTCTTGGCCACCTCGGCCTGTTGGTGGATCTGGGTGACTTGCTCGTCCTGCTGGACGAGGAGGAAGTCGACCTGGTTGAAGAGCTCGGCCAGCTCAGCCATGGTGCGCATAATCTGGCGGAGGTCTTCTTGGCGTTCCTGGACCTCTCGGAGAGCGCCGCGTGCCTCACCATGTCGGTTGGAGTTCATCAACGCGTTAGCGAAGATCTGCTGTTGACCGCCGGACTCCATATCGCGCACCGCAGCCTGGACTTCTTCCTCGGTGGCCTCGGGCTTGATGGTTTTGTACTGACGCTCGGCACGGGCCTTGTACTTTTGGCGGTAGGACTGCTCCATGGTTTGGTAGGACTGGATTGCGCCCTTGAAGCGGTTCTTGGCCGCGTTGAGCTGGGTCATGCGGGTGTTGTAGTCCTGTGGTGCGGAGTTCTGGGTGCGGTGAGCCTGCTGGGCGAGACGCTGGAGAGTTGATTTGACGCCCTTGATGTTTGCGTTGGTTTGGGCGGCTAAGGACTCGAGCTCGGCGTGGGCGCGTTGGGAGGATGCCTCGTCGATGTTGTTGAGCGCGCGAGAGTGGAGATCGCTCAAGGTGCCGATGGAGTTTTCGATTTCCTTGATGGCATCTTGGACGCCGAGGACGTCGTTGAAGAAGGAGCGCATGTCGTCGGCATCACCGCCAGCGGGGTATGCGGGCTGCTGCATCTCGTAGGACTCTGGTGCGGGGCAGCAGAAGGAGGGACGGAAGCATATCCGCCGTATCCGCCCTGCTGAGCGTACTGCTGCTGGGGCTGTTGTAAGTCTCCTGAGGAGCATATCCGCCGCCGGCGCCGTAGCCTTGCTGTTCGTAGCCTTGCTGTTGAGTAGGGTACGAATGGTCACTGTGGGGAGAAGGAGATGAGATATCGAATCGCAGTCAGTACGGGTAAGGCGACGGAGATGACTGGGACCTTGAGGAACGCACCCGTATCCGTTGTTTCCAGCATATTGGCCTTGACCGCCTTGCTGCTGCTGCTGCTGAGCCTGCACGGGAAAGAATGGAAGAAGGATGGGTCAGTCTATGTCTGAAGGCTAATGAGGAAACCCAGAGGAGGTCATGGCAGAACACCGCCCCTGTCGATCCTCCTCGCCTCATCACCAGCGAGCGCGCGAGGGATGTGATGGCTCGACACGGGGCCTCCTCAAGGGACTGGGAATGATACGCACCCGCATTGCTGCCAACCTGTCGCGAGCCATGTTGAGTTAGAGAGAGACCGGGTGAGGTTGGGAAGTCGAGGAGAGAGCGAGGGTGACCGGGTGAAAGTCGTGTGCAGAGGCTGGAGTTCGGGTCGAAGGTGGGAGACTGCAGACGGAGAGCAGTTTCCTTCAAGAGAACCGCGACGCGACGAAAGCTGAAGAGGGCGAATTGATGATTTGTGGTCTGCGTCAAGATGAATAGAAGCGTTGGAGATGTTGGACGAGAACAAGAAAGTGAAGTGAGTGACGGTCTGCGTTCTCCCCGCTAAGCACTGCATTCAATCCGGGCCGGCTCTCCCGCATTAGTCCCGTGTCTTGGCTCTGACTGAATTCCCGGAAAAGATGGCGTATTCTGGATCCAAAATATCGTACATTCGTCACTTCGATCGGGGGACGGGGACACGGGCGACGATGGATGCATGCGGCCTGCTTCACCTTCCTCGCCGTCTTGTGTCTTCCGCACCACCACCTTCCCCTCTGAGTAACGCATTAACATATCTGCTTATCCCTGCCTCGCTCTCTCTCTTCTGTCCTCCTGTCCATCCGCATTCCACCAGCAAAGATGGCTCCTCTCGCCCTCAAGCTCGGCTTCCACCTCCTCGGGTTCGCCTCCTGCTTCTCCGCCATCACCGAGCTCCACACCGTGTCGGACCTGTCTGGACATGAGTGAGTGTGCTCATTCATTCCTACGCTGATGCAACTGCTCTCATAGACTGTGCGCTGATGTCCGCGTATCTCATTGTCAACAGCATAGGGAACGAGTTCGGCGGGCACTTGCAGGTGAGTCGATCAAAAGCATGGGCCCAGAGTTGAGCTGTCTTCCAATCAAAAAGCTGAACAACGAGACGCGTTTTACAGTTCCTGACCAACATCGGTCTCGGCTTCACCTGCGTCTCCTTCGCCCTCTCCATCCTCCAAGACTTCATCCCGCACAACAAGCCCCTCCGCGCAACCAAGCTCTTCTTCCAAGTACCCGCCCTCCCCGCCGAGTTCCTCATCTCCGCCCTCTACTGGAGTCTCCTCAGCATCAGCCCAGACTTGCTCATCATGCCCAGCAAGATCGAGGACCCTAACAATCCAGGAGCTTTCATCCTCCACAGCATCCGTCTGCCCATGTTCCTCGACCTTCGACTTCACGCGTTCCCTGGTGTGCTCATGCTCATCGACTACTACGTATTCTCGCCTGCATTCTCCAAGGCCACCCACGCTGCCATCGTCGGAGGCGTCCCAACTGTGCTTTACATGTGAGTCGCATATGCGCGCGCGTGTGTGTGGTGTATGCGCTCATCTTTTCTGATCTATGCCCTTTCTTCCTCCCGTACCAAGCTCCTGGGCCACCCTCTGCGCGCAGATGAACGGAAAGTACCCTTACCCACTCCTCACCGAGGCCAGCATCCCCCTCCGAGCAGCCATCTACTCCGGTTCGCTCGCCGTCATGGTCGGCCTCACAGTCTTCTTCCGATCAACCCACGTACACGTCGACAAGTTCCTCAACACAGGCGTCGCAGGCACTGGCGCAGGCAGCTCAAGAGGCGTTGTGGACTTGAAGGGCAAGAAGAAGGCTTTGTGAAGGAATTCTCCCAAAATCTAGACGAACCGGAGGTCGTGCGCGATGCGCGTTCTTCTCCTCCCTCCCTTTCCTCTTCACCCTCTTCCTGACATATATTGTCATAGAGCCTTTCTACTCAAATCTCTCCTATCAAAAGTCGGAACATCCCACGCGTAATGACAACATATACGATATTTCACATCTGGAGGGCTTTCCTTCACAACTTTGATCTCCGTGCGATGGCGATAGGCGCAACAACTTCACCGAAACAGAAACTCCCGGCCTTCTTCCTTGACCGCCTGCTGGACGGACTCCAGAACTTTGGAGTGCACGCCCTCGCCCGCGAAGGCTGCGATCACTCCCTTGTTGGACTTGAGAGTTCGTCCCTGTCCGAAGTCGAGGGGTCGACCTGCCAGGTCAGAGACGCGTCCGCCGGCCTCTTCTACGAGGATCGCTCCAGCGGCGTGGTCCTGTATTTTCCAAATGAAGATGTGTGAGCTTAGCGTCATACCTATCCTCGTATTCCAATTACGTACCCAGATCTTCTCCTCGTAACTACCATCACCCACCGGCAACCGCAAGTAGAAATCACCATCCCCTCGCGCAATACTCGCATACTTCGCCTGAGAGTCCATCCGGACCGGAGCATTCTTGATACCCAACAGCTCTCCGATCCGAGCATTCGTGCCCTGCGAAGAGTGACCAGCTTCGACGGATTCGCAGAAGGAGGCTGAGGCGAGGGAGGCTGTGTCTGAACTCAGGGAGCGCATCTTGATTGGGGTCAATGTGGACGAGTTGATCGGGCGCTGTGACGAAGGAATGAAGGGAAGTCCGTCAGAAAGTAGTGACTCTTGAATGCGCTCTGTGTACTTCGAATTTACCTGGAATGCTCCCTGTCCGCGAACAGCAACGAAGATGACACCGAGATCAGATCGGCTAGCCGCGCTCGGGTCGCCCTCCTTCGGCTTGGGCGAGCTAGGGTCGTGAGGCAGGTTCGGGCAGCCCATCACGCCAAGCTGGACTTGACCATCGACAATGAGAGCAAGGCAGACGGCGTACTGTCCGCCCCGGAGGAATCCTTTCGTACCATCGATAGGGTCGAGCGCCCACATTCCTGTTGCGTCCCGCCAGAAAAGTTGATGAAGTCTAGATCAGCGTTTTCGAACAGGGATCGAGGGAAGGAAGGGGAGGAGATACTCACGACCTGTCCTACCGCCAGAGTGATTTCCACGATCAATAGCCTGGAGTAACTTCTCCGTATCAATCTTCTCCTTCCCCCACCTGTTACCACCACCCTCCTGGACCTGATCCGCCGGACAGTCCTCCTCCGGCTTGGAGAGCGCCTCGTTAGCCAAATCATGAATCTGCTGCCTCAGCTTAACCTTATCCTCCGTCTCCCCCTCAAATCAGCCGAATCTTCCTCGCCCACAATCGCATCTTGAGGGAAATGGGCGGCCAGGACCGTGTTGACGACAGCTTGGGCAGAGAAATCGCCAACCGTGACAGGGCTCTTGTCCTTCTTGGTTACCGTGTCGGAGGTGACGAGGGAGTGGAAGACCTTGTTCGTGAGTGAGCATGCGCGGGCGACGGCTGAGATGGCGACGGCGCGCTCGAGGGCGTAGAGTGGAGCGGACATGGTTCCTTACTTCGTTCTTGCTTTTGTGAGTGTTCGCTAGACGAGTGTTGATGCTGGTCGTTCCTTGCGATGCTGTCGAAGAACGCACTGACCCCAAAACGCCGTCGACCTTTTGCCGCTGCGGGGTCGACAAAATTTGCGGCAAAAAAGATCTTCTGTCCCCCTTGTATCCCAGCACCAAGGTCCAAGGGTTCCATGTAACAAGTCCAATTGATTCTCTGAAGCCCCTACGCTCTTTTATGTTTATTGTACACGATCATCATTGAAGACGCCCCCTCCGAACGCACCAAGATCGAGGTGCAGACCGGGCAGTCGCAAAAGAAGGGAAATCCCCGATCACAACCCCGACCCATCGCAAGAATCAAGCCGAGCAAGCTCCTCCTCCGACGCCCTCCCTTCCCACCGAAACCCATCCGGCTTGTAGCTCGGCCCCCTCCTCGTCGTCGTCGAGCTCCCGTCCTGCCCCGTCGTCCGAGAATCAGAGGCAGACTCTACTTTTCGTCGAACCTCGCGATGAAGTTGTCGTCGATCTATGAATGTCACGCCCGCATTGTGGGCAGCTGCCAGAGTAGCCTCGATGTTCAAGAGACTACGGTTTGGGGGGAAGTTTCAAAGAGTCAGGTCAGATGCGATGGAAAGGAAACAGGAGGGTGGGGAGGTTTTCCTGGTTGACTCACTAGTCCAAGGATTCTCCACAGACGCAGTGAGAGAATGAGACGTGCTGAGAGGCCCCATCCCAAGTCTCCCTCGAAATCTCCGGCACCGGAGAGGGATCAATCTTGCTATAAGCCGGCAAAGCCAACGAAGCGAACTGGAAACAGCAAGCCGGCAAGCTGACGGGGAACTCGAGCCGGTACGTCTGCATCGGCGATGTCTTCTGATCCTCCGTCTTGAATCTGTATTGAACGCGAGCTTCGAATGCGTGTTGGACCGTGATACCAGGTTGGTCGAAGAGTCGGGATGTTGGTCGTGCACTGTGATCATTGGGAAGTCGAGCGGCCCATTGGCCTTTGTCGAGCTCGTCGCCGGGTACATCTAGGAAGACGAAACGTTCCTCGGGCGAGCGGTCTTGTAATGTTTCCTTTCTTCGACTGCGGATGGTGAAGCGCTGCAATAGACTCATTTGGAACTTGACGATATCGACGTTGGAAGAGGTGCGGGCACTTCGAGCATGATTCGAAGATAACCTCCTGATGTGTGTGACACGAAGAGGGAACTCGTCAGAGTCTGCCACATCATCAAACAAATGGTAGCTTCCCCCGTCCCGCCGCTCAGATCAATGACTCACCTACGGTCAAGTGAGCCGAGTTCAGACTGAGAAGAACGGGACCGAGACCTTCTGAGAAGCCTTGGACGGTGTGACTGTAGATGAAGGCAGAATCGTTCTGCGGATATGGAACAAGCCACAGCAGCTGCGAAAAGAGAAAAGGCGATCGATGGTCAGAAGGGACTGCTATACTTGAGCTTGATCAAGGTACGCCCTCTCACCTTGGATGCCTTGATGACATTGTTCGTGAGGAAGCCGGGACAGGTTGCCTTGACGGCCAGTCGGTGGAAGAGGCGGCCGTACTTGCACCGCTGGTAGCCAGAAATCCTGTGGTCGATAGGGAAGAACGTCGAGAAGCTGGAAGATAGTGGAAGGAAAGGGAAGAAGGGTGGTTCAGAGCAGCTCTCCGATTCCAACCAGAGATGAAGGAAACAGGAAACGTACGTGTATATGCTGTTAGGCTTCAAGCTCATCCCAGCAGCCTCAGGCACATCCTTGGCCAACTCGAGTGTGGTATTCTGCTCAAAGTGACCAATGGCAAAAGAGAGAGACTCCACACCGGTCAGAGCCAACTCGAGCTTGTTGATCTTGGAGGGTGGGTTGTTGTCCGTCTCGACCGTGATGAAGACGTTGAGCATCTCCGGGGGCAGGTCGGGCTCGTTGGGCCGGATGAAGATGCTGGCGGAATCTGTGTGAAGGGCGATCTTGAGGCCTCCCATGATGGCTAGAAAGATGAGGGAGGGGTTGGGGCCTGGGAGGGTTCAAGGGTTAGGAAAGTGGGGAGTCTGGGGAGGAGGTTAGGGCTTAGGGATCTTGGGTAGCCTCTAGGTAAGGGTGTGAGGTGGGAAAGAAAGGTGAGTGTGTAGGAGCGGAAGAGGACCACGGAAGGGATGAGCGTGCACACGACAAGGATGTTCCAAACGAAGTCGATCTTCTTTTGAGAGTCTTCTGTACCGTTGAAGGAGTGAGTCACATTCGGAAAGGAGTCCCGGTGTTTCCTCAGGCTAGAGGGAGGCAGGATGGGGTTCGAAGGCGACAGAAGGACACGGATGACTCGGACGAGGTGTTGGAGGAGCCCCGTACTCAAAAATTTAAGCGTGGCGCCAAGGGGTGCGCGACGCGACGCGACCCCTGGAAAGCTTAAGAAGGCGGAGGAAGCGGACGGTGGTACACGTTGTTCGGGAGTGCCAGCTCCCGAGGCGCAATTCCATGTTGGACGAACAGGGAGTATCGTCAGGCGCCGCCCTAGGCCGAGGCCTGTCTCCACAGAACACCCAACCCACAGGGAGCATGGAAGATGTCCAGAATTACTCTCACAGGCCTTGACCATTGATTGTTCTACAGCTACGGTTGATACTTGAATACAGATGGTGACGGTCGATAATGGTTGGACAGAGAAGATGAGTCCGCAGAACCCCAAGGATGCTGCTGTTGTTTTTCATGTCGGAGTTTTGGGTGTCCGCGTGCCTGACTCAAATTTATGGCGAGCCTCATCGAGCACGATTGATGCAGTCACATCTTGATCTACTTGGGGTGCCGATGAGAGCTCTGCCTCTATAGCCAGCAATCTGTTGTAGAAGGGGAAAGACAGAAGAACGCAGGAGGAAAGGGAAAGAAAGGACCGTGGTCAGTGCGGGAGCAGATGGAGTTTGGTACCTGGTCAAGAGAACTCACACTTCCAGAGGCTGCCCGCAGACACAATGTTCCGTCGAGACATGCTCATTATCAAGGAAATCGTCTCGATCCCGCTCCGGTACCGGTGCAGCGTCGCTTTTGGAGTAAATCGGCAGGCGGAGCGAATGGTATCTCAGCGCGCAGGAGGGGAGCTCAATTGGCCATCTAAGTCGTAAGTAGCGAGGAGTCGACTTGCTCGATTCCTCCGATGGGCTGTAGGTGATGCTGAATTCGATGGCATGAGTAACAATCAAGCCTCGAGCTAGCAGCAATCGGGAGCTTGGCCTGTAGAGAAGGAGGCGAGAGTCAGCCAGGAAGCGGTCGTTCGCTTTGAGGATACCAAGCTCACCTGCAGTTACCGTCCGTAGGTAGTCTTGCAATCCAATGACCAGTCCTCGTAACATCGCTGCCCTTGACTGTCAAAAATGGCATTCTCTCCACAGGACAGGTTTCCTCTGCATTAAGATCGGTTCGACTGCGCAGCGTCACATACTGGAGTAGGCTGACTTCGAATCGCTGGATTTCGACTTCAGGTGCCGGGTTGGGCATTTCGAGCCAGACGCGTAGGTAGCCTCCTACATTGAGATGCGCACTTGAGGCTTTGGCCAGAACGACCTGGTGGAAGACAGAAACACTGCATGGTCAGGACAAATGACGTGAAGGAGACACAGCAGAACGGCAGAGAACTCACCCCTAGCCCTTCTGCTATGGCCGTCTCACTCCTTGAAAAAGTGAAGGCGTCGTCTGAAAGTGGGTGATGTACGAAGAAGAGGTTCTGGGAGGTAGAAGATCCAGGTCAGCGCACTCAGAATCATAAAGAACCTCGCCAGCAGCACTCACTTTAACCTGAGTCCACGTCTTCGGCCTGAGAAAGCCGGGCGCTGTGAGCTTCACCGTAGCCTTCTGGTATCTCCTCCCATACATCGACCGATGATATTCCGCCGTCTCGTCCGATACCCGGAAAATTGCTTGCCACGTATACATCGTGTTAGGCTGGATCGTCATCCCAGCCGCCTCCCCAATCTCCTGCTTCCAATTGAAGAGCTCCGTCTGCTCGTAGCGACCGGAGGGGAAGGCCATAGTTTCGTGTGAGCTGACTGAGATGCTGAGTTTGTCGATCTTCGAAGGTGGGTGGGCGCCAGTGTCGAGGTGAATGTGAATTGTGAGGAGGGGGATCTCGTTGGTCTCGGAGCCCGGGCGGAGGAAGAGGTCGCTGGCATCTGTTGTCAGACGCAACTTCATCGCGGGCAAGAGGCAGGGGCTAGTAGCGCAGGCAGTCAGGTAGGCACGCGCGCAGTACTGAGATGGCTGTAGGACGATGACTGTAGGACGAGAAGACGAGGATGAGGTGGAAGAAGTTCTGGCAGGGCACGGTGCAACATTCGGGCGGGCTTATCCTTTTTCCGCTTCACCGGCGCAGCCCGAGTACTCTCCTGGCCCAACCTCTGCCTCAACGATCGAACGCACACCCTCGAACTCCTCGACTTCGGCGCCACGGATTACTCTCTTGCCTTCATCAAGATATGGCTCGCGCTCCTCTCCGCTGCCGTCAGGGGATATCAGGCCCAGGCATCTTGTCTGGCTTCGTCGTAAACCCTTCCCCAACGGTGCCCATCTTTCCCTTTGAGCTTTCCCTGTCCGGCCTAGGGCAGCTAACTCCTGCGGTAAGGGAGGCCTCGGGACCTCGACGGGTCCTGAGGGAGCTGCTGAATAGTCGGACAGGGAAAGTAGCTCAAATTCTTTGATGGCTGGGATCTAGGTTACAGGTGAGCATTTCTGATCAGCCCTGTCCCTCCCATGATCTCTTGACTGACATGCCGTTCATTTTCTAGTGTGTACCAGGTTCGAATCGACGGCACCCTCTTCTCCTCTTCCCAGCCTCCGACGACACCCGTCTTCGTCTTCCCACGCTCGTCGCCCAGGCAGCCTAACACCACGCCAACGGCAAGTCAGGCGCTCAGCCCTTCGCCCTTCATCGATGAGACATCCCGCCAGATGCTCTCCAGGTCGTCCGCATCCTCCACGTCGAACAGTCCAAGTTCCAGGACTGTCTCTTCTTCGAATCCACAGACTACGGAAACGTCCTCGTCCTCGACGGCGTCATCCAGTGCACCGAGCGAGACGAGTTCTCCTACCAGGAGATGATCACCCATCTCCCCATGGCATCCCACCCAGACCCCAAGCGCGTCATCGTCATCGGAGGCGGAGACGGTGGTGTCCTCCGTGAGGTCCTCAAGCACGAATCCGTCCAGGAGGCCGTTCTCTGCGACATCGACGAGGCCGTGCCCCGTCTCTCCAAGAAGTACCTCCCCCACATGGCTACAGGTCTCGACCACCCCAAGTCAAAAGTCATCATCGGAGACGGATTCGCCTTCCTCAAGCAAGCCGAGAACAAGGCCGCATTTGACGTCATCATCACTGACTCCTCAGACCCAGTCGGACCAGCCAAGTCTCTCTTCGAGAAGCCTTACTTCCAGCTCCTCAAGGAAGTCCTCAAGCCCGGCGGACACATCTCCACCCAAGCCGAATCTCTCTGGATACATCTCCCCCTGATCCGCGAACTCCGCCAGTCCACCCTCTCCCTCTTCCCATCGCAGACTACGCCCTTCGTCGTTCCTGAGTTCGCCCGTCGCGTCATCGAGGACGGTGAACCCGCTCTCGGACCCGTCATTGCAACCAGCGACGGAAACGGCCCTACCAAGCGCGACCCTAAGAAGATCCTCCTCTTGGGAAGTGGATACGTCGCTCGACCCTTTGCCGAGTACGTCCTCCGTTGCCCCGAGTACGAGCTCACCGTCGCCTCCGCCCACGTCGAGAACGCCGAGCGCATGTCCGTCAACTTGCCCCGCACCACCGCCGTCGCCATCGACGTCAACGACGATGCCGCCCTCGAGTCCATCATCAGCAAGCACGACGTCGTCATCTCCCTCATCCCTTACACCTACCACGCCGCCGTCGTCAAGGCTGCCTGCGCACACAAGGTCGACGTCGTCACCACCTCATACGTGTCCGATGCCATCCTCGGACTCAAGGACGAGATCGAACGCGCAGGGATCACCGTCTACAACGAAATCGGTCTCGACCCCGGGATTGACCACCGCTACGCCGTCAAGGCCATCGACGACATCCACAAGGAAGGCAGAAAAGACAAGTCCTTCCTCTCCTACTGTGGTGGACTGCCCGCTCCCGAGGCAGCCGACAACCCGCTCGGATACAAGTTCTCCTGGTCTTCCCGCGGTGTCCTACTCGCCCTCCGCAACACGGCCAAGTTCTACCAGGCACCCCACAAGGAAGCCCAGACGGTTACCGGCCTCGACCTCATGGCCGCCGCTCAAGCCTACTACATCTCTCCCGCCTTCGCCTTCGTCGCGTACCCGAACCGCGACTCCACACCCTTCCGCGAATTCTACAACATCCCCGAGGCAGAGACCGTCATCCGAGGTACACTCCGCTACCAGTGTTTCCCCGAGTTCGTCCTCGCGCTCGTCAAGCTCGGCTTCCTCACCGAGGACGCCCAATCCTATCTTCGCAAGGACGACGAGAAGCTCAGCTGGGCCGAAGTCGCCGCCTTTCCCACTGCCCCCGCCACCACCACCACTTACAGTGTCCCGCCTTCCCTCTGCACGTCCGGCTTCGTACAGCACACGATCGATTACGAACGCTCCCCGTCCCAAGTTCTCCACAGCAGACGGCAACGCATGACCATCCTCAGCACCAACGAGAGTATCGCAGCCAGGCAGGGAGGGGAAGCAGGGAAAGAACGACCTCGGACATTAACGCAGGAAACATCATGCTGGCGAAGATGGGCGGGCATGTTCGGCCTTACGTGCGGCAGGATGTGGTCGATGCGGAGGGAGAAGGACTCTTCCGGAGGACATCATTGGCATTCTGTTTGTTGAAGTTCGACTGGTTTAACTTCAGCGCTGTCTACATACGGCCGCCGGCATTTACCCACCCAGATCAATGTGCATGAATCGCCGGAGATGGACCCCTGGCAAAGATAAGATTAGATAAGATTAGATAAAAAAATCTGTCTCTCTCGTCGTTTCGCCTCATGCCTTTCGCGGTTCGCCTCACAGATGCTGCTCTGCTTGCTTTGCCGACTGCCATCGACCAACAGACCAACGGGCAACGGCACTCTACATCTCCACTCTCCATTAATCCGCGATGAACGAAGGCGCGATGAACGAAGGCGCGATGAACGAAGGCGCGATGAACGAAGGCGCGATGGACGAAGGCGCGATGGATGCATCTCAGACCCAGTCACCTTCACAGCCAACAGCACCTTCCTCATCAGCAGCTGATACCTCGCCACTCACACAGAACATGGCCCCTCCCACTCAAAACACAGAGCCATCCTCGTCCCGATCACAGGTCTCATCAGCGGGAACGCCGAATCGCACACCATCCAAACCCTCCCCTACCACTGGCTCGATCCCATCTGCTCTACCCTCATCAGCGCCAGGGGCACCATCAGCATCGTCGAATCGACCACCTGGCGTCGTGCAGATGTCCAGTGCACAGATCAAGTTCGCTCAGAATGCCATTCGCAGTCTCAAGGCCCGATCCGAGGCAAGATGGTTCCTCGACCCGGTTGATCCAGTCGCGCTCAACATCCCCTCCTACGTTGACGTCGTCAAGGAGCCCATGGACCTCGGCACCATCGACTTCAAGCTGTCCCGTACCTTGTTCGACAGGAACGCGCAATACAAGGGCGACCGTCCACTCAAACCTTCTGGCAAGGTCCAGCAGGCCATTGCTCGCCAACTCAACTCTTACCCCACCGTGGCTTCGTTTGAGCGGGATGTTGCCCTGGTGTTCGACAACTGCGCAAAGTTCAACGGGGAGGAACACCAGATCGCCAAGCAGGGCAGGGAGTTACAGAAGGTGTTTGAGAGGCGCATGAAGGGGATGCCCGCGGACAAGGTAAGTGCTGTACAGCTGTGCATACAATGGCTACAATGCAGGATCTGACGCCTCGTCTTATGACTGTTTTCTTTCTCGTAACTCAGCCGGAACCTGCCAAGAAGCCCGTCGAGTTCTCAGATGGGCGTCAGAGCGTCGCCGGCCCCAGCGGCACGAAGAAGCGCAGACGCTCGCCACCGAGTCCCGATCCGCTGGCAGATGTGGAGATGTTGGGTACAGATGATGATCATGGTGAGTACATGCATCGGTGTCCCTCCCTGTCTGGAATCTCTCTTTGAAGTCAAGCTCATCATTATCTCTCTACATTATAGCCACTTCAAGTCCAAGCAACAAGAGAGCCAAGACCAACAGCTCTGGCGAGGCAAGCGGTAGCCACCGGGCGGCTAAGAAGCAACGACGCGCGTCTCAGCCTGACGAGGTGGAGGATACTTTCCAGGAGATCACGGACCAGCAGAAGGAGGAGCTTTTATCGAAAGCTGAAGATCTACCGGACCATCTAGTCGATGGTGTGTTGCGCATCCTGGACGAGGACAAGACTCTGTCGGTGGGCGACGAGGATGAGGTTGTGGTAGATGTGAATGGGATGAATCCGCGGACGCTCTACAAGCTGTACGCCTACGTCGTTGGGTTTCGCTCTGCTGTCGGATCCTCGGGCGGAGAGGCTGTGCGGAGTGGTGAACAAGCGCCTGGCGGTCAACATCCAGCCGCACTTCAACCACCTCCACCGCCGCACCACTCACGGGCTCGTGAGTGGGTAGCCTCGGTTGCCACCGAGTCTTCTCGGTGGCCATCGACGCAAGGCACCAACTCATCGATGCGTCGGAAGCCTCTACATATAGGCCACTCTTGGTTCACGCGGATGGAAACCGGACTCGATGCGATGGAGACCACGACTGTTTCTCGTCAGCTACTCGACGCAACTGAGCCTCTAAGGCAGTTCGCGAAGAGGAATCCGGCGGCAAAACCAACAAGGCATATACGGGCGTGGGCCAAGTCGTTGAGGGAAGATGAGGTTTGGCGGGCGCGGAAAGTCCGAATCTTTCCTGACACACGTCAGAAGGATATCTTGCGGCAGGCGGTAGGCACCTACCGCTGGACCTACAATCGTGCAGTGCACATCCTCAAGACATACACTGGCCCGCAACCTTCACTGACGCAACTCCGACAAGAGTGCGTAAACGACGAAGCGTTCGACGGTGATGCGGATATGGCATGGGTATTCAGGAGCGTTTATGCGATCCGAGAGCAAGCAGTAATGGAGGCAATGGACGCTTTTCTTGCAACCAAACGTCGCGGCTCAGGCGAGCTGAAATTTCGCAAGAAGCGTGCACTTTTCGGGACTCTACGACTACCGGCCAAGCAATGGAAGGGCGGCTTCCAAAAGACATACGAGTACTGGGAAGGTGGGATAGAAGTTTCTACGGAAATGTGGTCGGGGGGCGAGATTCTTGGTCTCAAAGACGAAGGCGGGCAACCCTTCGGTTTTGTTGCAGCTGAAGAGCCTGTCTCAGCAACATGGGAGGGAGGAGGATCGCTCCGTTGGGAGAACGGAGTATGGTACCTTATGGTTCCTTTCGTGTCGGGAAAACCATCCGATGTAGCGGAAGGACATCGCATTTGCGCGATCGGTGAGTAATGTTGATTCGTACAGGTACAACTACTGATGGCTGAAGACACTTACCACATTTTATCAATCAACAGATCCGGGAATCCGCACCTTTGCCACCGTGTATGATCCTCTGCGGCAAAAGGCATTTCAATGGGGGACTGGAAGAGACGTCAAGGTTTTATTCGATGTTGCCCTCAAGATCGACAATCTTCTAGGCAAGCTGCATGCTCCCGACATACGCCATCGAGCACGATACCGAATGAAGCGCGCGGTCAACCGATATCGTATGCGCTTACGGCATCTTGTGATGGAGATTCATAAGAAGTTCGCTCTGTGGCTGTCCAAGAACTACGACACGGTCCTACTTCCAAGTCTTTCGGCTCACGGAATCTCTGCTCGCGGTCGACGGAAGATTAGGAAATCCACAGTTCGGCAAATGTTTTCCTGGGCGCACGGCAAATTCCGAGATCGCCTGTCGAACAAGATCAGCTTCGTCGAAATAAAGGAACACTACACCTCCCGGACGTGTTCTCAATGCGGCGCGGACAACCCCCGCTTAGGAGGCAAGAGCGTATTTCGCTGCCCATCACCAGCATGTGGACTCGAGGCCGACCGAGACGTCAATGCAGCGAAGAACATCTTCTTGAAATGGCTTCACGACTTCCACCAAGATGCTTCATTTGCTTGCAAACTCCGACGACGACAATGACGAATGGCGATCTGAATCTGTCAACTCTCAGACGCCGGACGCGGTAGCTGCGCCGCGGATGTTCATCCCTCCTGGGATGATGATAAAACAGAAGCTACGTCGACTCCCTGTGTACATAGTCAACTGAAGTTTCTAATGCAGCCGGTGCAACTTTTTTGGATCGCAGCCGGCGCGAGCTCCTCTTCGACCTCTTCGATTGTTGGCAGGCCGTCCAGTTGCGCGCGCATCAGCAGCTGCTCGAGGTGAGCTTCTTCATCCTGTTCTTCATCCCATTCCTCCTCACCTCCATCACCTCCTCCTTCAGCAGCCGCCCCCAGCTCCTCCTCAGCCTCCATCCCTCCGTCGTCCACCACAGCCCCCTCAACCGCCTCAGCCACCTGCTTCCCTCTCTCCTGCGGCGCCTCCTGCCGCCCATCCGATGCACCCTCCTTGGTGAGTCCTTCACTGCCTCCTTCAATGCCTCCTGCTCCCACCGACTCGGCAACCTCTACTGACCCTCCTTCTCCCCGCTCCTCCTCCTTGTCCTCCACCAGGCTCCACTCTTCGTGCCAGTCCAGCACGTCCTCCAGCGAGCCTGTCTTCCGGGGGACCGGGACGTCATCGTAGCGACGATGCTCGTCAAAGACGACGTCCCGACTATGGGCGGTGCGATGGGTGGACTTGCTTGGTATGTAGACCATCCACCCCTTCGTCCGCTCGCCATAGCCCAGGAACACAGCTGGGATCCTCCGCAATGCAAGCTTACCCTCTCTCTGCCCACTCTGAACCAGCGGCCAGCATAGACAGCCGAACACGCGAAGGTTCGACAGATCCACCTTCCGCCCCGTCCAGATCTCCTCCGGAATTCGCCGCCCATCCTTCATTCTGGGCGTCCGATTGAGAACGTAAGCAGCCGCTCTCATTGCGTGTGGCCAGTATGAGTTGCCAAGTCCTGATGTTAGGAGCATTGACCGCATTCTGTCCTGCAGTGTCCGATTCCACCTCTCGGCTACACCGTTTTGTTGGCTGGTGTAAGGGTTGGTGGTCTCCCACCAGACCCCGAGTTCCTTCGCCCAGTCTTGCGACTGTCGATTCACAAACTCCTTCCCATTGTCCGACCGCACCACCACCAGCCGCTCGTCCGTCTCGTTCTGTGCCCGGCGTACCCACTCAATGAAGACCGTCAATGCGTTCGCCTTTGACGCTATCGGGTACGCCCACACCTTCCGACTCGCTCCATCCACAATGGTGAGTACGTACTTCTCCCCATCACTTCCCGTTCCCTCCTCCAGTGGTCCGATCACGTCCACGCACACGAGGCCGAGTCGACGTTTGACCACTGTCGACGACTGAGGGAACTTGGAGCGTGTCCCCTTCGTCTGCTTGCAGTCGTCGCACTCGTGACATGCGTTGATGAAGTCATTCTTGCTGACTTTCGTTCCGTTTGCGACTCCCCTCTCCCACATCTCGACTGCGACCTTGGGAGAGGGGTGTCCCGTTCGCTGATGAAGCAGCCGAGCCTCTGGGCTTGCGCCCGTTGCTGCTGCCTGCCGCGCCGTCGCCGATGCCCTTCTGTTTGCCGTTGTGAGTATGCACCCACCCCGATCGGCGACGTGCGGCGCCCATACTGACATATCGCCCTCGCACCCAATCCTCATCCCACCAGATCCCAATTCAAACTTCACATCGCCATGCACTGCCTGCATAACCGACAGAAGGTTTGAACTGAGCTCCGGCACCCACAGCACGTTGTGGAGCCGAAGCACCCGCTCTCCGTCCTCCCCGACCATCCTGAGTGTGAGTTTCCCCACTCCCTTGATGTCCAACTCGCTGTCGTCAGCTAGGCTGACTTGTCCAAACTCTCCCTCCTCCAACTCATCGAACACGGACTTGCACCAGGTCATATGGTGTGACGCAGCCGTGTCGAGAATCCATTCGTACCAGAGGTGAGCTTTCAGTCCGGGCGGTATCTCCGCTGCTAAGCATGCGCGTGTGAAAGAAGCTGACGCGTGTATATTGCTTGCAGTGAAAGGCACCGCCCCGAGTCCCTATTGTCGAGAGAACGAGTCTTGACCCTTGTCGTTGTTGGGTTGAGTCTTGTTGGTGCCAAGAGTCTTCTTGTTGAGACTCGGGCAATTTCGCTTGAGGTGACCCCACTTTTTGCACTCGTAGCACTGCGGGCCACGTCCTGCACGACGACCACCACCACCATCCGCACCACCCGCACCAGAGTTTCCGTTTCCTTGCTGGTGAGTATCGTCCCTCACCATCCGAGCCGTTGCCGTCACGTCTGACTTGGTCTGGTCGCTGAACAACTGCTCCTCTCGTTTGAACTTTTCCAGTGCCGTGTTGAATGTAATAGGTTCGTGGCGATCGAGTGACTCGAGAATCGTTGACCGACGCGCTGCATAGCGCTCGTTTACCGATTTGAGAAGACGCGCAACTTGCTGACGCTCGCTCAATTCCATCCCCGCATTCTCGCAGCGCTCGAACATGCCCAGCAATCGATCACCGAGTTTCTGAATCGATTCCGATCCCTGCTTGATCACTGCCAGCTCATCCTCCAGGCGCAGCTGCGTGGCCGTGTCAGACCTTGCAACATGCTCTTTGAGTGCCTCATGAAGGTGAGTGATCAGGTTCCCATGCTTGCGAGCGAGCCGCATAATGACGTTGTTCAGGCTCATACCCGCAGTGTTTGTCAGCATGGTACCGAGAGCAAGGTCAATTTCAGGGTCGTAGCCGGCGGTTGGTGCCGTCGAGGGGAAGGTCTGTCCGTTTCGCTTGAATCCGGCCGGGTGTTCATCGCCGTTGAGATGTGCGACTGCGTTGGGAATCGTGGGGATCGGGCGGGCTTCGGTACAAACACTTCACCGGCGGCACAAAGACAAGCGGACGAGGTGACGGCATCGGGTTCCATCGACGACGCTCTCTTTGGTTGAGCTCTCCGTCGTCCTCAGCAGATAGATCTTCTTGTTGGAATCTGGGCGGTCTGGCTGACCCAACCTCCTCTCCTTGTCCAACAGGGTCGCATGCTATGATTGAATGCTGACATCCTCTTCTCACCCCTGCCATTGACTCAGCGGCTCTGTCTCTTCTCTCAGATGGTGATGACGCCAGCTTGATCAGCTTGAGATCCTGTCCATCCGCCCCTTCTTCTTCGCGCCTATAAGAACAAGTGTGCATGCTGCAACGAGCTGATGATTCTCTATTCCCTAACGTCGCTTTGCCCTTCCCTCAGCAACTTCTACTCCCAAGATGCCCAACCACATGAACCGCGGTCCCCACACCGGCATGGAGCCAGGCACCCTCGCCAGCGACATGGACACCTCTCAGCGCAAGTCCATCATCTCCGTGAGCAGAGTACACCTACATAGACTTCCACCTTCTCATCTTCCCCACTGGCTGACCTCAATTTCCGCTCAACTGCAGAACTTCGACTACGACGAGCTCATCAAAATCCAGCTCCCCCCGCAGCAGGTATTCACAACGTAGCCGTGTTCGACCTCGAAGACGTCAAACCCGTCGGCGCAACCTCTCAGAAATTCACCTCACGCTTCAACTCCGACCCAACCCAGCTCCGCACCCTCGTCGACCGCTTCACAATCGCAAACGCACCCGCCGCACCCCCCGTCCCCGCGGAGGAATCGAAGGATTTTGAGTTGGGAGGTGGTCGATACACGGTCTCTGGACCGAGGGGTGGACAGTTCCCCTTGGAACTTGCTGTCTTGCATGGAAAGCTCGAGGATGGAGGTGCTGATGATGTGCTATTCGCGAGTGTGACGGCGAGCGTGTTGGTGCTCGTCCAGGCTGATCCTGCTGTGGCCGATAAGCAACAGAGGGAGAGGTCGGCGGAGGATGCTGCGCTGGTCAAGCAGGAGAAGGAGACGGTTTGGTCGGCTGTTCGGGTGAGTACTCATAAGTTCTTGCCTCTTGAACTTTGTTTGGAAGGAGAATGAGAGCTCATGTCGGATTTCGTTCGCAGGCTTTCACCCAGGCCCTCACGTCGCGCGGCCTGTGAAGGAATCGAAACCTAGATAGCAAAGTCAGCAAATCAAGTAGTTAGCAATCGACAAACAGCCAGCATTGCCAAATCCAAATCAACGCTTCTTTCCTCTGCAAATTTCTTTTCCACCACCGAGAAAGGGAAATACGAATCTGAGAAGAGGAGCAGAAAAAAAATGTCCGTGTCAAGAGGATTAGACAGAAAGAGGATAAACAAAAACAGGTCCACGGTGTAGTCCAGGGTTAAGAGAGGCGACGTTCCCGTACGCAAACACAGCCCGATGCGAAATGGCAGTGAGAGAAAAAGGGAGGGTGCGACTTTAGACCATAAGGATGGCGACACCGGCGAGAGCAGCAGCGCCCATGGCAGCCATGGAGGCCAGACCGGAGGTACCGACGAGAGCGCCGGCTGAGCCAGTGCTGGGCTTGTTGGCAGTCGATGTACTGGAGACGGAAAGAAAAAAGATGGGTGAGCTCTCGCTGCACTTGCGATCGTGAGCGCAATTGGTGGGTGCACATACCTCTTCTGCTGGAAGTATGTGGAGTCGACGAATTGTCCGGATCCGTTGGCGTAGCAGACACCGTCGATAATGTCGCCTCCGGGGCCTGCAAAAATAACCCGTGAGAAGTACGTGTCAGCGTAAGCAACAGGGTAGAGGGAAGGGGGGGCATTAAAACTCACAGCAGTACGCAGTGTCGTTCTTCACGTAAGGCAAAATGCAACTAGCCGCAGACCCACTGGCGAAAGTAGACTTCGTCCTCGTAGCCGTCCCCGCCCGCAAAACCGACTGCATGGAAATACCCGCGGCAGTGATGCTCGACTGGAGCGCTGCGTAGTCAGAAGAGTACGACGCAATGACCGTACCGAAGATGGAGTTCAGGGCTGTTCCTGTGGGAAGGGAACCGTCGCGCTTGGCAATGGCGGCGGGGGCGGCAGTTGCTTCCGGGGAGGCAGAGACGGAGACGACGGCGGCGCCGAGGGTGAGGAGGGCGAGGAGGGGGTTGGCTGTGAAGGGCTGCATGATGAATTGCTTTCGGATGTGCTATCTGTGGGGAGGTGGGTTCAAAAAGAATGAAGGTGTGGGAGGAAGGTCCTTGTGGAAGGGAGTGTGACTGCTGCTGGTATTATGCAAAAAGAGAGAGTGAGTAGATGTTGATGGTAGCGGAGAGGAAAACACACTCGCTGCGGGAGAAAAAAGGTGGTGAGCTCTCCTTTATGCAGATCCAGTCCCGCTGGTCTCCGTTGCCAGTTGAGGCGAACCCTGGGCTTAGATTGGGAAGTGGCATGATTAAATGGGACAGAAAGTCAGCAGCGTGGAGAGGAAGACCGGGGAAACAGGGGCGAAACGCTTGAATAATCGTGCGTGTTCGAAGGACAGAATCAGGTGGCCGACAAGAAAACAACGCGCTAGCCTGTCATTTTGCATTCCCTTTGGGAGATCTGCAGAGTCGGAAACACACTCGTCTTCTGCCTGTGTCTCCTCTCCGTCGGCAGGGTTCGAATGCCGGACGGGACCGTGAGCGTTAAAACAGAGCGAGGGGAAGGATCGACAAATTGCCATCTTCGTCTCCTTCGAAGCGTTCCATCCTTGCCCGCCGCGCGCCGTGCTCTGAGATCTGAGCTCTCGTTCATAACGATACGATGCCGAGCGGTGAGCGGGTGACAGTGCAGACGTGAGACGGACAGTGGGGAGGCCTGGGGAGAGCTGCCCGCTCGCCGCTCGAAGCAGGCCACCCGCTGCTTTGGAAGCGGAGTGGGCCGGTTTCCTGACTTGGCTTTGGTGTTGGGTTTTGCCGTACATATGCGACCGTCTGATGCGCGCTTCACGGGGATTGGAACAACCATTTCGCAACTGTTCGAGCGCAGCCATTCAGATATGGATTTGCCCATCTGAGCAAAACGTGTTTTGCCGGTCATATTGAAATAGTATATACAGAAAGTGGCGGCCGAGGCTCCATCAAGTAAGCATTAGTAGTTTAGTGGTAAAATAGGCGCTTGCCATTCGTTTCACAATGTGAAAATGGTTGCGCCTGCCGAGGGTTCGATTCCCTCCTAATGCATATCCTTTTTTTTTTTTTTTTTTTTTTTCATTTTTTTCATTCCCAAATCCTTCCCACCCATGCCTCAAGAAGTACAACATACCTTCATTCTTGTACTTCTCACCCTAAGCTCCAATCTGCCATCGTAGGTCAGTATCTTTCTTTTTCCCGCTCGCAGCCAAAGGCCAACCTGTTGGGACGAAATCGATGTGATGCATGTCCAGAAGAGCGGAAGAGGACGGGGCGAAAGGCCCATGTGGAATCGACGACGGAATGCTTTCGTTTCAAGGTTTCCACGAGCTTTCCTGCTTGTGAGCGTTGCATCGATTTTCAGGCACAGGCAGGGGACGAGTGTGAAGGGAGCACTTGCGGGCGTTATTGATGCCCATTTGTTGTGCTCTTTCGAAACAAAGGAGGGCAGATGTGTGTGAGAGAGGTGAGCCAAGGGATGGCCAAGAGAAGCCTTTCCCTTTTCCTGCCCAACAACGGAGCGCCTCTCCATCGAGAGCGACCGACGGTGTCCATCGCTGGGGCTTCGGGTCTTTCGTTCGTCGAGGGTGGAAGCAGTTGAGTTGGCCCTATCGCTCATCGTGCAGGCTGCAGACGGGGCGTAAGAGGTAAGGTTCTGTTGACAGCGTCTTTCCCCGCCTGACCTCGCCCCGGTGCTCTGGAGTCCGTCGCTGCCTCCTTTGGATCTGCTTGCGCTTCGTTTACGAGACGCGAGGGCATCATGCACATACCGCGGGCCTCCAACGCATCAGCGACAGCAGCATCGTCCGCCTGCTTCTAGCCTTTTCCAACAGTAAGTAGTAAGCAGCAGCGACGGCGGGGCGGAGGCCGGAGGGACCGAGGACCGAGGGCAGAGCAGATCTTGTTGGTGTTTTCGGGGGTAAAAGACGTGATCCGATCGAGTGGGTGGTGAAGGTTAAAATTCTATTATTATTGTGGTTCCTGAGCCTCACATCGATAACTCTCGAGGCTCGCCCAGACATCATGGCATCATCCGAAGGGGGGGTTGAGATGGAAGAGAGAGACCGAGGAAGGCGGCATGCGCAAGATGATGATGCATGAATGGCTCTTCGGGACATCGCGGCGGGTGACGATGCGTTTGCCAGCTGCTGTGTGGGCGGGAGAGGAAAGGAAAAGAGAAGCCAAAAAGGAAAAAGTTGAAACCTCGCCGCTTTCCGCTTCCCCCCCAGGCAGCAGGAGCAAGCAGCAAACAAGACCTTCTGGATGGCTGCATGCATCTCTGACTTTCACCCTTCTCACACATCAGACACACGCCTTCTTTCTCCCCCTTTTCACACACACAGGTCTCTGCTTCACTTCCCCTTCTCAACCGCTTCAAGATGCCCAAACGATTCCGCTGGTCCCGACCCTCGTCATCTTCCTCTGTCCTCTCCCCTTCCTCTCCCTCCATATTTACCAGACTAGACCAGCCTCAGTCCAAGATCATCACAACCGCACATCCTCATCAGCAGGAACGCGAATCAAGAGGAGGAGAAGAAGAAGACACTGCCCATCTCGAGGACGACATTGCTCCCCCTCCAGCAACACGCAGACGCAGCTCAGTCGCAACCATAGCCACTGCAACAGCAGCAGCAACAGCAGAATACCAACATCGACTACCTCAAATACCCGCAACCTCATCTCCCCTCGCGCAATCGCCAGTAGTCTCACCAGCAGCTGCCTTCCAGCACGCTCTCGCCTCCCCCTCCTACTTCCCCAACACCCCTCATCAACCAGCAGAACATCAGCCCCAGCGCGGACCAGCAACCATGAACCTCTGGTCGGTCCTCAGACATCCCCACCAGAGCGCATCCTCCGCCTTCTCCTTCAAGAAGTCCAATCGAGCTTCATCAGCATCTGCGCACAAGTCAGGCGGCGGCGGCGGCCGAAAGTCATCAGTCGTCCATCCTGATCTCGCTGGTCCTCCTCTCTCCCCATCTCTCGAGCTCGATCCGATTCGCGATGCGCACTATTTTCCGCATACGACTGCGGGGGGTTATCCTTCCCCGGGCCGATCCGACCATTCCTCTGCTGCGTATTCGACTCGGCCAAACCCGCCCTCAGTCGCTTCCCCCGGCGCACACACCTCCCACAGCAACGTAAGCTCCCCCGGCGATGGTCCAGGTCCCACCACGCAAGCGCATACCAGAACCCGACCAGCGAGAGGACTGAGCGATGTCTCCTCCTTCTCAGCCACGCACGACCACGAGAGTGATTACGATCGAGCCTTCGATACCTTCTCCAGCGACTTCACCGACCAGACTCATTCCGGTCTCTCGGCAGAAGGGTTCTCACAGCCGCCCTCGCTTGGAGCGGCTAGCTCTGCTACGACCCTTGCTCATTCCCCACCCGCTCACTCATATACGACCCTTCCTCCCGCTCCACCTCCCCGCAGTCCTGGAGATCTCAAGTTCGCTCCCACTCCAGGTGGATCCCGCATCTTGTCGCCCATCGATACCTCCCTGGTAGCAAAGTCGGTGGAGGATGAAGTAAATGCGCAGGTATTCTACGGGGATGACGAGATCGTCGCAGAGGGGATTGACGACTGCTACCCTACGACTCATCGACCAGCTGCCTCGTCATCCACACCGCTTTCTTCACCCTCATCGGCATTCTACAGAGCACCGGTTCCTCAGAGCTCGCACCAACAGCAAATCATGACTCTCCCTTCTCTCAGCTCGCTCTTACCCCAATCGAAATTATCAAGCACAGCGCCGTACGTGGGTGAACAAGGTGCGCTCTCTCCACGCTCTAAACAGGCCGACCTTCCACCAGTCCCACATCATCATCAGCCAGTCACAGTTGGTGTAGCACCGCCGCTCATTCAGGGAGGAGGAGTGTATGCGCCTGCCGTCTATGCGACGCAACAACATCAGCAGGTGATCAGGAGGAGCGGGAGCGATATGTCCATCTCTTCCGATCCGAACAACCGGAGTCGGAATGGGAGTGTCAGGCCTGAGAGCAGGGATGGGAGAGTCCCTATCGGAGCAGCGGCGGCAGGTGTTGTAGGCGCAGCCCGTCGAGCTGGTCCAGGTGCATACAATGATGCTCTTGTGCAGAGTTTGGCGAGTATACCTCTGCATGCTTTCGAGAGGATCAAGACGCTTGGTGAGTTTTTTCTCTCTCGGTTTTCAGGAATGCATTTTGGGTGATCGATCGACTTACCCCAAGTTTGCGGCGTCTGGTAGGAACGGGCACCTTTGGTCGCGTCCTCCTCGTTCGGCTGCGATATCCGACCCCTTCTTCCTCTACTGGTACTTGCACGACGACGTCAAGTTACTACGCACTCAAGGTCCTGCAAAAAGCGGATATTGTGCGGCTGAAGCAGGTCGAACATATAAACAACGAGCGAGATATCTTGTCGCAGATTCGGCATCCTTTCATTGTCAATTTGTGAGTCTCGTCTCTCTTCAGGCGGGCGCTGGGTTCTAGGCGCTCTTTGTGACTGATGGAATTCTTGTCTGGGACTACTAGGCTGAGGAGCTATCAGGACAGCAAGAGTGTGTATATGCTGATGGACTATGTACCAGGAGGCGAGGTGAGCATCTTCCAGCCCCCATAAAATCAATTTTCTCTCTGTTGCTGATCCAGGTTTTTTTGTCATCTGCAGATCTTCTCGCATTTACGACGAGCAAGACGGTTCTCAGCGGATGTCACAAGGTTCGTTCAAGGCGCATATATGTGCGGCATTTATTCTTGCTTTTACTGACCCTTTCTGAATCCTTTTCCCTTTCAAGATTCTACATCGCTTCCATCATACTTGCATTAGACTATCTCCATTCGAGGGGCATCATCTACCGAGATCTCAAGCCTGAAAATCTGTTACTGGACGAGGCGGGCTTTTTGAAGATTGCAGGTGAGTCAGAAGCATTCGGCCCCTCGTCGGGAGAGCAAAAGAAGTAGAAGGTACTGAACTCGCCGAAAACCTACTTGAACAGACTTCGGTTTCGCTAAGTACGTCCCTGACAACCGCACCTGGACGCTGTGTGGTACGCCCGAATACCTCGCCCCCGAGATAATTGCCGGTGTCGGACATGGCAAGGCAGCAGACTACTGGTCGCTCGGAGTCCTCATGTTCGAATGTCTAGCCGGCTACCCACCTTTCTTCGCCTCGACCCCGATCGGAGTGTACGAGCGTGTCCTGAAAGGCTCGTTCTCCTTCCCCGCCCATATCGATCCGTGCTCGCGGGACCTGATCTCGGCGCTCCTCACTGCCGATCGGAGTAAGCGGTTGGGCAACCTGAGGGGTGGAGCGGAGGATGTTAAGGCGCACCCTTGGTTCAGTGGGGTTTGTTGGAGTGCGTTGGAGGGCAGGGAGGTCGGTGCTCCTATTGTTCCTCGGTTGGCGGGCGAGGGGGATTCGTCGTATTTCCAGAAGTATCCGGAGGGGGACGTTCGGTTGATGCCGGGCATGTTGGGACCGGAGGGGAGTGGGGTTCCGGATCCTTATGGGTATCTGTTCCCTCGGTTTTGAGGGTGTCCCACTCTATCATTCGAGACGGCCATCAAGAAAAAAATCTGCAGCGTCACATATCACATCGTCATCCATCAAGCTACATATCGAACATGCGAGGTCTACGGGTCGGCCTCGTCTAAAGAAGAAGCCTCGAGCTTCCTACAAGGACATTCAAGATTTCCCCCACCCCAATCAAGGCCTTTATCGTCACCGTTCTACTTCTACTCTCTGCCTCTGCTTTGCTGCCTTGCATGCTTGCTCGGGTCAAGGGCCTCGGGCGGGTGTCAAACTGCCACGAAGGGCCCCTCTTCCCACCCGACAAAAAGGATCGCAAATGGGTTTCTGTTTCCCCTCTCTCCTCACGCTTTTACCGGACTTTACGTTTTTGAAACTCCTCCATGCTTACGAGCTCTTTCACCGTCACGCCATGATCTCCTCTCTCACTCACTGGTTCGCACGTCAGGTCAAAAAAACTTCTGCAGGGTCGTTGATTCCTCTTTCTCTCTCTGTCATCTGTTGTAACATCACCGCTCTTTCGGATTCATTTCCACTGTCCCTGTTCTTTGCAAATCTATACGGCTTGATTCGGTCCTGTTTCTTGTTTGCACCTCGAGCTCTGGACTGGACAAGAATGTATCTGGCAGAAGTTCCTTCGGATTGAAGAGAGAAGGTTGCCAAGAGATTGGATACAAGAATTCCTGAAAACCCCTTCTTCAACTGCTCGACTTGTCCTTCCCTGACGATGACGCGTCCTTCTTGTCCGACCCATCCGCATTCCCCGCCTTGCCCTTCTCCTTCTCCTTGTCCGACTTGCCCGAAGCGATGGCAGCAGCCGCGGCCGCCGCTCCCGCCTCGGCCTCCTGCGACTCAAGCTTGCGCGTGTTGGCGATCAGGTTGTCGAGTGCGATGACGGCCCTGATCAAGCTGGAGAGATAGACGACGAGAAGCTGATCATTGTTGGCCACACTGAAGCTCCTGACCGTCTCGGGATTGGTCAAGTTCGGCAAGAGATTGAAGATGTCCTGGAGGTTGTAGATGATCTGATGATTGATCGGTAAAGGCGCGACGACACTCCCGTCTTCCCCTTTGGTTGCCGGTTTGATCACGTTGGCGAGGTAGTCCCTGATCTCGAGTAATCGGGACTGTAAGCCCCGGAGGGAGGAGAGTTGTTGGGAGACTCGGGTGGAGAGCGTTCCGACGGTTGTGGTGTCCGGATGTCGCGTAGGAGGTGTTCGACGCCGATCTCTTCGGCTTCTTCGGCTTCGATTACGGAGGGGACGTGCATGAATGTTTTTTGAGTTGCTGTGCCGTCCTGTGATAAGCGCGCATCAGAAGAAGTCATAAGTGAGTCAGCAAGGGGGTTGTTCTATGAAGAGATATTAGCTGGATATGAAGAGCTAGGGAGGGACGCACATCTTTGATCTCTTCGACTGCGAAGTATGCGTCCGTTGGGATGCCGACGTCTCGTTGCCTTGGGTCGACGATGACCATGACTGGTCTTGGGATGAAGCGCTTCATGAGCTCGTTGATGTCAAGATCGGACGCTCTCAATCGCGGACCGGTGTGATACCACCCAACCATCTTCTCCCGCGCTGTTAAGAGGCATGGAAGTTTGCATGTTCAGCATAATCAAGGTATAGCTCCCCACGGCAGTCAAGGGGAAAATCCAAGTGCCACAGCTGTAACTCACCATTGACCTTCTTGAACATCTCCATCAAGGACTCGATGTAGTCATGATCCAAGAACCACGTCTTCCCATCCCTCTCATCCTCCTCGAAGGGCACTGCGAACGAGTTGGCGACGTTGACTGAGGTTCCATTGTCTTGACCCAGTAGCACGCCGAGGACGCGCTTGCGAGGTCCTGAGGAGGAGCGTGAGGCGTGGTCGGTTACGGAGAGGAGGACGAGGGGGTGTACGACGACGGTTGTGCCTGTGAGCGCGGCTGTTTCTTCTGCTGTTGCTGGCATTGTGGGTGCGTTCTGTATGCTATGTGTTGGTGTTGTTGCTGCTGGCTGTGAGTTGGATTGGAAGGAGGCCTGAGCGAGGTCGCCCTTCGAACAGGCAACGCGCAAGTCATCGAGTGGGTGAATGAGCGTGGAAACTCGACTGCCTCCACATCAAGCTCGCCACGTGGCTCTTATCTTATCTCTGGTGACCTTTCTTGAAGGTCAAACGCCGACGAGCGAGTCAAGACGAAAGAAGGGCTGCATTTCTCGAGCAAGTAGGGCGTCACAGACCACAGTGTGGAAGGCGAGCTTCATCAAAGAAGATCTACAGCCGAGATCTCAGAGAACGATGAAAGTGTGATGAGTTGCAGCTGCTGAGTGCCCGTGACGGTGCGAGAGCGGAAAGGGAAAAATGAGTGTGCCGCAAGCGGTTGTACATGTGAAGGTGATGAAGGACGAATCAGTGCACCCCTGCGTCCGACTGTGCGTGAAAGAACGGTTGGCTGGGACTTGAGAAGGTGATAATGCCTTTTTTGTTAGCTTCGCCGTCCGGCTTTGGGTCGGACATACCGCCCGGTTCGTGGTCAGGGGGAGGAATGGAGAATCTTCGCGGAATCATCCGAGAACCAGATCTTCTCGACGAACGCTCCGGTAATACCGACCGCGCAGCTGACACCGATGGCAGGCCGGAAATGACACCCGTAGCTGCTACGATGCCGACCATCCAGGCACCAAGGACTCCCTTCGTGGTGCGCTTTGACGTCGACTCGTTCTCGGCGAGGAGGGCATCCTAACAGAAAGAGGAAGTAGGAGATACAAAGCGAAGCCAAAGATGAATGTCAGTAGACAGAAAATTTAGAACGAGTGTAATAGCATAGCGCTCACTCCAACAGCATATCCTCCGGCAACGCATACGGCTGCGCAAGCGATCGGAGCGACTGTCTCCATAACGGTTGCTGAGGTCTTTGTGCAGACTTTGCCCACAGACTCGATAGCGGTTGTTGCATTACGTTGTGCCAGTTTGATGCTTGAAGAAAGATCTTTTTTCGAAGACGTGGTTGACCGCTAGTGGGTAGCGTGAGAGGTCGAGAGGCATCTATTGCCAAAGAGCAGGACCAGAAGACTGATCAGAACACGTACATCAAGCGATATGGTCATAAGTCAACTCACCAAGTTGGAAATAACGTCCATCGTGTGATCGTATAGTCAAGACTGTCGCGGTGGGACCTGTGTGATGGGACTGTGAGAAGGCAGCAGAACGCAGAATGTGGGTGGAAAGGAGGGAAGATGAGCCAGAGACAGGAAGGGCGAACTTTATGTAAGGCAAGAGGGTGAGCACGGTAAGCAAGACGGTCAAAGATTTGCGGATCGAGGCGCTGACCAGGAACAAGTAGCCTGCGCATCCGAGTACATTACATATTATGTCTTCTCTTTCTGTACACAGTGGCTTGTCGCGGAAGAAAAGGAGGACGAGGTGGTGCAGGCTACATACTACATAGATCTAGAGGCCACGTGACTGGTCCATGTTATCTTATCTCCGGAACCCCGATCGACGCGGTTCGGGTTTTAGCTCGTGTTTTTTATTTTAGTGTTGTTGTTTACGTAAGCATACATAGGGGCTTCCCCTTCCCTTCCCCCAACTGACCTGCTTCCCGCTCACTCTGACTTACCTCCCCATCGAATTTTTCTCTGAGTGGACGGCAGCTCACAACAGTCCAAAGACTCCGCTTCCATCCCCTGTCTCATCTCCGAACAACATCTCCCTCCTCCTCCCGCTGCTGCCCCAGCCAACAAACAACACCCCTCCTACCCCCACGAGCAGCAGGGCCCCCAAGGCGAGATCGTCCACCAAGTCCATCTCTCATCCATAAAGATCCCAACTACTCGAAGGACCAAGATCGAGAGCATCGCAATCATGCCAGCACCACCGGACCTCGCTCAGCAGTACACCCTCCTCGAAAAACTCGGGACAGGATCATTCGGAACAGTCTACAAGGCTATCCATAACGAGACCCGCCAGATCGTAGCCATCAAACAGATCGACCTTGAAGACAGCGACGATGATATCAGCGAGATTCAGCAGGAGATCGCTCACTTGGCACAGTGTGATAGCGAGTGGGTCACCCGGTATTACGGCAGCTTCGTCAAGGGGTACAAGCTCTGGATAGGTGGGTCTCTCTCTTCGCTCTTGTATGCTGCATACATGCTGACAATCGCTCGACAAACTTGCAACCCACAGTCATGGAATATCTTGCAGGTGGCTCTTGCCTCGACCTCCTCAAGCCAGCACCCTTCTCCGAGCAGCACATCGCAATCGTCTGCAGAGAACTCCTCCTCGGTCTCGAATACCTCCACAACGAAGGCAAGATCCACAGAGACATCAAAGCAGCGAACGTCCTCCTCTCTGCATCCGGAAAAGTCAAGCTCGCCGACTTCGGTGTCGCAGCACAGCTCAGCAACAACAAGTCTCGTCGGAATACCTTCGTGGGTACGCCTTCTGGATGGCTCCCGAGGTCATTCGACAGGCTGGGTACGACTCCAAGGCGGACATCTGGTCACTCGGTATCACTGCGATCGAAATGGCAAAGGGTGAACCCCCGCTTGCAGAATATCACCCCATGCGAGTCCTGTTCCTGATTCCAAAAGCCAAGTCGCCCGTCCTCGAAGGAAACTTCTCATCCGCATTCAAGGACTTTGTCGACCTGTGCCTCATCAAGGATCCCAAACATCGACCGACGACAAAGGAACTTCTCACCCATCGGTTCATCAAGAGTGCCAAGAAGACCCAAATCTTGACGGACTTGATCGAGCGGCATCAGGAGTGGAAGTCAAGAGGAGTGAACAGGGGCGGCGCTATCGTTAGGGATCATCTCACCAAGCATGGTCTTGATCCCTCGGGAAGCACTCTGGACGGAGGCGAGCATGGGAATGGCGGCGGATTCAACGGAGGAACGATCATGAGCGAATGGCAGTTCGAGACTGTCCGCTCAAGGATGTCCGCTCTCGACTTCGAGACGAGGGATATCGATGATGATGAGGAGGAGGGGGACGAGAATGCGAAGCATGGACAACAGAATGGGAATGCTTTACGGCAGCATGCGAATGTCTCCACATCGACCTTGACTGGAGGATCGTCTGTCGGGACAGAGAAGCAACGGCCACCGGTCAATACTGCGTCGTCACTCCCACGCCAACCGGTCATCTCCTTCCACCGTCCTCATCTACATCACCCATCAGCCCCTCCGCTTCCTCATCCGCTTCATCGTCTTCTTCTAGCGCAACAAGGTCGAACGGTGTACCTAACGGAAGTCTAAGGGGCACCAGACGATCAAGTTGGAACGAACGGAACGATATCAACGGGACTGTCCTACGTCCTGCTGATATTGCCTCCGGTTACGAGACCATCCGACCTGTTAAGCGACTCGATGCCGGTGGGAGTGCCCGTATGAGCTCGGAATTCCTCCGTGCCAATGGGTTGGACCGTCTGGTTCGGGCAGTGTGAGGAGTCGGAGTGGGTTGTCCGGGATGGGCGAGGACAGTATGGAGAGCAGTACGAGTCTGGGCGGGAGCAGTACTGCGAGTGCTGCTCAGTCGAATGGGACCAGACATCGGAAGGGACAGTCGAGTGGGAGTTTGGCGTTGCCTGTGGCGTCCGAGGAGGCTAAGGCGGGTACTGCGCTGTGAACGAGGTGATCTTGCCCACATTGGAAAAGGTGAGTTTGGACCCTTTCCCCTCTGTCGGCTTTCAATCGAGAACGGGGCCCGAGCTGACTCGTTATATTAACCCTTATCTGCAGCATCGAGACCGACCTGACCTGAGCGCCGCCGAGCTCGAAGCACTCGCTACAATCTCCAAGGGCTTCGAGGACTTGTCGAACGCCAATGCCCCACTCTCCTATACAGTGATTGTCGACATCCTCCTCAGCATGAACGACAACGAAGCCGCCCGAGAGAACCTGAGTGGGACCTTCCGGAAACGATTCATGGGCACCCGAGCGAATGTCCGGCCGAAGGGACCTAGGAGCTCAGCACAGAGCAACGGTTCTTCAGCAGCAGCAGGATCAGATGGGGTCCGAACGGATTCGGACCGGGACATTTCGATGATTCGGAGGATGAGGAAGGCGGTGTGGACGAATTGGGGAGGAAACGCACTGCATCGGGTGGTGGTGTTGTATACCACCTGAGGGGAGTCGGTCGCCCATTGCGGATCTCCTGTATGGGCGGTGGTTGGAGGGACTGAGGGCGAGATGGATTGGGTATTGAAGACGGCCTTCCCATCCGACCGCCGGCTCGCGGAACAACATCTCGGGCGCAACAAACCGCTGTCGCCCATAATATACCTCTCTTACGACTACACACTCCCTCCGTCTCCTGTTTGACCCCGGTCGAGGGTTCTGCTTCCACCACCACCATATGGACACGAAGCGGGAACCCTCAATCGTACTTGGGTTTGATAGGAGGACGGGTGAGCGACGAACTACAACAACAACATCAACGAACTTTGACGAAAACCCACTCCCAAGACGCACCACACACACCAGAATCAAGAACAAGAGACATGTAACGCAAGGGCAACGGCATTTTTCTCGACAACCTACTCTAACCCGCTTATCTCCCTCCAATACGCTCCAAAGGAGTCTATTCCCCCGTCTGGCGGTGATAAGACTTCGAGGTCTAAGGACCCTTTTCTCTTCTGACTTCGTACTCCCTCAACTCCCTTTCTCCCTCACTGTTTCTTTCTCTTGTTCTCATCCCGCTCTTCGCATCCCTCTTTCCCGATCATTCCTCTTTGCCCCTTTCAATACCTCTGCTCCCCCGCTTTTGCTTCTTTTTTCTCTTCTCTCTTCAGTTTCTTCACTTAGCCCCTTCTATCTCTTTTCGGCCAAATTGGATGATATGGATCTATATGGATGTGCTCAAGAAAGCAGTAGTGTGCGCAAAGTTTGGTGTGATTTGCGTGATGGGTAGAAGTCAGATACATAGTTTGGGAAGAGGTGTGTGTGTGACTGTAACTGACTATGTGTGTATTTTGGGGGAGCGTGGGAAATTCATACTTTGATATAATTATATATGATTTTTTTTATGTGGAAAATTCAAACTTTGTACAAGAGAGCAGAGAGCATAGAGCATTGACGGTGATACAAAGTGAAGAGGTGGTCGATACCATGCACATGACTGTGAAGCGCAGGAAGAGGGGATCGTAGCTGATATCTGGCAGCTTTGGACCACTGCGAACTCCTGGGACCACGTCGAACAGGCGCCAGTAGGTGTGGTTAACAATAGAGCGGTCATCTATCAATGGTATGACATACGCCGTTGATGGACCATCCGTCCGCGAGAGCTGCTACTTGGCAGTCAGAATGGAGGGGGAGCTGAGGAGTTCCTTATTGGAGAGTTGTTTGGATCTTCTCCTGGCTTTTACCTCCGATGGATCGAATTGTCCGCGGTCGGGAGAAGAGGACATAGGCGGCAGATGTCTGTTCGTTGACAGGTGATCGTACAGAAGGCGGTATCGTCAAATAGGACAGTCATTAGCAATCAACAACATTCAACCGAAGCGGTCAGGGTGTGCGCAGAGAATTTCAACAGGGGTAGCCAGAGTTGGTGACTTTACGATATTGAAAGACGTGGCTGCTGGAAAGAGAGCGATGCTGCCAAACACTCACCTGCACAGCGGATGCCTCAACTTGCCGAACGGAGGAGTCGTCGAAGTAGTATCACTTGCCGTCGATGGGTTCTGAGCATGGGCGGTGGAATGGCCACCACCGAGACCGCCATAATGGTTGTCGACAGCGTAGAGATCGTAGATCGGATCTTCGTCGCTGTCATCAACAGCAGCAGCAGCAACATCAGCGCCGTCTACGTTCATTGTAGCCTCATCCCTCATCTTCGCCTTCGCCTTCCGACTCTCAACGCGTCCGTATAGGTTGAGGCTCTCCAGCGGGAGGTTGACAAAGTCTTCCAGCTTGTCGCGCGCCGAACTTTCGGCGCTGAAGCGCTTGGGATGTACGACAAGGATATCGGGTACCTCCCAGAGGTCAAATCTCTTCGTCGCCTGGCGGAACTCCTTGCAGCGCGGGCAGTACCAAGGATCATCCTCGCCAAGCCGCTCCTCCTTCTTAAAGTCATCCAGGCAGTTGTCAATCGACAATTCAGTCTTGTGCCGAGTCGCTGCAGCTGCTTGGGGCGTCTGGATCTCCGGGTCCTCGAAGCTGTCTGATGGGCCCCAATCAGCCATACCGCTGCCGGCCCTGCCGAAGAAGTGCGTCTTTGCTGTTTGATCCCGCAAGCAAACCAGACCACCACCGGTGTAGACGAGCGGCCATCGCTTTTCGACACGCTGCTTTCCTTCAGCAACTGTGCTGCCGGCGGTCTGTGCGGGTGTAATTTCCATCTGATCAGCTCCAGCAACTGCATCCTTCTCATCGCCAGCTGCTGCTGCTGCTGCTGCTGCTGTTGACGACTGTGTAGCAGCTGCAAGACGTGTAGAACGTCGTAATAGCTCTTCGTAGCATGACTCCCAATCTTCACCACCTTTGGGGAAATCCTCTGTCGGCAGCCGGGCCGTGAAGCGAGACGCTTGTTGTCAGCCGGAGTCGCAGCGGCCTCTTGAACGATGGCACTCCCGTCCTGCTCGTGAATAGGCTCTTCAGAGACTAGCTGTACGTCCGTATCGACAGCAGTAGCAGGACCGCCTTCCCCTTGCAGCGAGTTGGCAACTGGCGCAGCATCAACAGCAGCCTCCCCAGCATCTGTCGTAGGACCACTGTCGCCCGAAGCTGCCCCAACAGCATTCACCTCCGGCCCATCCGCCTTCAAATCGCCTCAAGGTCCTGAGGTCGCTCCGTGAATCGAACGTACTGACGGATGACAGCATCGTACATCGCATCCTCGTCTCCCACCTGTTCCGCAGGGATGGCAACCAAGAACGGAATACCAAACTTCTCTGAGCGAGATTAACGGTAGCCAGACGAGGAACCTGCCTCCAGCTCGACTTCTGAGAAGACGACGAGTACGGCAGGCTGGCCGGCTGCGGGTGGCTCTTTCACGGACTCCTCCAGCTGTTCCGGGTGTATGGCGGTTTGGCCGTACCCGAGACTGTAGGAAGGCATCCCTTCTCGCTTTGGCGGAGTAAAGTCGAATGGCACCTCCCAGAAGTAGAGGCGGTCGTTCGACAGGATCTCGCTGACTGGGTCGTAGTCATGCCACCATTTGTAGACGGAGCTGTTGAAGATCTCGCCGCAGATGATCTATAAGAGAGGGGGGGGGTTAAACAATGCATAGAAAAACGGTATATCAGGCGACTGCGCGCTTCTCACAGAACGAAGCACATACGTACCCGCTTGGGATCAACGTCAAACCATGTCCCCAACTTTGCGCGCATCTGTCCAACAGTCGACGATGACGGGAGGGAGATCTCAAACTGCAGAATTTGGAGAATAGCATCCGGTCAGCATGGTCCTGATTCACACCATCTAGTATTGAGGCTGCTCGACACGTACGTTGACAGTTGGCTTTGATCGATCATAAGGTACGTATGAACCCTTGCCTTTCCACCGCTTCATATTTGGGAGGGGAAGCGAGGATGTGGAAGCGACGAGGAAGAAAGTCGAAGGATTACTACAATCGGAGTTCAGGAGTTGGCGCAGCTGAGTGTGCGAGTGTAATAGTATTGCGAAAGCTTCAGCCGACGACTATCACAGCGTATATGTATGGAGGGAAAGAGAGCGATATCATGTGGAAGATACGATGGCTGGGGACCATTCACTGTCGGGAACCGAGAGTAGTAGGGAGAGGCGTCAGAGGAAAGTGGGCCATGGAATAGTGGATCTTTGTTGTTGACATCAATTCTGTGTCTTTTCGTCGGGAGCTTGTACACTCAACGGAATTTTAGGTGAAGTCGACTGAAAGTCCTAGGTGGAAGGCACTTTTGATGTGGTCGACAATTCCTTCGATACCTTATCGCCCGACTTATTTGGCTTCGTCGTCAATGTCCAAGGGATCGTCTGCGGTGCCTCCACGGCTGAAATCGAACTTTGTCCGCTCCATTTTGACCCTGCTCGTAGAAGCTTCGCCTGCTTGCGAAACCAAAGCTCTGGAGCTGTCCGCGTTGTTGCGGAGTCGTCGCCGCTTCTTCACCTCAATGAGCTCTTTCTGCAAGTTCAGTGGCAGAATGATGAGTTCAAGCAGCGAAAACTTGGAAGCCTGAGGTGCTCACCTCAAGACGCTTCTCTTCAGCTTCCATCTCCTCCTCCTCTCCGCGATTCTCGGACCCCTGATTTGGCGGGATGTGTCGAGCAGCTGCAATCCAATCCGAGTGGTGCAACGGATCGTAAAATCAATGGGCGTAAATGTCGTATCGTAGGTGCAATGGCAGCATCTTGGGTTCTGCGAATTGATAGTCGGCCCGGCGCTTTGGTGTCAAGACGTGGTGCATCAATACCTGACGAGCTCCGCTGTACCGGAGGTCGACGCCTCATCACTCACCCGATTTGAATGGCGCCAACCTTCTTCGCCTTTTCGTAGATCGGCTGCTCTTGATTGATGCCATCGTTCCAAAAGATTTCCACACCCTCCTGCTTGCTGCTCACTTTCGACAAGCTGATGCAAACCTCGCCAAGACGACCGACTTCCTCTGGTTCGCGAATGCTCTGCAGCTCGTCATCTGCCAAAATACTCGGTCACCGTGAGGGCAACGAAGCACAAAAGCGTAGAGCGAATCATCTCAGTGCTCACCTGTTACTTCGGCTTTGCAAAACATCTGCAGGGGTATCATACACACCGGAAATGACACGACAGTCAGTTTCTTTGATCCGCCAGGCTTCAGCACCGACTGGTCAACGACACATACCAAAGTCTCAACTTGGTCCTCATTGATCTGTCGACCTTGGATAGTGACAGGCCAGTCGTCAACCTCGCATACAAGGGTCTCGCACCATTTCCTCCTATCTCTAGCGTCGCAGCATAAGTACCGTTCTTAACAGAAGCCTCGACTTTAACTTGGAACTGCTCATCTTCTTTCGCCTCGAGGTCTGCAACCAAATTGGAATGATCTGTCAGCCAGTCTGAGTAGAAGAGTGCCTGAACTCCAAGCTGGCTACTCACAAGCTTCGACAAGACGACCTTCACGCTTGATGCCGTAGAACCGCATCGGATTGCCGTTGCCATCGAGTATCTGCGCACTGAAGCTGTCGCAGTGGAGAGTGTTGCTGTCGGCTGGTCCGGACGAAGTAGATGATGTGTGCGACATTTGAGCTATCCGCCTGCGCGTGAGAAGAACCTCTGCGACTATGCTGTACTTTAGTTTTGGAGTGTGCGACTATGCTTGATGGGTGGTGGTTGTGGATGCGTGAGAGTCAGCGCGTTGAGTCAAACAAGATTCGAGGAGTTCAATGCTGAGTGAAGGTGCGTGGGAATTTCGCTCGCCGTCAACATCCCACAATCATCTGCGCGCTTCGCCTGGCTCATCATCACCCTTGCCCAGCGCAACAAAATCTCTGACTTGGCACAGTGCGATAGCGAGTGGGTCATCCGGTACTATGGCAGCTTTGTCAAGGGGTACAAGCTCTGGATAGGTGAGTCTCTCTCTTCTCTAGTTCGCTCTTGTATGCTGCATACATGCTGAAACTTTGTCACCCACAGTCATGGAACACCTTGCAGGTGGCTCTTGCCTCGACCTCCTCAAGCCGGCACCCTTCTCCGAGCAGCACATCGCAATCGTCTGCAGAGAACTCCTCCTCGGCCTCGAATACCTCCACAACGAAGGCAAGATCCAGAGACATCAAGGCAGCCAACGTCCTCCTCTCTGCGTCCGGAAAGGTCAAGCTCGCCGACTTTGGTGTCGCAGCACAGCTCAGCAACAACAAGTCTCGTCGGAATACATTTGTGGGAACGCCTTCTGGATGGCTCCCGAGGTCATTCGACAGGCTGGGTACGACTCCAAGGCGGACATCTGGTCCCTCGTATCACTGCGATCGAAATGGCAAAGGGTGAACCTCTCCTGGCAGAATACCACCCGATGCGAGTCCTCTTCCTGATCCCCAAAGCCGAGTCACCCGTCCTCGAAGGAAGCTTCTCCTCCGCATTCAAGGACTTCGAATGTCTTGATCCTTCGGACCCTGGGCGGAGGTGAGCGTGGGAACGGCGGCGGATTCAACGGAGGGACGGTCAGGAGCGAACGAGAAGCTCAGTGTGGAGTTATGGTTTCGCATCAGGGGTACTGGTCGAATGAAGGTGCGATTGGCTTTGGTCCGGGTCCTTACGATCATTCCGAGGCTGAGGAAGGTGGTGTAAATGCGTTGAGGAGGAAACGGACTGCGTCCGGTAATAGGTCGGTCTCCTGTTGCAGATCGGTTGTACGGGCAGCCATTGAGGGACTGACTACGAGATGGATCGGATAGAAGAAGCTGAAGTCCTTCTTCCTCTCATCGACAGTCGCCCGGCGGTTCAAGATCCTGGCGCAACACCGGAAAAAGTCAATGACAAAAAGTCATATACATAGAAAGACTCAACCGTACTCATCTGTACTCAAATATTTTGCTGCACGCGACTCGATGTAAAGCGCACGCGAGGTGATGGGGCTCGAAGCAAGGGAGGACACTTTCAATCGTACTGCGAGACTTTCAGCATTCACCTTTCACAGCATACCCTCAAAGCTGATTCAATGCCTGGCCGAGTATCGCCAGCCGCAGTGGACTGGAAACTAGATCGACAGAACCTGGCCTCGTCAGCGCAACAAAAGTGCTTCTGATTTCTGGAAGAAGATACAATGGCCGCTAAGACATTTTCGCTTTGCTGGAAGAGAGAGTGGAAAGCGTGCGAAAGAAGTGCGGCACGGCAGTGCGGAACGTGGAATATGGGAGAGAGAAACAAAAGAGATGATCGATGATCCTCTGAGTCATGAGCTTGCGGGATGTTGCACCTGATATCATGAGGTCTCCTGGAAGTCTGGACAGACTTGGAAAAGCTCAGCGTCGAGTACGCTCCAATGCTACAGCATTCAGTCGTCGAGGTCGTCGATGATCAAAGGGTCGTTCGCCGCACCTCCGCTGCTGAAATCGAATTTAGTCGGCTCCGTCTTGGCGCTGCTGGTGGAAGCTTCGCCCGATTGCATGCCTGAATTATCAGCGTTACGCTGGAGCCGTCGCCGCTTCCGCACCTCACTAAGCTCGTTCTGAAATTCAAATGTACAAATACTTAGCTCGGACAGGACTCAGGACGGAACCAGAAGGCAAAAGTGACTCACTTCAAGACGCTCTTCCTCAGCTGCCATCTCTCGTCCCTGCGCCTTTTGGACTCTTGTTCTGACGGGATGTACCCGAGCAGCTGCATGCGAACACGACCAGCGCAGTGAATTTTGAAGTTGAGAACGAAATTCGGGTCGAAGGTGCAACTTGCAGTGTATACGGTCGTCGAAGGCACAGTCGGCCCCGAGCTTGTGGCCCGAGACATCGTGGATCAGTATCTTATAGCCGTTCCGCCATCGACCAACACCTTGCCACTCACCCAAACTGAACCACTCCCAGCTTCTTCGTTTTCTCGTAGATCGCCTTCGCTGGAGTAAATCCCGTTGTCGGAATCGATGGCGAGTACAGTGTTTGGGATGTTGTTCTTCGGAGTGTGACAGAAATCTCGCCCATGCGATCGATTTCAGCCAGGTCTCGGGTTCCCTTCGCCTCGTCATCTGTCATGATTGGTGGTCAGCACATTTAGGTACAATGCTGCAGAGCCAATCTGTCTGGTCCTCACCTGTGGTGAGAGCTTTGCAAAATTTCTGGTGTGTGAGAGTGTCGTGGGAAAAAGATACCTGCATAAGTGTCGCGTTGGGCTTCAGAAACAACCGGAACAGGATGCTCACCAATGTCTCAACTTCGTTCGCGCTGATTCACCGACCGCGGAGAATGATCGGCTGAGAGGGAACACGCCAGAGCTGGTCCTCGCAAGATTGTCCTCCAGCTTCGAAGCTCAATGCATAAATCCCGTTCTGAGCAAGAGCAAAAGAGTCGACTTTGACGTAAAAATGCTCGCCTTCTCTCGCTTCGATGTCTGCGATCACAGTAAACAGCTTATCAGTTAGTTCAACTTGATAGATGCCTAGACTTCAAATGATCTACTCACATGCCTCGACAAGTTGACCTTCGCGCTTGACGCCGTAGAATCGCATCGGATGACCGCTACTATCAAGCACTTGTGTACTGAAGTCGTCGCAGCGGAGCATGCCGGCTTCAGCGGATGCTGACGAGGCTGATGGTATGTTTGACATCTGTGCTGTCTGCCTGCGAGAGAAGAACTTTTGTGACTCTGATGCAGTATGCACGTAGGTGTTGAGGTATGCAGCTAATGCTGGCGTGGTGATTGTCGAGAAAGAACAGCCTCTTTCGACATTCGGGTCTCAAGACCTATACAGTCCGGAATTGACTCAACGGTCAAAGCGCGAGCTTCAAATGTAGATAAGGACGGCGCTATCTATTGCCTCCGTTGTTTACTCGTTCGCATTGCCCACCCTTCAAGAAGTTTCCTCGTATGATGTCTGTGGGTCAAGATCCTACAAGAGGATGCCATGGACGATATCATCAGCAGATCAGCTCCCCCCCTTCCTCGCCTCTTCCTCGTCTTCTTTTGTAGCAGCAAGACGTTGTCACCCGATGATACACAGAAAGTGAATATATCTTGCGGGGCGTGGGAATTTCATAATATTGAATGGCTTGAGTGTTGGAAGAGACTAAGAGAGGGTGGACTTTTGAGGAAGAAGCTCGACCCATTTGATTGATCAAACCATGGAGTAGAGGGACAGCAATCATGGAGAAAAGCAATCCAGATCGATGAACAGAACTCGAGATGTAACGGGGATCGACAGCGGGCATACGTTCATCGTGTCTTGAGCGCCTTGAGATCTATGGAGGACCAGGGGACAACGAGAGGAGGGAGATATCAGTTTGCGCAGGCTGGCTCTCAGTAGCAGAGTTCACACTTCACCCTTGACGCCAATGCGAATCATCGTAAGAGCCGATGAGAGGCAGCCTGTCGCTGAGATTTGGAGAGTATCAGAGCGAAGGGAAGCAAACGGGAGCAAAGCAGGGTGGATTAAAATGAGAAGGATGTCAGCGGTCAGCACTTCAGTATGGTAAGGGCCTCAGGTAAAGAGGGGGGAAGGGGGACGACAGTCAAAGAGCGCATATCAGTTCGACGTTAGACTACGCTCCAAAAAGGGACTCAATCAAACTGAAGAGTAAAGGTTGCAAGAGGAGTGGGTTGCTGCTGGTACCTCTGGTCACTGGTATCCTGATTAATCATGACGCAAATGGCAAGGGCGAAGATGGCAAAGGCAGCGCGCAACGAGGGTCGAAAGAGCTTTATCGTCGGCTGAGCGGGCTGGGCCTGGTAAGTTGTACTTTGGCCAGATTTTTGAAGATGTGGAAGAGAGCGATGGTGGAGGGAAAAGAGAGAGACCAGTAGGACTCAGATGTCGACAGGCTCTAGCTGCGCTGTTTTGGGGCGACTGCATCGCTGGAAGTGCTACCAGTACTTAGAAAGGACCGGCCAGGCTGCGAACACGGCAGAGGAGAGATATCTATCGTCATTTCTACAGGAGGGACTGAGAATCAAAGGCAGATAGACGAAAGATGGTGGTGATTCCGTTTTCGATAGATAAGACTCGACTGAACTCATTTGCACTCAAACGCATAGCGTCGTTCGACGTGCACCTCCCACTCGTTATGTCGGATATCGAAGGGATGACAGTTGACACTGAAGACGGAACTCTCGAGGTGCACGTACTTGATCGCACCGCTAACCAGAGGGGGGAGCCGAGTCTCGTTTCATGGATCATCGTGCAGCGAGTCAAGGACAGACAAAACAGTAACAGTGTAGACATGGAATTGCCTGGCAAGTAGTAACTGGTAGTGCAAGATTAGAGAATTTGGGTGTGTTCGCCAGCTGTGAGTGTCAGTCGCCAGCCTTATTCGTCTTCGTCGTCAATGTTCAAAGGATCGTTTGCGGTGCCTCCACGGCTGAAATCGAACGCTGTCCGCTGCATTTTGACATCGCTGGTAGACGTCTCGCCTGCGTGTTCACCCGAAGTTCTCAATCTATCAGCGCTGTTGAGGATTCGTCGCCGCTTCCTCAGCTCATTGAGCTCTTTCTGCAATTTTGGTTTCAGAAGTTATGAGCTCAAGTAGCGTCCAGCGAAGCTTTATAAGACTGAAATGCTCACCTCAAGACGTCTCTCTTCAGCTTCCATTTCCTCCTCTCTACGCCTTTCGGACTCCAGATCTGGCGGGATAAGCCCGAGCAGCTGCAATCCAATCCGAGTAACGCAACAGATCTTGAAGCTGAGCGTGAAAGTTTCATCGTAGGTGCAGGTAAAAAAGTTTTGATGCCCCGAAGACACAACCGGCCCCGTGCTGATCACCAAAGATATTATGTTACATCAGTACATTCTGAGAGCCGTTCCGCATTGACCAAACCGTGTCACTCACCCAAATTGAAGAGCGCCGAGCTTCTTTGTCTTCTCGTAGATTGCCTTCGTCGGGGCGATCGAACCTTGCGGAAAAGTTGGAATGCACGGGTTCCTGCTTGCCACTTTACGCATTGTGATGGAAATCTGGCCCATACGTGCCACCTCCGCTGGGTCCCGAATACTTTGAAATTCGTCATCTGTCATCATGATGGTCAGGGCAACGATCATCGAGGCACTATTACGCAAAGAAATCTTCGCGCGGTCCTCACCTGAGACAGTCACTTTGCAAAATTTCTGGTGGTGTGTGTTAGAAAGATTTGGGATGTCAGCCATTTCCATCGTGTCGAGCTGCAGGAAGAGCTCGAATGGGATGCGCACCAGGGTTTCAAATTCGCTCGTGCTGATTTGTCGACCCTGGAATATGATTGGCCACTTGCGAAATCGGCAGATCCGGTCCTCGCACCATCGTCCTCCTACTTCGAGCTTGGCACAATATGTTCCGTCTTGAACCGAAGAGTCGACTTTGATACGGAACTGTTCGTCTTCTTTTGCCTCGATGTCTGCAATGATACATCAATCTTCTGTCAGCTGCTCTGTCTATTTAGGAGCTTGGCCTCCGAACTGCTCACTCACATGCCTCAACAAGAGTACCTTCGCGCTTGAGGCCGTAGATTTGCTTTGGGTTGTCGCTGCTATCCAGAACTTGTACACTAAAATGATCGCAGCGGAGCGTCTTGTCGTCCGCAGATCCTGGCGAGCTTGACGATGAGTCTGGCACCCATGCTGCTTTCTCTGCGTGAGAACAAGCTATGAAATTGTATGCATGTAAGCTGTGGGGTGTGAATGTGCTGATGATTGGGCCGCGCTCGCACCTTCTTCTTGTAATGGAGCTCGATGTTGGCCAATGTGCCTCCTTGGTACCTTACCTCGACCTTGGGGGAGTTGAGCGTCGAAACTTGAGCTCGAACGCCGCGTCCGCCGCTGCGTCATGTGTGTGGTAGGGACCGCAGCGCTGGGGAGGACACCGCACGGGGAGGCGTGCCGCGTGAGAGACAGGGCGGACGCAAATCGCAAGGCAGCGAGCCGACAGCGAGCTGAAGGGATGATGATGGGAGAGTTCAGAAGCACACAAGCTCTCGGACAGCTGACAGCTCACAGGGATCATAGCACCTCATTTCGCCGGCCGAGTCCTTCTGCCTTCTGTCGCATTCCAGAATATGAGAGAGAGAGAGAGAGAAATTCGATTGGCCAAGGCTGCGCAAATGGCGCGGCAAAAAGGCGCGCGTCGACGCGACGCGCACACCAAAAGGTGCCCTAACTACAAGGGGGGTGATGACAGCAAACGCTGTATGCTAGTGAGCGGAAAGTATGCTCTGTCCAGATCATTCCAACGTAGCTCAACCGGCGGAGACCAGTACTCCAAGGCGGGCGTCTGCATACGCGGAAAGTGAGAAGGGGGGAGGTGGAAGGGGGAAGAGTGAAATGAAAACGAGAAACGAGAGACCGAGAAAGTGGAGAAGATGGATCAACGGGACGGGGCGAGCAAGGATTTCTGAAGGCGTTTGACAGCCTCGACGCGATCCTTTGAGGCGGCTTGCTTGATCTGTTGTAATCTTCGACCGATCGGGACAATGTAACCATTGACGGAAGAGTCGAAAGTCGGGTTCGCCTTGCAGCTGCTGTCGCCGGGTAAGTGTGGACCGGTGCAGCTGTTGCAGAGTGGGACACACTTGGACGTGCCATGGCCGCCGCAGAGGTCGCAAGTGTGATCCTCGGAACCATGTGCGCTAGAGGTGCACTGTTGGCAGCGAGGAGGGTGGGAGCAAGCGTCGCCACTGTGGCCGAAGGACCAACAGTTGTCGCACGGGGTTGGGAAGGACCGATCGATGAAGGGGCGCATGTGGCACCAGTGCTGCATGAGTCGGATACGTCGAGGGCGAGCGGCGTCAGGGAAGTTGGGGTCGATGGCGATCCAGACGCCGGTGGTGGTGCGAGCGGCCAGGTGTTCAGGCTTGCACATCCGACGAGGCGGGCAAGCAAGCTTGGCGTCCAGGGCCAGTTCGATCTCGTCGGCGAGGAAGGGATCCAGGTCGGAGATGGGGGACGATGAGCCGGCGACTCGGACGGGGACATCCGAGATCACCATGGTGATAGATGACTTGCGTAAGGCGACCTCGTCTGCGCCAAGCGCAATCTTGATAGCCTCCGCGTGTCGCAAGACCTCCTTGATCTTGCTCGTTCGGGTGAGCGTCAGCGCAAAGCCCGTCTTGACCGGGTCGGCTGTAGCGATCCGGCCGACGGCGCCTACGTCGACAAGGGCATCGTTCGCTGCGTCGCGAACGTCCCAGTATGGTTTGAAGCGAGTCGGGTGATCCTCGGGGAGGATGGCGAAGACCCTGTTGTCCTTGAGGCCGCCGCGGGCGGCGACATCGAAGGCGCTGGTGTTGGCAGAACCCAGCAAGCGATACTCGCGTAATCGCTCTGGTATGGAGTTCTTGTGGCTTTTGGCGGAGGGGGCGGCGCCTTTGGCCGGGGAGGAGCGAGCGTGTCGAGTGGTCGACACAGTAGCAGGGCGCGACGAAGGAGCGGCAGCTGCAGCGGCAGCTTCGCGCGGTTCCCGTTGTTGAAGGGCAAGCTGTTGCAGCGCGGATGCTGCAGCGGGGGGGTGCGGGAGTGTGGGAGGTGTGGGCTGGGTGACGGCGTCGGACGGTGCTGCGGATGCTGTGTCGACGGCCAACGGACGGGTGGACGAGCCGGCGCCTGGATGGCGGCGGGTCGGGGCTTGAGGGTTCGAGGGCTGCTGCTCCGGATGCAGGGCGCCTCTTAGATGCCGACGAGTGTTGGTTGTGCTTGAGGGCATGGGAGTTGTTGATGCTGTGCGGACATTTGGGTCGCGCACCGAGGTTGACGGAGGGCTGGGAGCACCTGGAAGGCGCGCATCGGCCACAACCGGCGGGATAGGGCATGAGAAAGAAGGCAACACATGAAAACGCGTCGCGCTGCCGTCCTGACGCGCGGCGCGTCGCGTTTCTGTCTGACGCGCTCGAAATTTGCGGGGGAAAAGCCCCGAGACCAACACAAACGAAGATCTTCCCCGTTTCGTCTTAGATATCCATCACCATCTCTTCAAACAACACCAGCAACAGACAATCCTCGCCATCAGATACCCAGATATTTCCCTCAACTACCATTTCCCCAACTGAAAGCACCAATGTCAGCAGGCCCATCGTCGTCTTCTGCCGGGCCAGCTATAGTCGACACCCTGCGGTGGAACGACTTCTCTGCGCAAATTCTTGACAGCACCAATACTGCACTGCGCTTGTACGGGGTGAAGCAAGAGGACCGTCTTCTACAAGCTTGTGAGTTGTCAATTGTCATTGTCTCAGAGACGAAACTTACTGAGCTGACTCCAACGAAAACGTGCTCGCCTTCACAGATGTCGAAGCCAAAGAAGGAGAACAGTTCTTTGCCAAGGTCGACTTCTCGAAAAGGCGAAGTCAAGAAATCTATAACATATGGCTGCGTCTTGGGGGCAACCATATTACAGGCCAGGTCTGCCGGCCCGGAAGTTGGCCGAGGCTCATCAAAGACCGACCCATCAGCACAAGCTCAGCTGAGACTCTGGTAAGCACCCTCTCACCTCTATAAACATTGTGGAGACATATTCGGCCTGACAGCTCTTCTCAAAACTCAGATGTTTGCTAAAGCTGCTGTCACAGGTGAGCAATGGAGGGAGTAGTGTTTTCTGCATCACTTCTGACTCATCTCCGCATGGCGGTAAAACACAACAGATGACGAGGTGAACAGCATTCGGGACCCAGCTGAAGTCGCTCGTATGGGGGACATCGATCTCGTGCTAAAAAAAGTGGAATCTTGGAAGCCCATAAATAATCACACTTTCTCACAACGAGCCATTGGCCCACAGCAAGCGATTTACGAGTGCTCCAAAAAAGTGGGCGCTATCAATTTTGGGTGAGTGACAGTGCACAATTCACACGTAAGCTTTATTCACCTGCTGATTCTGGATTCACGACTTTCAACCACAAGCGCCGGACACACGGTCCCTAGGGCAGATTGGGGCATGTCATCTTGCAAGTTCGATGACAGCTTTGCGCCCGTCACATTCAAATTCCATTGCACCACTCGCATCGGCCTGCAGCTGCTCGGCTACATTCCAATGGAGAAGGAAAGCAAATCGGCAAGCTCTACCAAGAAGCGTTCGAGGGAAGAGGAGGATATCGAGGCTGAGGAGAAGCGCCTGAAGGTGAGTGTCCAGTACCTAAAGTTTCACCTTTGGACCCACATCATTTGGCGTCATTATCTCCTGGAGCTTAGCAACCGTGCGCCTATGTTTGCAGAAACAACTCGAGGAACTCAACAAGCGGCGACGAGTCCTAGGCAATGCAGCCAACTCGAATAACGCGGACACACAAACAGGAGAAAGCTCCATCAGCGTCAAGAACGAGCGCAGGAAGTTCGACTTTGGCCGAGGAGGCACAGCGGACGACCCGCTGACGATTGCGGACTTGAGCGACTGAGCTTCCCTTCTTTTGAGGGACAACGGTCACCCAGGACCGTCGAGACTTGCTTCAACCTGTTGCTTCAGATCGTCTGATACGTCCTTCAACCTTTCCACGGATTCAATGGATTTTCACCTCATAACGCCTGAGCTGCGATCGCACGGCCAACTCTCCGGTACATCTTCTACGCACGCCACATACATCGCGTGTTTTAAGGCCAGTCAGCAGAAGCACTTCTCAATCCTTTTTCGACATCGATATCACCTGCAATTGGCTATTGCGCTTTCGACTTATACTCTTGCTACAACGGAATTTCCTATCACATTGCATGCGGTGGGACCATGGCGGCATAATTTTCTCCTGGTTTCCTGCTTGAGTCGCAATTCACTGGACCCACAGGATTTCGCAAGGACCAATGAACTCAGCACGGCGAAAATTTCTGTTCCCAAGCCGTTACGCCGTTGCATCTTCCAGAAATCAGAAGCAGTTTTGTTGCGCTGACAACTCCAGTTTCTGTCTCCTCTCTAGGCCACTACAGCTGACGATTCTCGGCCCAGGCTCTGAATCAGCTATGAGAGTAGGATGTCAAGTTGAACACTGAAAGTCTCGCAGCTCTATTGAATGTTCCCTCCCTTGCTTCGAGCCCCCATCACCTCGCGTACGCTTTGGATCGAGTCGCGTGCAGCAAAATATTTGAGTACAGATGAGTACGGTTGAGTCTTTCTATGTATATGACTTTTTGTCATTGACCTTTTCCGGTGTTGCGCCAGGATCTTGAACCGCAGGGCGACTGTCGATGACAGGAACCAAGATTTTAGCTTCCTCCTAACCGATCCATCTCGTAGTCAGTCCCCTCGATCGCCGCCCGTAGAACCGATCCGCAGCAGGAAACCGACCCCACCATGCGGCGCAGTCCGTTACCTCCTCAACCCATCCACACTACCTTCCTCGTCCTCGGGATGATCGTAAGGACCTGTACCAAAGTCAATCACACCTCAATGCCACCCGTACTGCTGATGCGAACTCATTGCTCCACGCTGAGCTTTCTTTCACTCATGACCGTCCCTCCACTAAGACCACCGCCCACTCTATGCTCAGCTCCGCCCAGAGTCCGAAGGATCAAGACATTCGAAGTCCTTGAATGCGGAGGAGAAGATTCCTTCGAGGACGGGCGACTTGGCTTTAGGGACGGAAAAGAGGACTCGCATCGGGTGGTATTCTGCCAGGGGAGGCTCACCCTTTGCCATTCCGATCGCAGTGATGCCGAGGGACCAGATGTCCGCCTTGAAGTCGTACCCAGCCTGACGAAGGACCTCGTGCGCCATCCAGAAGGGCGTTCCCACGAAGGTGTTCCGACGAGACTTGTTGTTGCTGAGCTGCGCTGCGAAACCGAAGTCTGCGAGCTTGACTTTTCCGGATGCAGAGAGGAGGACATTGGCTGCTTTGATGTCTCTGTGGATCTTGCCTTCGTTGTGGAGGTATTCGAGGCCGAGGAGGAGTTCTCTGCAGACGATTTCGATGTGGAGAAGGGTGCTGGCCTGAGTAGGTCGAGGCAAGAGCCACCTGCGAGATACTCCATGACTGTGGGCGACAAAGTTTCAGCATACATGCAGCATACAGTATTAGTAGCGAGGTAGAGAAGAGAGAGACTCACTTATCCAAAGCTTGCAACCCTTCACTAAGCTGCCATAGTACAGGGTGACCCACTCGCTATCACACTGTGCCAAGTGGACCGCATTTTAGGGCTGAACAAGGATGACGATGAGCCAGACGAAGCGCAGAGGATTGTGGGACATGTTGATGGCGAGCGAAATTCCCACGCTCCTTCACTCAGCATTGAACTCACTCGAATCTTGTTTGACTCCATGCTCTGACTCTCACTCATCCACAACCATCACCCCATCAAGCACAGTCGCACACTCCAAAACTTAAGCACAGCATAGTCGCAGAGGCTCTTCTCACGCGCAGGCAGACAGCACACATGTCGCAGACAACATCTACTTCGTCCGGACCAGCCGACAGCAACACTCTCCACTGCGACAGCTTCAGTGCGCAGATACTCGATGACAGCGGCAATCCGATGCGGTTCTACGGCATCAAGCGCGAAGGTCGTCTTGTCGAGGCGTGTGAGTAGCAGATTCTGAGTTCAGACACCCTCCGAAGTATATTGGCTAACAGAACATTGCAATGTCGTTGCAGACCTCGAGGCGAAAGAAGATGAGAAGTTCAGTGTCAAAGTCAACTCCTTCGATCTGTGCGGCACTTATTCCGTAAGGCTAGAATTGGGAGGACAGTGGTGCCGGGCGCCCATCTGCAGCTTTCTTCATTGGCCGATCATCATTCAAAGTCGGCAAATTAGCGAGAGCGAGGCTGAGACCTTGGTGCGTATTCTTTCCCAGCCGTTTCTAAAGCCCAACACAATGGTGACGACTGACTGACCATCTTCTTCTCACGCACATGACACGCTCCAGAAGTTCCGTAGAACTGCCATCACAGGTGAGGACCTGGAGGAGCTGTATCTGCATCACCGTGCTCCACTGTCCTGAGTCCTGACTCCTGACCGATGATGCCGGCAGATGACGAAGTGCAAAGTATCCGAGACCCAGCAGAAGTCGATCGTGTCGGTCAGATTTCCATCACACTGTGCAAAGTGACAAGCCAAACGCCATGCTCGCCGCCATCTTTTCCGACAACCGCACTTGGTCCGACGAAGGCGATCTGTGAAAGATAAAGAAGCTAGGCGCTCTTCAATTCAGGTGAGTAACCAGGTGTTTGCCATGCTTATACGGAGCAGCGATAAGTCACTGATACACGATGTCTTGGGCTACAAGCGCGGGTCCAACGATACCTTCGCACAAGCCACAGTCGGTCTGTTGCACCTACGATGCAGATTTTACGATCATCTTCAAGATCAGTTGCTTTACTCGTTTTGGTATGCAGCTACTTGGATACATCCCATTGGACCAAGAGTACAAACGGCGCAGGGAGGAGATGATGGAAGCTGTGGAGAAGCGTCTTCAAGTGAGTCATTCGGCTTTCTGCATGCTGTTTTTCCGAGCTGAGATTTTATGCCCTTGAATTCTAGAACGAGATCAATGAGCTGAGGAAGTGGCGACGGCTCTACAGCGGCTCTGATGAGTCGGGCACGCAAGCGAGCGAAGCTTCTACCATCAGTGTCAAGACGGAGTCAACTGAATTCGACTTCAGCAGTGGAGGCACGGCGGACAACCCTCTGATCATCGACGACATGGGCGACTAGTCGCTGCGACGCTCAAGTATAGCTGCGCAGAACATGCGCAGAGGCTTAGAGCTTACGGCTTACAGCCGGGCAACTTCACTTTCAATTCGGTTAGGCTGCAACACGCCACAAGCGCCGCAAGTGAAGGCACAGCTTTCGTTTCGAGAGACCCTCACACTCCCCTGGCGCACCCTTTTTTGCTCACCTCTCAGTCTCTCACTCTCACACTGTTCTCTCCCCTATAGATTAAAGCTGGAAGATCTCATTTCCTCACCAACCTCATCTCATTTGCCGCTCACCTCACTTTGGAATCACTTTTCCTTCCTCATCTTCTTCCATTATTACATCTCGCTTTTCCCGCTTTTCCAGCCAACCAGGTTTGGCTTATTTCTTCTCGCCTTTACGGCAGGGATCTGCACATCAACACCTTTTCATGCTTCATGCTGTTGGTGAATATGCTGGGGCCATCATCGTTCATCACTATCATTCACTGCGAAAAAGCAATACAATATAACCCAACAGTGAACAGAATTCCTAGCAAGGGTTGGAAACATTGAGAGGGCGCAGATTCAAAGCCCTCCAGGATCAAGGTGGTGAGAGCTGGAGAGAAGTAGAGAATAAATGATTCCATTCATTCACTTCAAGTAGGGAGCAGAGATACGAAGTTCAATCGGGCCAAAGAGCGAGTGAAAGAGGCAAATGTAGTCCTCATTCGAGGTAAGAGCGTAAGAGTTAAGAATGATAACAGAGGACAGGAAGCAGGAATGTAATTATAAAGCGAGAAAGAGAGAGAGAAGAGCCAGTGACGCAAGGTGTTGAGAGCAAGATCAAGCCAGTCTGGGCGAAAGTGACAGAGAAGGAAATCAATCAAATTGAAGTTGGGTGGTGACCAGATGCTCGCTCCCATGAGCCCATCGATGCAGGGCAGAGAGCGCGGTCGTAGTGATGGAATTGATGGAGATAGTTCCTGGGTTGGTGGAGTTGGAGGAGAGGTGGTAGAAGCGAACGCGAAGGTTGTGATCAGACATTCGATGTGAGCAACATGCTGCACAACACCGTCTTTGATCGGCAGTGGGTGGCCAGAAGGCGAAGTGGCACAGAGGAGAGAAGAACGAGCCGGTTTGAAAGATTACTCATGAGTCATGTGAAAATCGGACGCCCGTGGCCCCATAGTACCATTGTCGACTTATACGCATTGGAGGCGCTCCGGACGAAAGTTCGTGCAGACGATAGGAGGGGTGGTGGGAGAACAATGCTGTGCAGGGCTATAACTTATGGGATGGCAAGTAGATATAGAACGTGTCAGCGATGACGAGGAGACGCGCGCGCAAGAGTCAACACTCAAGGGAATGACTGGGCATGCGTGTGAGAAAGGGAGGGACAGAAAGACATGAAAGAGACTTGCAGCATCAGTTCGTTCATAGGCAGCAACCACATACTGACATACATCGGACAGCGCATCAACGCCTAGGATCCGTCATCCACCATCACGTAAGGTCTAAGAAGTTAGGGAACGAGTTTGGATTGTGGGCGAAGGAGTAGCAATCTGTCGAGGAGAATGCGGATGGATGGATCAGGGTGAGGATTAACGCACAGAGGTTGAAACGCTCCCGCAGGCCGCACCATACGTGAAAGAAAGGAAAGTTCAGAAAAGAACAGGATCAAAAGGTCAGCTGAGGGGTGAGCGGTGGGTATGTGAGTAGTGAGTAGTGGTCTTTGTCATGAAGGGCAAAAAATACACCCCAGAGGAAGAGAGATTAGCGAATCAGCATTCAGCGCCTAACAACAGGAGAAAGTCGAGGAACAGCACTTTGCTGGCACTCCAAGTCTCCAACTGTGCTGTGGGGAGCTAGCGCGTCCGGCGTCGTCGCTGTGATCAGTGATGTGTGTACGCATAGACTTTTTCCCCAACACTGATGCCTGATGCCTGATGGAGCAGTCTTTCTCAATTATGGCAACTTCTCTCATAGACTCTTGGGCTATTTAGCCAGGGTGTCTGCCTGTCCATGTAATCCAGAACTTCTCTCTTTGAACGGAAAACTCAAATACATCGATTCCCGCATCGGTGGGCCGAAGGCACCTATACAAACTTGTTGCAAAGTAATTTTGACTGCTCCCCGGCCATTGCATCTTCTTCTCAATGAGCACTTGTGCCTCTGTCGCATCGATGCCTCGCTTTCCGACGGACTTCTCGTAGCCACTCTCCTTGACCAGTCGGTTGCAGTTTACGATTCCCCAGGTCAGACTCAGCAAAAAGCTTCGCAAAGTTATCACATACACACCCCATTGCTCCATCTCCGAGCCCGTCCTAACTCGAGAGTCAAGTCAAGTCGAGTTCCGCCATGCTTGTGAGTGTAGATGAGTCCAGTCGAGTCTGATGCCTGATGCATGAGATGCGTTCAATGAACAGCTTTGTTGTCATTTACCATCATCATCACCTCACTGCTTCACTTTATCCCCACCACTTTGATCACTTATTGTTGGACTCAAAGGGGAAGCAACCTGCATGATTTCGTGCTTCTCACCAGACTGATACGTCTTGACTTCCACCAGAGCTTCAAGGCGATGGGGCGACCCCCGAAACAGCACACATCGTAGTCACAATAAGTCAAGTGCGTGCAGCGGCTGGTATCTGCATCCCAAGCACCTATACATCTCACCCTCTGTCCATCTCCTTCTCATCCGCAGCCTCGGTCCCCAGGATGGAATTACTCGAACTGATCAGCTCGCCGCATTCCAAGCCCAACCTCCGTTTCCTGGCCATCAAGTTCTTCGCTCCCGATGCGAACTTCGTCTACGCCCATACCATTGGCGCCACGGATGATCTGGATCCTTCAATTTTCAGCATCATCCTATGTCATCCCGCGATTCTCAGCCCGATTGAGGCTCCTTCCCGGAGAGCGTATGTGAACTGACATGTGCTGAGACCTTATATGCCCCAACTACCCATCCTGACGATCCTAAAACCCTTTCTCGTCCTCCTTGTTTTCCCTCGCTTACCTCCCTTCCTCCAGGCATCTCCAGAATCCAGCATCACCTCGACTACTGCCTGTTACTTGGGCGAAGTTGAGACTCAGAGCGGACGGGTGGGGTGTTTTCGATCTGCGCAGATCCCACCTAAAGCCCTAAACCGCAAGCTGAGAGCCAACAGAAAAGGACGAATGACACACTGTCATGATTCTCTTCGACTTCAAGGGATCCCCTTCTTTCTGACGTCCAGCTCTCGCCGACGGATGGTTCATCAACGGCGTGCGTCGATTCAAGGCAACCGCTCAACACATAATACATCATCTGCTCGACGTGCCTCCAGAAATACGTATTGGACCAGCTTTCCAGCTCCGTTCGCTTCCTCCTCCGCTCCGCGAGTAATTATGTGCATGTTGTGGTATCGAACAATAGCTCGCCCTAAATCTGTCGACGATGCGCTCTGCTCTCTGCTCTCATACTCACAATGAAAATATGAATTTCCCACGCTCACTTCCGCGCTTCCGCTGTTCCGCACTTCCAGCTTCCAATTTCCCACGCTCAACACACACTGCATCTATGCATCTGACTTCTGCACATCAGCCAAATCACACCAAGATTAGCGCACAATACTGGTTTCTTTGGCAACATCCTCGACAAGCCATATAGAACCACATCATCCAATTTGGCCGAAAAAGAATGCGGGGCTAAGCGCTAAGTGAAGAAACTGAAGAGAGTAGAGAGAAAGAAGCAAGAGCGGAGAGCAAATATATTGAAAGGGTAAAGATGCAAAGAGGATGAATCATTGTAAAGAAGGATGCGAAGAGAGCAATGAGGAATAGAAAGAGACCGCGAGGGAGTTGAGGAGTACGAAGTCAGAAGAGAAAAGGTTCCTAGACCTGAAGTCTTATCACCGCTAGACTGGGGAAAAAGACTCCTTTGGAGCGTATTGGGAGGGCGATAAGCGGGTAGAGTAGGTTGTTGAGAAAAATTGCCGTTGCCCTTGCGTTACATGTCTTAGATATATCATTCCTTTTCGCAATCGATGGTTACCGGTCCGGTGACCGGATCCGTCACTGAGGGACCCTGGAAAAGTCACCAAATTCCAATGTCCCCCAGCAGAAAACCTTGAAAAAAAATTGAAAATTCTTACAAGCAGGGGAAAAAACAGCCCTTTGAGCAAAGTAAGCGGCCAGAAAGATAGCCCTTGTCAACGACCTCCCAGCTGTGAAGTCAGTTTGCGCGTCGGCCGCTTGCTTGGTGAGCGGCCGGCGAAGAAAAAAAATTGAAATTTGTGTCTTTCCTGCCCGATTTTTCTTCCAGAAACCGAGATAGGAAGGTCACCACCACTCAGGAGGGAGGTCCCAGAGGGGTAACCACTTCTTTCCTGTCTGGTCGGTCACCAGGATAGGGTGACGTAAGCCGGGACCGTCACCAGCGGTCCCGGAGGTCACCATGCTTCCACTACCTCTTGTTCTTGATTCTGATGTGTGGTGCGTCTTGGGAGTGGGTTTTCGTCAAAGTTCGTTGATGTTGTTGTTGTAGTTCGTCGCTCACCCGTCCTCCTGTCGAACCCAAGTACGAGTGAGGGTTCCCGCTTCGTGTCCATATGGTGGTGGTGGAAGCAGAACCCTCGACCGGGGTCATAAAGGAGAACGGAGGGAGTGTGTAGTCGTAAGAGAGGTATATTATGGCGACAGCGGTTTGTTGCGCCCGAGATGTTGTTCCGCGAGCCGGCGGTCGGATGGGAAGGCCGTCTTCAATACCCAATCCATCTCGCCCTCAGCCCCTCCAACCACCGCCCATACAGGAGATCTGCGATGGATGGATCCGCGATGGATGCCCGGCTCCCCTCTGGTGGTATATCAACTCCACCACCCGATGCAATCCGTTTCCTCCCCAGTCCGTCCACATCACCTTCTTCATCGTCCGAATCATCGAAATGCCCCGGTCCGAATCCGTTCGGTCCCCCATCTGATCCTGCTGATTCTGAAAACCGCTGCTCTGTCCTGAACTTCTGGGTCCCTTCGGTCGGACATTCGCTCGGGGGCCCATGAATCGTTTCTGTAAGGTCCCACTTAGGTTCTCTCGGGCGGCTTCATCGTCGTTCATGCTGAGGAGGTTGTCGGCGATGACTGTGGAGAAGTCCTCGAAGCCCTTGGAGATCAGAGCGAGCGCTTCGAGTTCGGCAGCAATCCGGGCAGATCGATCCCAACATCAATCCAGTCGCTTGACGGGCGAGATGGTATCGTACCCGGAGACTCTTCCCTTCATTCCGAAACCCGCGAGGTTCTGTCCGAAATGAGAGAGAGGCATAGAGTAGGAAGGTGGTGGTGCCGTGGTGGTGGTGATGATCTTCCGCACACTCCCATCCCAGAAGGCACAGAAGATATGCACAGGCAGGACAATTAACCACGGAGAATGGTATATACAGAAGAGTGCCCGCCCATTGCTGAGAGTAAAGTGGGAAAGAAGAGCTTCTTGGGTACTTTGAGTATTTCATCAGCACCCATCGTCCATCAGTACATCAGCTCTTTCGCTTCACACGTCCCTTTCGAGAAAATCTGAGAGTACGACGCAACCCTTTCCTGAACACCACAACCAACACCTATCAGCACCGCTGCACTCGACAGCTGAAAAACAGAACGAGCCATAGATCTTCCTCAAAGCAGGCAGCTTGTAGCGCAAATGTCCAGTCCATCGGCACCCTCTTCAGGAGCCGTTGACAACAACACGCTCCGCTGTATTGAGTTTAGTGTACAAGTCTTGAACGGCAGCGGCAACCCAATGCCCTTCTACGGCGTCAGGCGCGAAGGTCGTTTGGTCGAGGCATGTGAGTATCAATACAAGCCACGCTCGACACCACCGCCAAATCAGACCGGCTGATAGGTCTACTCATACAATATTTCTCTATAGACACCGAGGCGAAAGAGGAAGAAACCTTCGCAGTCAGAATCGACTGTTTCATTCTGGACGGCACTTACAGTGCAAGACTGGATATCGGAGGACAAATGGTCGAGAGTCGACTTTGCGACTTCCAAGATGGGCCGACCACCATCAAGCATCGACAAATCAGCCAAACGGAAGCTGAGACCTTGGTGCGTGACGCATATCACCCACCGCTGACGGCCGTCATTAGATGGGAATGGCTGACACTACATTTCTTTCCACATCGCACCCCAGAAATTTGCAAAGGTGGTCACCACAGGTGAGTATTCAGAATATTCGCTTTGAGCCTCTGTAATTCTTTGCTCTGATCGAATATTGCGCCTGACGGCAGATGACGAGGTACAAGGTGTGCGAGACTTAGCAGAAGTGGATCGCATGTCCGAAATGTGTATTATCATGAACAAGGTATGCCAGAAAGAGCCCAAAGAGGCAAGCTTTCCCCACCAGGACCTCGGTCCCAAGCAGCAGATCTACGAAAAGGCAAAGAAGGTCGGTGCCGTCCAGTTTTCGTGAGTATGGGGATGGCGTTGCTTTATACAGCGGAGATGGGAGCTGGCTTCAGAAACTGATGCGCGACCGTTGGATTTCAAAGCGCGGGACCGGTCATACCTTCCACGGCTCCTTCTCGTTTGAAAATCAAGTACGATTCAGCATTTCCTCCCGTCGAGTTCAAGATTCGCTGCATCACTCGCGTTGGGTTGCAGCTGCGCAAGTACATTGCTTTTGAGAAGGAGGAGAAGAAGAAGCGGCCTAAGGAGGCGGAGGAGGTGGATGCTCTGGAGAAGTACCTTGAGGTGAGCGACTTAGCGCTTGATTCTATTATATATTCGAGCTGATCATTCGGGAAGTGGATCCACAGGGCGAGCTGGACAAGGTCAAGAAGCGAAAGCGGGCGCTGGAAGATGCTGAGAGCTCGGGCAGCTCAGGTGCACAAGGGCGCAGCAATGTGAAAGCGGAGCCCATTGCATTCGATTTCAGCCGTGGCGGCACTGCCGAGAACCCTCTCGACATCGACGACTCGAGCGAGGAGTGAAAACGAATTTTTCCCACGCCTCTCGACGCCACGCAGCACGTTTCTCAAGCCATAGCATCTTCTGTACAACAATTGCCGCATTCTCGCTCGCAGTCTCAACTTCGCTTTTCCCTCTGCAATTTGAGTCTTGATCTTCAAATATGCGTGTTCCCGTTTTCATCTTACGAAGAAGTATCAGTAGGATTGTTTGGAGGGAGGGATGAGTTCTAGTGGGAAGAAAGAATAATCGTTATGCGTCTGACATGGTTCTGTGCCGACCAGGACAACAACCCATAACGAAGCTTCAACCTCTTCTGACTGGGGTGCTAGAATGTCCATCTCCATCAATTTAATGCTACGTCGATGAGCCCTGCACGCTGCAATGAGAACTCCCATGCCCATGAAGCAAGCGCGCGATCGTTATCGTTTGCCAACGGACTACGCTGTTCTTAGCTCGCTGCCGAAAATGGAAAGTGAAGGTCAGCATGGTCGAGTCAAAAGAATCAATCGGGTCTCAAACGCGCAAGGTCTTCTGGAAGGTGGTCAGATGGATTGGTTGCCTGTGCGATTTGACTAGAGCTACAGAGTTCTTGAAGAGAGGCGACCCTTATCGGACGATGCTTTGAGTGGCTGAATGCCCCATAGGTTCAGAAAGTTGTCAGCCCGAGAGAGCTCGCGTAAAATGCAAAAGAGAGTGGTACTCACTGTGTTTCTTGCTAGCTGAACCCCAGCGCATCCAAGTGGGAGGCTCGTCGTTCACCGTGCCAAGTGCAATGGGTGCCCGAACAGCAGCGGCGGCCCCATTGTCCGGTAAGGCGATTCCCTCTTGTACGCTCAACCTGCGTCGGGTCGGAATCCTGGAGGCAATGGTCTCGTACGGCTTCGCTGCAACGACAAGGTGCTGATACGCCCTACTTTGTGGCTCGACCGTTTGTTCGAAGGAGAGCATGAAGCGGTTGAAAGGGTGGACGTTAAGTGCGATGAAGTATGGTTGGACCTGGAAGAGAAGACCTTGGCGGCCGCCTGGACCGAATAGTGCGTGGCTTCATCGTGCTGGATCGAGAGCGCCATCCGTATCTACGTCCGCGTTTGTACTTGTGCCTGTGCCTGTGCCTGCGTCCGCAATTCCTTTCTCGTTTCCCTTGCCGTTGCCGCATCGTATTTGTCCTATCACGATCGCTGCTAGAAGCAAGTGCTCACTGTCGGAAGAAGAGGTCGACTCCGTCAGGCCCTAATTTGCGGCAGCATTGGAGCATAAGACTCTTCCCCCAACACATCGTCTCGCGCGGTCGGCCTTGCCAGTTGCCCAGCATTTGCGCCTGCAATGCTTCAAAGAGGCACACGTCGGTGGGGTCTTGGTCATCGCCGTCGTCCTTGGCGACCCGCTGGGCGATGAGGCCCTTGAGGAATGCCAGGAATTTGAGGTTGGCTTCGAAATATGCCGGGTCCAGAGACTTGGCTGGGTTGTACGAGTCCAGCAGGGCTGATTGGGTGAGGGGGAAGTTTGGGAGGACCGTGGGTAGGTCGATACACGAGTTCAGGGTCGGGGTGAGCTCGGGAAGTTCCTCGTCGTCATCATCATCATCATCGGCTTTCTTGCTGGTAGGAAGGCCTGACTTCGAGGTGCTGGCTGACGAGATGTTCAGGGGTTCGGCATTTGTGATGCTTTCTTTCTTTGCCTTCGCCTTAGGTTTGATAACTTCCGGCTCGACTTCGGGCTCAGCCTTGGATACATGCTGTAAAAAAGTGGTGAAATGCTATCAGTACTCAAATCAAGTTGAAGCTATCTCAGTCCGAGGATACGCACTCCACTGCTCCAGCCTTCGCAGATCCCGTCTGTGACATCTTGCGATGGTCCTCATTGCCATTGACCCCTGAGCTTGATTACCACAGCATGCTGACAACAGTGGAGTTGGCGAGGCGACTGATTCAGCCCATTTCTTGAAACCTCCCTGTTGGACGATGTCGAGGCTGCGAAGGAAGGTCCATCTTCTTTGATTCTATAGAAGCAGTGGAATGGTAGTCTGCTATTGGAGGGCTTCCAAAGCGGCGGCGAGGTCGCTCCAGGCCTGATGTTGAATTCTGAGAGCGCCAAGGGATAGATGCGCATCGTCCGGCAGTCCAATGATTGGTTCCTTCCCGGCCTCAACCTTCTTTGTTGCATCCTCCGCTTCAACCGTAGTCGCATCCCCTTTATCGTCGGTTGGAGCCGGAGCCGAGGGTGTCGCGCTCTGTTGTTGGGTGATAGCTTCAGGGCGGAGAGAATGACCCTTGGCGACCGTGGCCGCTCGGAGAGCGTTGAATGCAGATGAAGTCTGAGCTGGGGTGAGAGGTGCCCGCTTGGCATTGTGGACCAAGTGGTAGACGGCCGAGCGGAGGAAGAGCTGTACGTCGTTCAGCAGAGCGAAGTAGTCCGTCGTAGACGTTTCGAAGCGCTCAATTTCAGCGTCTGTGCTCCCTCCGGCACCATCGGCTGCAGACGGGGAGGAAGGCAGTAGCGTGTCGATCGCCTGGGCCGCGAGATCGAGGACTTGTGCGAGGGAGTCGTCTGCCTCTGCGAGCTTGGCGAGTAAGGCAGTTGTGCGAGCATTGCGTTCTGCGCGGGTGAAGGTGGATCCTGCACCTGCGCCTCCAGCAGTCCCACCGCCGCCGCCCCCGACACCGCTGTTGATGCTTGCCATTGCGCGCGTGTCCTTGTTCGCGTTCGAGTGAACTTGGCCGTGAGCTTCTTCTGAGGCGGGCCTGAGCTTGAGCTTCTTGATGAGTGAAATTTTGGAATGAAAAGTGCTTTTGGGAGAAGATCTTTCTGTCTGAAAAGTTGCTGCTGCTGTGCTCGGGGCAGCATCGCCTTCAAGAACGAGCTCAAATTGAGGCGATGCTGTTGGTTGGGAATGAATGCGACCTTGAGGAAGACGTCCACAACCACCTTCACCTTCTCTCTACCTCGTCCTCCTCCTCCCTATCCTGCCACTGCCGCTGTCTGTGGAAGAGCAAGAAACGATGTCGCAACCCGCACAAGTACCGTGCGCATACAAGACCGGCCGCACGCTCGGCCAGGGCACCTACGCCGTCGTCAAGGAATGTGTCCACATCAAGACCGGCAAGTTTTACGCATGCAAGGTCATCTCCAAGCGTCTCATGGAGGGACGCGAGCACATGGTCCGCAACGAAATCGCTTCCCTCAAGCTTGTCTCCCAGGGTCATCGCTCCATCGTCACCCTGGTCGACTACTTCGAGACGATGAACAACCTCTACCTGGTTACCGATCTCTGCGTCGGTGGTGAACTCTTTGACCGGATTTGCGAGCGAGGGTCTTACTACGAGCATGATGCGGCGCACATTGTCCGGACGATTGTTGAGGCGGTTGTTTACCTGCACGGTCAGAACATTGTTCACCGCGGTAAGTCGGCTTACCTGTACCTGCCTGTCAAATTGCTCCTAGCCAACACGTGCTGACCATTTCGCTCCACCAACTGGACCACAGACCTCAAGCCTGAGAACTTGCTCTTCCGCGACAAGACAGAAGAGTCCGACCTTCTCATTGCCGACTTCGGGCTCTCGCGCGTCGTTGACGACGAGAAGATGACTGCCCTCTCCACTACATGCGGAACTCCAGGATACATGGCTCCGGAGATATTCAAGAAGACAGGGCACGGTAAGCCCGTCGACATGTGTGAGTGCTCGCAAGTGGATCCCTCAATAAGCAAATGAATGCGCATGGAGCTGACAGACAACTCGCATATCTCTTCCAGGGGCCGTTGGTGTGATCACTTACTTCCTCCTCTGTGGCTACACACCTTTCGACCGCGACTCCACAATGGAAGAGATGCAGGCCATCATCCACGCCCAATACGCCTTCGAGCCCGCCATGTACTGGGAGGGCGTCTCCGAAGAGGCTCGCGACTTCATCAACAAATTGCTCACCATCGACCCTGCCCAAAGACTCACCGCCGCACAAGCGCTCCAGCACCCCTGGCTCGTCAGCGTCGATGTCGGCGGAGAGGGTGCGGGAGAGAAGAAGGCGGGTCAACGCGATCTGTTGCCGGACATCAAGAATGCATTCAATGCGAAACGGACATTCAAGAAGGCGATCAATGGCATTGTGTGAGTATCCTTTCATGCTACCGTTTGATTAGAGTTCACCTATGGGATACTGATTGCTCCTCCTCTTCACAGTATGATCAACCGCTTGCGTGGGGACACTGCGGCAGACGCAGGCAATGCCGACAAGTTGCCCAAGGACGAATTGCAGCGGTTGCGAGACGGAATAGCGGCGGCCGAAAAGGAGGCCGACACCGTCGACTCGGTATACGCCAAGGACGGGGATCACTAACGACCCATAGCTGGTCCCTGCTGGACAAGTGCTCCGCCCATCTCCTTTTCCCTTAAGACGACTCGAATGCCTGCCCTCCCTCTCTGTCCGCGGAAGCAAATCCCTCAAGACAAAGTCTCACGTTCTCTCCTTCTACTTTCTGATCCCCATTTTGCAATCGTTCCCACCTCCTCGCTGTTTATTCTCACTTGTGCTTCCCTCCCGGCCCTTGGTCCCTCTTCGTCTCCTCTCTCCCTCTGTAGGCCCCTTTTGGATGGGGGCAGACCTATGCCCATTTAGATCTCGACTTGATGCGAGCCCTCAACACAACTTCTTTTCGTCTGCGATATTGCCGACTTCTGGACTGTTGTGGCAGCTCATACCATGAGTATCAAAAGAGTGGATAGAGCTGATATTGCTGTTCCCGATAAAAAAGTAATAATCCGTGATGAACAGGTGAGAATACAAACGATAGGGAAGGTAGATGTGAAGCAGGGTGTGTGCAAAAGAGCAAGGCTATGGCCCGCAGGGAGGAAATCCAGGGGCCAGCAGCGGTTGAGACGAAGGTCAGGAAAGGAGTGGTAAGGAGGCTATCCCGAGAAGTCCGAAAGAGAGGGAGAAAGAGTACAGCGCCATCGCCGCCAGGGACGATCCGTCGTTCCATGGTCGGAGTGCATGTCCTGCACCGGTCGAGATCGAGACAGGACCGTCATGATCGTGCTTGCTGAGCGGGTTGGAGGTGTTGGGAACCATGGCTGGGTCTGCTAGTAACGTATCGGCGTAGTTAGGGCAGGCCTTGGGCATACCACGATCGGCGACTTGGGACTTGAAGATGGTATTGTTAAAAGCTGGGTCCGAGGGCAGAGGTGGGTCCTTAGGGCAACATGCTGAGTTTTCTTGAATCCAGTCGGAGCCGACCACGCTGGGATTGTTGTAGCCTCGCCATTTCGAACACGAGACGAAGGAGTAGGAGATATTCCAGACGCCGTAATCATGGGTTCCCGGGAAGAAATCAGAGGAGATGCTACTTGAGGGCCAAGCCAGGTCGAAGTGGACGTAGGAGCCCAGTCCATTTGGCGCATCTACAGTGGCGTTGCAATGGGGTGGTCCTCGAGGGCAAGAATCGACGATTTTGACCACGACACTAGGTGCCGTCCCGTTCTCTTGCTCCTCCTCCGAAAACTCGATGCCGGCGTCTCCCGGGTTAGGATTTCCCACCATGGATCCTTCGCCGGCCAAGGCAGCAAGAGGGGTCGAAATCAGGGTGAGCTTGGCGCAGAGACCGCATGAGGGACCGAAAGACGTCTCAGAACCGAAGGCGAGGACATTCAGTGCGGCGGAGGGCATCGAGGGGGCTTTTTGGACACAACCGCAGGCGGCGACGTAGGAATTGGGCAGGTCGTAGTGGGTCAGGGTCGCCCATCCTGACTCGGGCAGACGCCAGCTCATTGTGAAGGGACTTTGGGTGAAGGAGAGGGAAGGGAAGATGAGGGAGAAGGTGAGGAAGAAAAGGGGACGATCGTCCAAGTGGTGTCTCACCTTACCGTTCTGGTCCCAAAGTTCGGGTTCTGATTGGAACTGCTGCAGAACAGCAAACCTTCGACGCTGAACGGGAGCTCTTTCCCTTTGTTGTCGGAGCAACAATCCTTTCTCGAGCTCCCCCCCTTCTTTCCAGGGCGAAGGAACCTGGTCCATCCCACACTCGAGATCGAAGATGAGTCAAGAAGAGAGCGTCACCGAGGTCACGATCAGAGGTATCCGGATTGAGCTGGCGCTTCAAAGTAAGAAGGAGCAACCGTTGCGTCTTTACGGGGTAGTCCACGACGACGAGCACAATGTGACCTGCTGTAAGTTGGCTTCCTGACTGAGTTGTATCTTCCATCGGCTTCAAATCTCAATGGGCTGACGAGAAATAATCCCAATTGTCCGCTCGCAGTTGTCGAGGCAATCGAAGGAGAAGCATTCCAGATCACCATCAATGATCGTGTTGCCGCAAGACCAAGAGGCATACGTCTTTCCATGGGTGGGCGTCACATTCGGCAATGGAACGTTTCGGCTGGCGAACGCAAGAGAGTTATGTTCAGGGCTCTAGATTCTGATTCGGAATGGAGGGCTCTGGTGAGTAGTGAGGTGTGAGGGCGGGACTTCGAGCTTTGACAGCCCAACATGCTGAGTGCTGGCGGGTCTGAACCATACCCACTTCTACCCTTTTCTGACTCAGACATTCTGCAAACCCACAACCACTGGTGAGCATCTGCGTTCGATAGATTATGAAGCAGCGCAATACTGACAACGTCATCTCCGCAGACGACGACAAGAGCTCATCGGTATTGAAGGATGAGGACAAGCTGGCGGAATTCGGGGTGATCAAAGTCGAAGTCGCACAGATGCTCCGCTTGCAAAGCCACAAGCCTGCGGGATGGACTCCATTCGTGGATCGAACCGGTTCGACATCAAGCTCCCGCCCAACTGCTAATGGACCTTCCGTGATCTACGAACGAAGCAAGAAAGCTATCGGCTCCCTCGATGCAAGGTAAGATCAGGGCTTGACCTCCATAATAACAATGCTCCTGAAATTGCTAACAAACGGCTAAGCTGTCTCGTCCTGTCCTCTGCTGGTAGACTTGGTGATCCAGTGCAAACCACTGGGACTCATTCCCGTTACGGCATCCCGGATCCGAAGACGAAGGCATGTACTTTCCGGTTCGTGTGTTTGTCTCGCCTCGGTCTCCAGCTCCGCGATTTCGTTCCCCACGAGGAGGTTCTGGCGGAGCGCGAACGAGAACGGAAAAAGGCAAAACGAGCTCGAGAGGAAGCTCGCCTGGAGGCTGAGGAATCCCAGCTGATCGTGCGTCTTTTTCTGAGTGGAAAATGTGATGATCTTCGCGTGACTGACTGTTGATTCGATATATTCCTTTCAGGAGAAAATGGAGCGGATCAAGCGCCGGCGGGCAAATCTGGACGCGGAGGCATCCACTTCCACCGCAAGCTCGAGCTCTCAATTCATCGTCAAGCCAGATCCGGACCGGGTTCCATTTAACTTCAACTCAGGCGGCCGCTCGATCGAGGATCCGCTTCTGGTCGAGGATTCTGACTAAGGATATTGCTCCTTTCCTCCTTCCTCTCCTGTGTTTTTCTCCTACGTCCCAATTATCATCGGTTGTACCCGGTACCTTATGAACTGTTTTGACGCTGCTGCGCTGCTCAATCACTTCTCGCGCCGCCCGTACTCACGCTTCCCTGAGCTTAAGGCTCCGCATTTAGCGTGGCCAGCGTGGGAAAGGCATATTTTGTGGTGGTAGGCATATCTAGGTCGCGCCAGATGCCTTGCAGATGGCGCATGCTTGCATTCTCAGTACTTGCATGCTTCACTTCTCTCTCTGAAAGTCAAAGGCCAGAAGGGGCGTGCGAGGTGGTGTTGCATGCTGCACCCTCTGTTTTTAAGAAAGTTCAGTTGATGTGGCCGCAAACTTCTCCCGACTTCATTTGGAGGACCACCACATTCCCACATTCACAACGCGACCCACTAGCAACGCAACATCATTCATCATTCGCTCAAATGACAAAGCGTAGGCCGCAGATAGTGGCTCCCAAAAAGACCGCATCAGAATCAAAGTCCCGTGCCATCGCAGAGCCAGAAAGCAACATAAGTCAATTCGAGAAGGTCGACGAGATCAAGGTCGGAGGCATCCGATGTCGCATTTCGCTGCAAAGTAACAAGGACCAATCACTGCCGCTGTATGGAGTTGTCAAGGAAGGGACTGGAAAAGTATCTTGCTGTGAGTAAAGCGTGCACATGCTTCTAATCCACAGCTGTTTTGTCTCTACAAGGCTTCTCACCCATCTGCTTATTTTTCAGACGTCGAGGCTGTCGATGGGGAGGCTTTTCAGATCACCTATTCCTTCGATGACACAAGCATGCCAAAGCGTGGGTCACTCTACCTTGGCGGGCAGTATGTGCTTTGTGATCAGTATACATTCGCCGGTTGCTCCAGCCGTACGATTTACAGAGCTGCGTTGCCTGACTCAGGGTGGAGGGTATTGGTACGTATCTGCCTTTTGAACTAAGTTTCCACTCCAGTCACTGAATCTTGTGTGTCCTTTGAACAGACGTTCGCCAAGCCTACAACATCCGGTAAGCTCAAGAAGATGGTCTTCTCGTCAAAGACCAGTCGTGTACATGCTGAAGACCGCCTTGTATGCCCACGCTCATCGTCCCAGGCGACGATTCCAACGCTTCCGTTGTGAAGGACCAAGCCAAGCTAGCCGACTTCGGGGTCGTAGAGCTCAAGGTCGAGGAATTGATCAGCTGCGAGTACACGGAAGGCAGAAATGTGCCCTCGAGTCCCACCGACAAGTCACCTGAAGCATTTGTCATCCACGAGCAGAGCAAGAAGGCAATCGGTTCTCTCGATGTAACGTGAGTCACACCCTGAGTCAAACCTACTAGTGTTTCCCTTGAAAATTCACCGTCTTACCAGTTTTGCGGACAGACTTGGTGCTCTGCTTCCACAGCCAAAGACTGGACGCTACACGACGGTTGAAAATTCGAATACGAAGCCGTGCACCTTCCGCTTTGCTTGCATGTCTCGCCTTGGCCTCCAGCTGAAGGGATTGGTTCCACACGAGGGGGAGGAGGTTGCGGAAAGTGCACAAAGGCGAGCCCGTGAGCAGGCACTACTGGAGGAAGAGGAGACCCAGCTTCTGGTATGTAGTCCTCATCCTCGTCTCACTGACGATCCTCGACATACATGGATGCTTACATCTTATGATACCTCTTGTCCTATCAGGAGCGAGTTGAGCGCATCAAGCGCAGGCGCGCGTCTCTTGACGCTGAAGCATCTGGATCAAGGTCGAATGAGGCAAGCTCGAGCGCACAAGCGATGGTCAAGGCAGAACCAAATGGCATGCTGTTCGACTACAAGACGGGCGGCCGCTCAATCCAGGATCCGCTCATCGTCGACGACTCCGACTGAAGACTGATGGCGTTTCCTGCGCAAGTCTCCAACTCATCCGTGATCCCCCCCCCCCCCCCCCCTTGCATCATTCTCGCCAGCATAACCTCTCAAGCAACGTTCCCGCCCCGCGTCACGTTGATCTGTGTACATAATGGGTCCTGCTATCTCACATGTCACCCACCTCAAACAGCAGAGCCAACAACTCCGCAGAAATGCGGCGAATCAAATTTCAGACGTTTCGCGTGGGAGATTCTCGACTTCTCGTGTTCTCTGTACACTTAGGACTAACCTCTTCCAGTGAAGGGGGAGGCGCATACATCCTGCAAGCTTTACGTGCTCTAGCGTCTCGAGCGAGAGGGAGCCGGGAGGGGAAAATGAGGGGGAAGGTGATGGGATATATCGTCCAAGTGTGTCTCACCTTATATGCACCGTTTCTGACTGGAACTGTACAAGAACAGCTCATGTTGAACGGGGCACTTTCCCTTTGTCGGAGCAACATTCCTTCTCGAGCTCATCACTCACTTCCCTCCCTCTTCCCCCCCCCCCCCCCTCTTCCCCCACTTCCCTTCTTTCCAGGGCAAAGGTTGAAGATAGGACTGTACGCACTGGAGATCGAAGATGAGTCAAGAAGAGAGCGTCAATGAGGTCACGATTAGAGGCGTCCGGTGTAAGCTGGCGCTTCAAAGCAAGAAGGACCAGCCGTTGCACCTTTACGGGGTAGTTCAGGACGATGAAAACAGCGTGACTTGCTGTAAGTGGCTGCCTATAAAGTATGAGAGCATTGAATCCTTGCTGACGAGCGATCATCCTATCTGTGTTCGTCTGCAGTTGTTGAAGCAATGGAAGGTGAAGCATTCCAGATCACCGTCAACTTCGATGACCCTATTGCCGCAAGACGCCTACATATCTATGTGGGTGGACGTTTCCTTCAGACAATGCATGCTATGGCTGGCGAAGGCAATAGAATCATTGACAGAGCTCAAGATTCTGATTTTGGATGGAGGGCTTTGGTGAGTAGTGAGGTGTACTTAAGGGCTAATGTTCTACTTATGACAGCTCATTCTGCTGGCTGCTCTGAACCACAAACACTTGCATCTTTCTTTGACCTCCCACTCAGACATTCTGCAAACCCACAACCACTGGTGAACATCTGCGATTTATATCTGATGAAGCAGGGCAATACTGACGACTTCATCTCTACAGACGACGACAAGAGCTCATCGGTATTGAAGGATGAGGATACGCTGGCGGAATTCGGAGTCATCAGGGTCGATGTCCAACAACTGCTCCGGGTGGAAAATACGAGGCCTGCGGGGTGGACTTCAGGCGTGGACAGCTCAAAATCAGTCCCTGGCGCTAGCATTCTTGGACCTCCCGTGATTTACGAAAAGAGCAAGAAAGCAATCGGCTCCCTTGACGCAAGGTATGATCAGAGCTCTGGCCTGCATGATGGCAATGCTCTTGAATTCACTAACAAACGGGCAACGGCTAAACTGCATCTTTTTCTCCTCTTCTGGCAGACTCGGTGACCCAGTGGAGACCATTACACGTCCACGCCTTTATGGTGTTCTGGATCCGAGCGCGAAGCCTTGTACTTTCCGCTTCGTCTGTTTGTCTCGCCTTGGTCTTCAACTCCGCGACTTCGTTCCCCACGAGGAGGTTCTGGCGGAGCGCGAACGTCAAAGAGAACAGGAAAAGCAAGATCGAGAGGAAGCTCGCCTTCAGGCGGAGGAAGCCCAGCTGATGGTGCGTCCTTCTCGGGATGGAAGCGTGAACCTCGAGTGACTGAGTCCTTACTAAGTAGCGGATTGATTCGATGTTTTCCCTTCAGGAGAAAATGGAGCGAATCAAGCGCCAGCGGGCGACTCTGGAAGCGCAGAGGTCCATTTCCAACCAGGCAAGTTCGAGTTCTCAAATCAACGTCAAGCCAGATCCAGATCGGGTGTCATTCGACTTCAACTCAGGCGGACGCTCGATCGAGGATCCGCTTCTAGTCGAGGATTCTGACTGAGGACATCGTTCCCTTCCTCCTTGCCCTGCTTATCTTTGCTTCCAAGGCGTGGCCAGCGTGGGAAAGATGCCATTCTTTAGAGCATGCTTGTATTATCGGTACTTGCAGTTGCATGCTTCACTTTTGTTTGCATGCCTTTGGGTGGCTGCAATCTTTCGCCAACGGCTGAGGGCTTTGCTTAAATTCATGGAGTCAGTTGAGTCGAAAGACCCGACCACCACCTCATTATTCATACAGAGCGCCATCATCATTTGCTCAAATGGCCAAGCGTAAGCGGCAGACAGTGGGTCCCAAGAAAACCGCATCAAGATCGAAGTCCCGTGCCGTCGCAGAGCCAGAAAGCAGCACGGGTCCATTTAACAAGGTCGACGAGATGAAGGTGGAAGGCGTCCGATGCCACCTATCCCTTCAAAGTAACAAGGACCACCCACTGCCACTGTATGGAATTGTTAAGGAAGGGACTGGAAAAGTCTCTTGCTGTGAGTAAAGCGTGCACATGCTTCAAGCTTCAAGTCCTTAGGTGTTCTGTCTCTGCAAGGCTTCTCACTCATCTGCTTATTTTGCAGACGTCGAGGCTGTCGATGGGGAAGCTTTTCAAATCACATATTCCTTTGATGACACAAGCATGCCAAAGCGTGCGTCACTTTACCTGGGTGGGAAGTATATGCGTAATCAGTATGCATTCCCTGGTAACCCTGGCGGCACAATGTACAGAGCTGCATTGCCTGGCTCGGGGTTCAGGTCATTGGTGCGTATCATGCCTTTTCCACTGAGTTTCCATTCCAGTCACTGATTCCTGTGTATTTTTGAACAGACGTTCGCCAAGCCTACAACATCCGGTAAGCTCAAAAGGATGTTCTGGTTCGTCAAACACCTGCTGTGTACTGATTGATCACCGTGCATACCCACGCTCATTCCCCCAGGCGACGATACCAACGTTTCCATTGTGAAGGACCAAGCCAAGCTAGCCGACTTCGGGGTGGTAGAGCTCAAGGTCGAGGAATTGATCAGCTGCGAGTACACGGAAAGGAGCGATGTGCGCCGCTCGGTTTCCACCAACGAGTCACCTGAAGCATGCGTGATCCATGAGCAGAGCAAGAAGGCAATCGGTTCTCTCGACGTGACGTGAGTCAAGCCTACTGCTATTCCGGGTTCCTCCTTGTACATTCACCGTCTCACCACTTTTCCTCTTTGGCGGACAGACTTGGTGCTCTACTTCCACGACCAAAGACTGCACGCTACAAGGGGGTTGTCAATCCGGAGACGAAGCCGTGTATCTTCCGCTTCGCTTGCATGTCTCGCCTTGGCCTCCAGCTGAAGGGATTGGTACCCCACGAGGAGGAGGAGATCGCGGAAAATGCACAAAAGCGAGCCCGTGAGCAAGCACTACTTGAGGACGAAGAGACCCAGCTTCTGGTACGTAGTCCTCGTTCTCATCTGGCTGACGACCCTCGATAACGATGCTTATACCTTGTGACACCTCCTACCAGGAGCTAGCTGAGCGCATTAAGCGCAGGCGCGCGTTTCTTGACGCGGAAGCATCTGGATCTAGGTCCAATGAGACAAGCTCGAGCTCACAAGTGATCGTCAAGCCAGAACCAGACCTCATGCCGTTCGACTACAAGACGGGCGGCCGCTCAATGGAGGATCCCCTCATCGTCGACGACTCCGACTGACGACTAATCGCCCCTCCTGAATCTCCGTTCGCAAGTTTCCAACTCATCTGCACTCCCTCCCTTGCATCATTCCCGTCAGTATCACCTCTCAAGCAACATTCTCGCCCCGCATCACGTCAATCCATGTACATAATGGGGCCTTCTTTCTCACATGTCACCCGCCTCAAACAGCAGAGCCAACAGAGCAGAAATGCGATGATCACATTTCAGACGTTTGGCGTGGGGGAATCTTGTGTTCTTCCGTACACGTAGGACCGAGCATATATTCTGCAAGCTAACGTGCTCCAACGTCTTGACTCTTGAGGGAGAGGAGGGGAAGGTGAGGAAGGAAAAGGGGATCCTCCAAGTCGTGTGTCTCACTTTGAAACTTAGCAGTTTAGAGCCCGTTCTGCTGCTGGTCCTTTCAAACTTCAGAAACTGCCGTAGAACAGCACATGCTGAATGGGAGCTTGCCTTAATTTGTCGGAGCAACATTCCTTCTCGAGCTCAACAACTTCCCCCCTTCCCCTTCCCCGCCGCCGCGTCCCCAGGCGAAGGTTCAAGATAGGACTGTAGGCACTGGATATCGAATATGAGTGAAGAGGATAAGGTCGACGAGGTTAAGCTTAGAGGCGTCCGGTGTAAGCTGGCGCTGCAAAGCAAGAAGGATCAACCGTTGCCTCTTTACGGGGTAGTCCAGGATGATGAGAACAGTGTAACCTGCTGTAAGTTGGCTGCCTATTAAAGGCTTTGATCTTTTACCGAGCTACATTCGGAGGGCTGACGAGCGACCGTCTTGTTTATGTTGGTCTGCAGTTGTTGAAGCAATTGAAGGCGAATCATTCCAGATCAACTTCAGCTTCGATGACCCTAATCCCGCAAGACGCATGCATGTCTATCTGGTGGACGTTTCCTTCGGACAGCGCACGCTATGGCTGGCGAACGCAGTAGGATCATTTTCAGAGCTCAAGATTCTGATTCGGAGTGGAGGGCGCTGGTGAGTGGTGAGGTGTGAGGGCTAGTTTTCTAGCTATGACAGCTCATTCTACTGGCCGAACTGATCTGTAAACTCGTTTCCGTCTTTTTATTCAGAGGTTCTTCAAACCCACAACTTCTGGTGAGCATCTGCCTTTTGTTGCCTGATGCCTAATGAAGCAGCGCAGTACTGACGACGTCAACTCCGCAGACGACGATAAGAGCCCATCGATACTCAAGGATGAGGACAGACTAGCCGATCTCGGAGTCATCAAAGTCGATGTCCAACAACTGCTCCGGGTGGAAAATACGAGGCCTGCGGGGTGGACTTCAGGCGTGGAAAATTCGAAATCAGTCCCCGGTGCTAGCATTCTTGGACCTCCCGTAATATACGAGAAGAGCAAGAAAGCAATCGGCTCCCTTGACGCAAGGTATGATCAGAGCTCTGGCCTGCATGATGGCAATGCTCTTGAATTTACTAACAAACGAGCAATGGCTAATCTGCATCTTTTTCTCCTCTTCTGGCAGACTCGGTGACCCAGTCGAGACCATTACACGTCCATGCCTTTATGGCGTTCCGGATCCGAGCGCGAAGCCTTGTACTTTCCGCTTCGTCTGTTTGTCTCGCCTTGGTCTTCAACTCCGCGACTTCGTTCCCCACGAGGAGGTTGTGGCGGAGCGAGAACGTCAACGAGAACGGGCGAAACGAGCTCGAGAGGAAGCTCGTCTTGAAGCAGAGGAATCTCAGCTGATGGTGCGTCTTTCTCTTGTCATAAGCGTGATCTCGCGTGACTGACGAAGTAGTGGGTTGATTCGATGTTCTCCCTTCAGGAGCGAGTGGAGCGAATCAAGCGTCAACGCGCAAGTCTGAACGCGGAGGCATCCACTTCGGCAAGCTCGAGCTCTCAAATTAACGTCAAGCCAGATCCAGACCGGGTGCCATTCAATTTCAACACAGGCGGCCGCTCGAACGAGGATCCGCTTGTAGTCGACGATTCTGACTAAGGACGCAGCTTCCTTCCTCCTTTCCCTGCTCGTTCTTGCTTCCAAAGACCATCGGTGGTACCTCACATCCTGTACATACATACTTTTTTTCCTGCTGAACACTTCTGGTCCCGCGCGGTGTATCTCACGCTTTTGTCGAGCTTAAGACTCTGAGTGGCGTACAGCGAGCGTGGGAAACGCATAATTTGTAGTCTTCGGCATATCTAGGCGCGCATGATGCCTTGCAGTCTGCAGAGGGCGGTCGCGTGCCATTCTCAGCCCCATGCTTCGTTCTCCTTGCAAAGTCGAGGGAAGAAGGGACGTCCGAGGTGGTGTCCCTTTGTTGCACGCTGGCACCCTTTGTTCTGCCAACGGTCAAGTTGAGTCGGAGGACCTCCATCACCATTCGCTCAAAGGGGAAAGCAAGCAACAAGGGCTTCCAAAAGCCGCATCAAGGTCGAAGCGTTGAAGTCCTGTGCCGTCGCAGAGCAAGGAAGGAGCATGAGTCAGTTCAAGAAGGTCTACGAGATCAAGATCGAAGACATTCGATGCCACATATCGCTTCAAAGTAATAAGGACCAACGACTGCCGCTGTATGGAGTTGTCAACGAAAGGCCTGGAAAACTTGGTTGCTGTGAGTAAAGCGTGAACATGCTTCTATCCAGCAATCTCTAGACTTCTCAATCGTCTTCTTTCTTCTTCTTTGCAGACGTCGAGGCTGTCGATGGGGAAGCCTTCCAAATCACCTATTCCTTCGATAACACAAGCATGCCAAAGCGTGCGTCACTCTTCCTGGGCGGGAAATACGTGCGTAGTCAGTATACATTGGCCGGTCAAACAGGCCACACAATGTACAGAGCGAAGTCGGCTGGCTCGGGATTCAGGGCGTTGGTACGTATCTTGCCTTTTACATTGAGCTTCCATTCCAGTCACTGATTTCTGCGTATTTTTTTGAGCAGACCTTCGCTAAGCCTACAACATCCGGTAAGCTTGTGAAAACGGTCTGGCTCGTCAAACATCAGTAATCAGTCGTGTACTGATTCCCGCCTTGTATGCTCACACTCATTCCCCCAGGCGACGATACCAACGCTTCCGTTGTTAAGGACCAAGTCAAGCTAGCCGACTTTGGGGTGGTAGAGCTCAAGGTCGAGGAATTGATCAGCTGCGAGTACAAGGAAAAAAATCATGCGCACCGCTCGATAACCACCGGCAAGTCACCTGAAGCATGCGTCATTCATGAGAAGAGCAAGAAGGCAATCGGTTCCCTCGACGTAACGTGAGTCAAGCCTCTTACTGTTCCCCTTGTACATTCACCGTCTCAACAATTTTCTCTTTTGCGGACAGACTTGGTGCTCTGCTTCCACAACCAAAGGCTAGCCGCCACACGGTTCATGGGATTATGAATCCAGACAAGAAGCCGTCCATCTTCCGCTTCGCTTGCATGTCTCGCCTTGGTCTCCAGCTGAAGGGATTGGTTCCCCACGCAGAGGAGATCGCGGAATATGCAGAAAAGCGAGCCCGTGAGCAAGCACTACTGGAGGAAGAAGAGACCGAGCTTCTGGTATGTAGTGCTGCTTCTCAGACGATCCTCGATATACATAGAAGCTTATACCTTGTGACACCTCCCACCAGGAACGAGTTGAGCGCATCAAGCGCCGACGCGCGTCTCTTGACGCGGAAGCATCTGGATCTAGGTCGAATCAGGCAAGTTCGAGCTCACAAGTGATCGTCAAGCCCGAGTCAGACCTCATGCCGTTCGACTTCAAGACGGGCGGCCGCTCAATCCAGGACCCGCTCATCGTCGACGACTCCGACTGACGACTGCATACAACCGCTTTTCCTGAATCTCTTTGTCCGCAAGTTCGCAAATTATCTGTACTCCCTCGCTGCATCATTTCCGCCAGTAGTAGTGTAACCCCACAAGCAACGTTCCCGTCCCGCATTACGTCGATCTGTCTATATAATATCGGATCCTTCTTTCTCTCCACCCGCCTCAAACAGCAGAGCCAACAAGAGCAGAAATGCGACGATCAAATTTCAGATGTTTTGCGTGGGAGAATCTTGGTGTTCTTCCGTACACTTTAGGACCGACCTCTTTAAGTGAAGGGAGGGGGAGGCGCATACATTCTGCAGGCTTTACGTGCTCCAGCGTCGAGAGCGAGAAGAAAAGAAACGTCCGTTCCCTGTGAGTCCCCGCCGTCGTGGAGCGAAGGTTTGGTTGATTTGTTTTGAGTTGGAAGTGGGCCCGAACGAGAGAGAGAGGTGGATGCACGATGTTGTGAGGGGTCAATGTTGCCGTGATCTGTACTGACAGCGTTTGCGCGTGTGAGTTGACGAGGTCTGCGCTCCTTCTTGGCGACAGAATCGCTCAACCACGCATGCCGGCCACTTGCGCAGGGCCAGGTGGACCACCGCGGTATCCGCCCCTCCCACGTCCTCGTCCACGTCCACGACCTCGACCGCCAAATCCTCCTCCTCCACTTCCACCGACGCTCGCGCCCGTGTCGCCGAAGGTCATCATATTCCTGCGCTCCTCTGCCATACGGTTCGCTCGAGCGCCGCCGAAGGCACCTCCACCTCCTCCTCCGCCTCCGCCTCCTCCACCTCCACCACCGCCGCCTCCTCCCATACCTCCATCGTGACCACCTCGGCGTCCTCCTCCTCCGCCGCCACCACGACCACGTCCTCCTCCACCTCCAGACGAATGTCCGCGTCCACCGCCCGGAGTGACGCGCTCGTAACGCTCCTTGACTTCCGAGCTGATGTCATCGAAGAAGGACGACTTCTTGTCGTAGAGCACACCAGGACTAGCGCCGGGGATCGAGCTGAGCGGTGCGTCAGGGATGGAGTCGAGCAACTCATTCATGCCATTCAAGCCTTGACCATTGGTCGCGGAGGTGCCAGAAGCGGGAGCATCGCCGCCCTGCTTGTTGGAAGCAGCCTCTTTTTCCTTCTGGAATCGAGCATTTGCACTCTCGAAGTCGAACTCCTCGTTGAGAGCGGCACCCGCGACGGGCCCCAAGCCGGTGTTGGGTTGCCTGAAGACAGAAGTTCCGTTAGCAGAGTCACCTGCGGGCAAGTCTGAGCGGTTCTCGCGTCGATCTCCACGACCGCCTCCTCGGCCTCCTCGACCTCCGCTACCTCCTGCTCCTGGTCCCTTGGAAGGGGACTGCGTAGAGCCGGCGTGATGCTGCTGCTGAGTCGCCTGGGACTGGTTCTGCGCGGCTTGTGCGGCGGCATGAGCGGCGGCGGCACGGGGTACGGCGGGCAGGGCGTGCTTCTGCTGAGACTGGGCCGGAGTTTGGGACGCGGTCGGAGCCGCGGGTATCACGGCAGGCGCTGGCTGAGGTTCCTGTGCAGGAGTCTGAGCTTTACTTTCGCGAGTAGCGGCGGGTGCCGAAGGGGTTGCAGCGGCTTGCGTTGAGCTTGCGGCTGGGGCCGGGGCCGGGGTCGGAGCGGGCCCATTGGCGTCGGCAGGAGCGGGCGTGGGGGAAGCTTCAGGCTTTGAAGGCTGTGTAGGCGGAGCAGACGTATCCTGACCCGAAGGTTGAGCAGGAACAGGCATCTGGTTTGGCGTGCTTGGGGAAGGAGCGCCGAATGGACTTGGGCCGGGTGGGCCAAAGCCGCGAGGTCCACCGCCGGGAGGACCGAGTGCGCCAGGGGGAGGTGGTGGACCTCCGAATTGGCCTCCATGCATGGGAGGGGGGCCAAGATCGTATCCTGGTGGTCCGAACGGACTCCTACCTGGAGGGCCGAAGGGTCCAGGAGCTTGTGGTCCGCTCGACTGAAGATAAGCGAGAGAGAGACTGAGATGTCAGCATTCATGCGGTCCTCTCCATTACAAACTCCCCGCAGATGCTCACCCCGAGAATGGCGGGATCATGGAATTGCGGCGGCGGCGGGGGTGGCTGATGCCTTGGCGGGGACGGATCGTCGATCTTGAGGTCCTTGACATCTGCGGCTCGGAAGACGATGTACTCGTACAAGTTGGCATTGGGCGGGATCTCGTCATGCGCGCGGTTCTGGGCCGCCAGTCTTCCCTCCGTGCCCCAGCTGCGTACTTTCTCGAGGGAGATGGTTGCCTGTGCTGGGTCGACCTGTGCGAGGAGACCCTGGTAGCGGATGTCGGAGCGGGAGATCAGGGAGATCAGAGCACCGATCAAATGACCGGCTCCTCCTCCTCCTCCTCCCTGCGCTGTTGGCTGCTGTCCGTCGTTGTTGCTGGCGTTGGTGCCGACACCTGCTGGCGGTGGCTGCGGCGACGCCATGACTTGTCTGCTTTTGCTGTTGCTGGATGACTGGAATGCTGGAGGACGTCGTGGTCGTGGATGGCAAGGAGGAGGGAGTGCCCGGTGCAGAGTAGTGCGGGCTGTTCTTAGCGACACCGTGTTGCGAGAATAAATGCATGGACCTTCTCCCTCTGGTTCTTCTGCTTCCTGCCCACCATCTCCATCGCACAGCATACACGCTCCTCATATACGATGCCGCTCAACTACTCGAAGTGGGACAACATCGAGCTCTCGGACGACAGCGATGTCGAGGTCCACCCCAATGTCGACAAGAAAAGGTGAGTCTGTATGCTGATGTTAATCCTGACACCGAGCTCACTCTTTCTTCTTCTTGCGCATACAGCTTCATTCGATGGAAGCAGCGTGACATTCACGAAAAGCGAGAGCAGCGCAAGGTACAGCAAGAGCAACTCCAGGCAGAGCTCAAGACAAATGCTGCGCTTCGACCACGGCTGCTCGACTTGAAGGAAGGACTCCGCATCTCTGGGGCACCTTCCTTCAAAGGCGAAATGGAACGACTCACCGCCGAGCGAGTCGCCAAAGGAAACAAGGACAGCGGTGCCAACGGCGGTTCGAGCACCGACGACTTGATTCTCAAGCTTCTCCACATCATCAACGACGAACCTGTTGTCAAAACAGCCGCGGCCAAATCTGCTGCATCTGCCCAAGCCGAAGAGACCGGTCCTTCCTCCGCTGCCTCGACCTCATCTCCGACCGATGAGCTCACGAAGGTACTCGCCGCACAGGTTGACTCGCACGTTTCCAAGCTTGACGCGCGTCAAAGCGATATCAACACTCAGCTCAAGGCTATTGATGAGGAAGAAAGCCGCAAGATCACCACGGACGGGATCCGAGAAGGCTGGAGCAGTGGAGTGCGTGTCCTTGCACTGAGAAAGCTTCGCCTTGATTTGAGTATTGACAGCATTTAGTCACTTTTCCACAGCATGTATCCAAGGCTGAGCCCGAACCCGAGCCGGAAGTTATCAAACCCAAGGCGAAGGCAAAGAAAGAGAGTGTCACGACTGTCGAAACCCTGAACAGCCCATCAGCTAGCGGTTCGAAGTCAGGCCCCCCTACCAGCAAGAAAACTGACGACGACGATGATGATGACGACGACGAGGAGCTTCCCGAGCTCACCCCGACCCTGAACTCGTGGATCGACCTACCCACAGTCCTTCCGAACTTCCCCTTGACCCAATCAGCCCTGCCCGCCTCGTACAACCCAGCCAAGTCTCTGGACCCCGCACCTTTCGAAATCGCTCTCAAGTTCCTGGCATCTCACAAGGGTCTCATCACGCAGCGGGTCGCCAAGGACGATGGCGACGACCAAGACCCCACCGATGCGTGTCTTTTCGAAGCTTTCCAGGCGCAGATGCTGGGCAAGGCCGACCGCGCGAGACGATGTGTGGAGAAGGGTCTTATGCTGCAGTACTGCCGCAAGCTGGGTCCTGACGGAGTCAATCTCTTCTTCCGAAAGTGAGTGATTGCCTCTCACAGCCCATCGTGGTACCCTCTCTAAACATATAGACTCATTTTCTCCTCTACCTCACAGGATCATGGGTGGCGAACCCAAAGCTGCGGTTCTATACATCAACGACGTCTTCACCACCTACACCCGCATCGTCGAGCGTGCCGCCGCTCTCTCCAAGCGACACGGTCCAGGCGGCGGCGACGTCGAGCAAATCCAGCTGGTCCCCGAAAATGAGAACACGGTGATCTCATTCAACGTTCCCTCCCAGCCTCCCTCCGTCGACGAGCTCAAGGTCGACCTGCCCACAGAGGAAGAGCTTGCTGAGGCTAATGAGCGAGCGAGGGCCGAGGGACGTCCTGAGATGCCCGTCTTGACTGTAGCGGACGTCCATGAGCTCCTCACGCGTCGATGGGAGATTTTCGAGAGTTTCAAGAAGGATCTTCAGGACGCGTTGCGGACGGAGAAGCTGGAGGAGGTCAACAAGGTCTTGGGAGAGATGGACGTTGCGGAGGCAGAGGAGGCCGTTCGTCTCATGGACGAGGCTAACATCCTCGAGTTTGGCAGCGGCGCTGATGGCGATGTTGTGAGTCTCAACATTTATGACCCTTTCATCTGGAGCTTGAAATGACGGCATACTGACGGATCTCTCGTGCACAGATCGTCGATCAGACCGGCAAGTAAAGAGACATGCTCGTATCATGCCCAACAGTGTCTTGTGATCCCTCGTATGGCAATCTCATCTTTCCCATCTCCAGTCTTGAAATGTTCGGCTTGGAAACTTTGGCTTGAAATTGGAGAGGAATCAGGATTCAGGTTGAAGTTGAAAAACAGGAGTTCAAACCGAGTCGTCCACCAAGGGAGAAGAGCAGATGGAAGGCTTTAATAGCTGCAGAGCCCTGGCGCTGTTTGTAGCGCATGTATGGGGGGAAGGGGCTTGAGAAGAAAGGGCTTGAGAGGGATGCGAAGAGGGATGCTGGAGAGGGATGCTGGAGGTAGAGTGGAGAGGGATGCTGGAGAGGAATGCGGGATGATGCATGATGCGATGGAAACCAAGAAGTCAAGAGGTGAAAGAAAGAATGAAGAGGACCAGAGTTGACAGCCACCGCTGGTCCTGCTTCCAGGAATGAATGGATCGACGCTTAAGAGCCTGACGCCTTATCCGTTAGAGGGTTATCCGCAGTTCCTCCGGCGCTAAAGTCCAACGCTCTCGGATGCTGCTTGACCCGAGTTGCAGCCTCATCCTCCTGAACTTGAGCTGCCGCATTACTCGTCTTCTACGCATCGCCCATGATCGCCCGTCGGCGCTTTTTCAGATTCTCAAGCGCTTTCTGAAGAAGTCGGAAGAAGAGGTGGTCAGCGGTCGGCGGTCAGATGCGAAGACTGGGCATCGACGACGGAATGAGTACGATGCAATGTTGCACCCTATGCGTAGCATCCCACTCAAGCTTGTCACTCACCTGAAGACGACGTTCCTCCGCCTCAAGCTCCATTTCTTCCCTTGAACGCTTCTTCGGAGGGATTGCCGTCGTTTGCTTTGGGATGATGCCTGCCAACTCTAATCCAATCCGGGTGGAACAGTGAAAGAAGAATCGGAGTGGCTGGAAAGTTGGGTCGGAGGTGCATTCCATTTGATGCACAGGGGGCGTTCGGATAGTCGGCCCAGTGCTGGTGGACCAAACCCCTCAAGGTTCAGTATTCTTGCAGCTTGCGATTACGCCTTGCATCAAAAAAGGGGATTCAAGTACTCACCCAAACTGAACCGCGCCAATCGCCTTCGACCGCTCGTAGATTGCCTTCTCGGGTCCGATCGGAGCTTGAGAAAATGACTGCGTCGCAGCGGGAACCATGTGCGTCACTCTCGCCACAACTATGCAAACCTCCCCAAGACGGGCGATCTGTGTCCGGTCGCGAATGCTATCCGCCTCGTTGTCTGTTGCATCAATCTTGATGAGTACAGCAGTGGTCCAACAGAGGAGCTTTGCCGTGTTGACCATACTCACCTGTGAAGACGGGCTTAGCAAAGATCTGTTAAGAGGTAGAGGGGAAGCTCTGTCAGTTGCCTTCATTTTTGCAGGAAGGGACTGGTGAAGTTGAAGCGAATGCTCACCAAGCTTTCCTCCTCGTTCTCACTAATTCTTCGGCCCTTGATGTGAAACGGCCATTGAGAAGGTGAGGCGACAAACCTACTGATGCACTGTGGCCCGAGGTACAGGAAAGTGGCGTAAGTGCTGACTGGGCACGTCGAGTTGACGAGCACTGAGAATTGCTCTCCCTCTTTTGCTTCGACATCTATCGCGGAAAATACGCAAGTCCCTTGTAGTGAGCGAGCTGGACGGAGGATACGAGGATTCGGCTCCTGAAATGCTGCTGGTACTCACATGCATGAACAGCCCCATCGTCAGAATACTTGATAGCATACAAATGCATAGGCTTTCCGGTGCTGTCGAGCAGCTGGGTTTTGAAAGCGCCATGATAGAGCGCGTCTGAGGGTGGGACAATTGAAGCGCTGCTCGGAGCCGGGGAGACCGAGGATGTGTTGGCCATTGATGCTGCAAGTACCTCTGCTGCTCCTGCCAGATACATCGGATGAACTGAGGCTCCTGTACCCGGCCTTGAGGTTGGACCTTGAATCAAGGACGAGCCCATCATCGAGGGTATGCGCGAAATCGAGGGTGCACCTGGCGTCAAAGGAGGGCTTGCTATGGAGTGTTGGCCCAACATGGAAGATTGGCCCCACGGGAAGTGTAGGCCCTGCATTGATGCTGCCCATGCTGCTGGCGAATGCACAGCATATGTGTTGAGATGCTGAGCAGGTAAATCCATGGTTGTGCCCTAATACGCGTTCGAAAGGTGATGATGGCGGGAAAATGAGAGAAAAAAGAGGGAGCGAGAGAGAGAGATGGTCAGGGTGAGATGAAATGAAGGGAAGATGAAAAGTCAACTGTTGATCTTCTGCGAACTTTGAATGACGCGTTTGAACACACGCGACGCGACGCATTTAGATCCCAAGCGCGTAGAATGTAGATGCGCGCACAGGATTGCCCTCTCACTCCGATCTCTAACCTCACAGCTGTCCGCCATACGTGTTTCGTAGGAACTGTGAATGTTGGCAAAACGAAGTAGGGATGCCTCGAGTAAAACCTGGCGGGCCGCGGGGACGGTATTGTGCCTCCAGCGATATGTTCATGGGCTCTCAGAGAGTCAGAGGATTACTTGCCGTCCCTCCGGTGCTGAAGTCAAACAAGCTCGGCTCCCTCTTGACCGCCCTGGTATCCTTGTCCCCTCGAGCTTGAGTTGCCGCATTGCTTGCATTTTCCGCATCGCCCACGATCACGCGTCGGCGCTTCTTCAAAGTCTCGAGCGCCTTCTGCAGAGGTCAAGTAAATGATATCCAGGCATCAGCAAGCAGAATGAAAAGACCAGAACGTTGACAGCGGGATGGGTATGATGCAGAGCTGCCCCTCAAATCCGTCCCTCTCCAGCTTGACACTCACCTGTAGACGCTGCTCCTCAGCCTCGATCTCCTCTTCTTCCCTCGAACGCTTCTTCGGAGGGCTTGCCGTCGCCTCCATGGGGATGATGCCTTTCAACTCCAATCCAGTGCGGGTAGCACAGTGAATGACGAATCGGACTGTCTTGAAGGTTGAGTCGTAGGTGCAATTCACTCTCTGTGGCTCAGGTTTTCGGACAGTCGGACCGGCGCTGGTGCATTGAACAAGTCAACTTTCAGTGAGATTCATTGGGTCCGAGTACCTCATGTCTGGCCCTCACTACCTCATCGAGGGATGTAGGTACTCACCCAAAGTGAACAGCACCGAACTGCTTTGCTCTCTCATGGACTGCCTTCTCCGGTCCGATCGGAGCTTCCGGGAACTTCGTAGGAGAAGGAGCAGATGATTGGGCCACTTTCATCACTTCGACCTGAATTTCTCCGAGACGGGCGACTTCGGTCTGGTCACGAACGCTGTCGACCTCGTCATCTGTGGAAACAAGCTCCATGAGCACAAGAGCGGTCCAACCAGCTAGGTTCGCCATGACATCCATGCTCACCTGTGACATTGGGCTTGGAAAAGATCTGAAAGAAGAAATGGAGAGGAACTTTCGGTCAGTTTCATTCTTTCTGCGTGATGGGCCAATCATAATGAATGCTTACCAAGCTTTGCGCTTCGTTCTTGCTGATCTGTCGCTCTGACAGGTTCGCTGGACACTCATTAGTGACGAGCTGGCCAGCAACATGCTGTCCCCTAAATACAAGAAGGCAGCGTATTTGTCGAATGGGCAAAATGTGTCGACCGCTACTGAGAATTGCTCTCCTTCCGTGGCTTCGACATCTGTGATCAGGATTCGCGAATCTCGTGTGAGTTGGCCAGGCTTTGGGAAGGACGTTTCAACTCATTGTTTATGTTGGTACTCACATGCATGGACGTGGTCATTCTCGCAGCGCTTGATGTCATACAAGGGCATGGCCTTGCCGGTGCTGTCGAGCAGCCGAAATTTGAAGAGGTGGGATATGAGCGAATCCGGGGTTGGGACCATCGACGCGTTGCTCGCGGCCTGAGAGAGAGATGATGTGTTGCGCATTGATGCTCCCGGGGACATATTCTCTGTCGAAGTGTATGCTTGTGCTCGGCGTGGTTGGAAGGTGGTGGTGGTGGGGGGAGAGATGCATGGGGGAAGGTGAGGAAAAGTGTTGGTCTCGGCGCGAACCTTAATTCTGAACGACGCGTTCGAGACACGCGACGCGACGCGTTTGGCCGCATTTGGAGGTGTTGGTCTCACGCGTCGCATCTGACGCACTACCCAATCATGGGATGGGCTTTGATCGTGTCAAATGCGGTTGTCGAGCGTGCTTCGTGTACATAGACCTTCGAGTGTCGTGTGAGTCGAACGAATCCAACTGGTCCCCGAAGATGAGAACATGTACGCAGATCGTCGGTCAAGGGGCATGTGCATTACAGGTCCGTTCATCGAGTGCGAAAAGAAGAGGGAAGGCTTCGATGGTTGCAGAGCTCCTGGCACTAGTTGAGCATATGCAAGGGCAGAATGGGATAAAAAGGGATGCGAGATGATCCATGAAGCGATGGGACCCGATGAAACGAAAGGAAGACCAGAGTGCAGAACGATGCTTCAAGCGCCTACCGCCTCAGCCTTCAGAGGGTTGCCTCGAGTTCCTCCGCTGCTGAAGTCGAACGCTCTCGGCTCCCGCTTGACACGCATGGCAGCCTCGTCCGCTCGAGCTTGAGTTCCGGCATTGCTCGCACTTTCAGCATCGCCGAGGATCACACGTCGGCGCTTCTTCAAGTTCTCGAGCGCTTTCTGCAGAGTTCGAAAGGAGGGATGATCAGCGATCGGCGGTCAAATGGGGAAACTGAGTGTTGACGACGGAAAGGGAATAGATGCAAGGTTGGCCCACACGCGTCCGTCTCAAGCTTGTCACTTACCTGTATACGCTCTTCCTCAGCTTCGAGCTCCTCTTCTTCCCTGGAACGCTTCTTCGGAAGAATTGCCGCCGCTTCTACTGGGATAATGCCTTTCAGCTCCAATCCGATGCGGGTGGAACAGTGGAAGACGAATCGAAGTGGCTGGAATGTTGGGTCGGAGGAGCATGTGATCTTTTGCGCAGGGGGCGTCCGGATGGTCGGCCCAGCGCTAGTGGATCAAACACGTCAAAGTTCAGTAAGGTCATTGCAGCTTGTGATCGCGCCTTTCATAAAAGAGAGGGATGTAACTACTCACCCGAATTGAACCGCCCCAACCTCCTTCGACCGCTCGTAGATCGCCTTCTCAGGTCCAAGTGGAGCTTGGGAATAGGACTGAATAGCAGCAGGAGCAACTTGCACCACTCTCAGGACATCTATGCAGATGTCTCCAAGACGGGCGATTTGTGTTCGGTCGTGAATGCTATCCGCCTCGTCGTCTGTTGAAACAATCACCATGAGTTCATCAGCGGTCCAATGAGGAGCTTTACCATGTCGACCAATGCTCACCTGTCACGACGGGCTTGGAAAACATCTGAACAAGAAGTGGAGAGGGGAAGCTCTGTCAGTTGCGTCCTTTTTTGCAGGAACGGGTCGGTGAAGTTGAATCGAATGCTCACCAAGCTTTCCTCCTCGTTCTCACTGATCCTCCGGCCCTTGATGTGCAGCGGCCTTTCAAAGGGTGAGGTGACAAGGCCAACGATATGCTGTGACCCGAGGTGCAGGTTGGTCATGTAAGTTCCGAATGGGTACCAGTTGCTGACGACCACCGAGAATTGCTCTCCCTCTTTCGCTTCGACATCTATCGCGAGAAAATATGAAACCGCTTGTAGTGAGCGAGCTGGACTAAGGATGGAAGGCTTCAGCTCCCGAATGCTGTTGGTACTCACATGCATGAGCAACCCCATCATAGCTGGCAGCATACAAGTGCATGAAATTTCCAGTGCTGTCGAGCAGCTGTACCATGACATTGCCAAGAAGGAGCGCTTGTGGGGTCGAGAGCATCGGGCTGTCGCTCGGGGCCGGGGAGACTGAGGTTGGGCTTCGAATTGATACTGGTGCTTCCGAAGACGTCGGAGAGACGGAGGATGAACCCAGGATTGGATCTCGACCCAATACTGAGGCCGAACTCAAGATCGAGGATGGGCCGAGGATTGAGGATGGGCCGAACATGGAGGATTGGCCGAGGATTGAGGATGGTCCTGCAATTGAGGGTGAACAAGGTATCGAGGGTGGGCCATGCGCTGAGTATGTACCGAAGGGGAGGTCCGTCATCGAGTTTCGACTTTGCACTGAAGGTGGGTGATACCCAGATGGTGGGCCGTGCGATGAGTATGTGCCGAAGGGAAGGTCCGTCATCGAGTTTCGACTTTGCATTGAAGGTGGGTAATACCCAGATGGTGGGCCGTCCATTGAGTATGTACCGAAGGGCAGGTCCATCATCGAGGTCCGGTTTTGCATCGAAGGTGGATGATACCCAGATGGTGGGCCATGCATTGAGTATATACCGAAGGGTAGTTCCGTCCTGGAGGTTCGGTCTTGCAGTGAGGGTGGGAGATACTCAGATGGTGGGCCGTGCCATGAGTATGTACCGAAGGGTAGGTCCGTCATTGAGGTTCGGCTTTGCATTGAGGGTGGGCCGGGTATGAAGGGCGGGCCTCGTCTTGAGGGTGGGTCGTAATGCATCGAGGGTGGGCCCCGCATTAACGCTGCCGAATACGTAGTGTATGTCCGGATGTTGAGAAGGTAATTGTACGTTTATACTCGACGCGTTCGGAAGGTGGATGGTGGTGGTGAGATGCGAGAAAAAGAAAAGTGTTGGTCTTCGGATGGCGCGTCTGAAACGACGCGACGCGACGCGTTTGGAAAAGTGTTGGTCTCAGAGGGTCTCATTTGACGCGCTTCACTTCCTTCCCACGAAACTCGAAATGCAGATGCGCACACATCTCTCTCCCTCTGATCGCTATTTGCCGCGCGTCTCTTCGTACAGATCTTGGAGTGTTGCGTCAGGAAAGAAGTAAGACTACAGCTGATATTTGGAAATGAGAAAGAGAACAGACAAGATAGCAGTAAGAGAGGAGAGAGGAGGAAGGTTGGGGATAACCTTCCTACATAACCAGCACATGCGAGTTTGGACCAGGAGCCGGGCGAGAATACATGATGAATGAGTCCGGGTTGGGAGGCGATTGACTTCATTTTGATCCAAACATGAGAAAAGGGAATCCTGCATTTTTTGCTTCTTCTGGGCCTTGGAGTTATGTCGTTTACTTCGCCTTGGTGCGCTCGTACTGTTCGACCAGCTTGTCGACGATGCTCGGGTCAGCGAGCGACGAAGTGTCGCCGAGCTGATCTGACTCGCCAGAAGCGATCTTCCGGAGCTGTAAAGCGAGAAGAAACGCGAAATCAACACTCAGTCTTCCAGCCCGCCCGACCAGTGGAGAAAGAGGAAAGGTTGTCCTACTCACAATACGACGCATAATCTTACCCGACCGCGTCTTGGGCAAGTCCGGACACAAAATGATCTTCTTAGGCGATGCAAAAGGCCCAATCGTCCTCCGAACGGTAACAACGAGCTCCTTCGTCAAAGCCTCCTCCGACTCGATCTCGAAATCGGGCTTGAGCGTCACATATGCGACAACCGTTTGGCCAGTCACCTCGTCGGGAATACCGATGGCCGCTGTCTCGGCCACACCGGGGTGGGTGATCAGCGCGGATTCGATCTCGGCGGTGGAGAGACGGTGGCCGGAGACGTTGACGACATCATCGACGCGTCCCTTGATCCAGATGTAGCCGTCCTTGTCACGTGCGGCACCGTCACCCGTGAAGTAGTAGCCTGCAGTGAAAGACAACGCGTCAGAGAGGAATTCCCGTTCCAAACGTTTCAAACCAAGCACACACGACAAAACTCACCCTTGTAAGCATTCAGGTACGTGTCGAGGAAACGCGCGTGGTCGTTGTAGATGGTACGCGCCATAGAGGGCCAAGAACGCCTCATGCACAATACACCCTCAACATCGTTACCCTCAAGCTCCTTGCCCGTCTGCGGGTCCAGGATGACAGGCTCAACACCCCAGAAGGGAACAGTGGCAGAACCAGGCTTGGTCTTCGTCGCTCCGGGAAGGGGAGTTATAAGAATGGAACCGGTCTCGGTTTGCCTGAGGAAGAGAAAAGTGCATAAGCATAACATACGGCGAGAATTTGAAAGTCATACAAATGACGCGTTTTCCCTTGCTCACCAGTATGTGTCTACGACGGCACACTCGTTCTGTCCGACGTTGTCGTTGTACCAGTGCCATGCCTCGGGGTTGATCGGCTCTCCGACGGAACCTATGACGCGGAGAGAAGACAGGTCGTGCTTCTTAACGTGCTCCTCACCAAGGCGGCGGAGCAATCGAATGGAAGTGGGTGCGCTGTGGAGTGGAGTGATCGTGATATGCATTCAGTAACATAGAAAAAAAGACGCGTCGCGACGAGTGGAACGCGCAAGGACTCACGTGTAGAACTGGGTCAACTTGTGCTTTTCGACCATCTCCCAGTATCGGCTGGGGTCTGGGTAAACGGGTGTCGACTCGAAGACGAGAGTGGTGACACCGTTCATGAGAGGCCCGTAAACGATGTACGAGTGACCTGTGATCCATCCGACGTCGGCCATGCAAGCGAACTTGTCTGTGTAGCATAAGAACGCGTCGCGTCAGTCAAAGCTGAATATATGCACTCTAAAGTCCAAGCTTGAAGGGGAACTCACCATCCTCGTGAACATCAAAGACGTGCTTGACGGTGAGTGCAGTTCCGAGCAGGTAGCCGGCCGTGGTGTGCACGACACCTTTTGGCTTACCGGTCGAGCCCGAGGTGTAGAGAATGAAGAGCGGGTCTTCAGCCGAGACAATGGTAGGAGGGCAGTAAGAGCGTTCCTTCGCGGCGGCCTCGTGCCACCAAATGTCGCGCTTCTCGTCAAAGTCGACTTTGGCGCCCGTGCGTTGTACGACGAGGACGTGTTCGATCTTAGGGCACTGCTTCACGGCGGCATCGGCGATGCTCTTCGTGGCGATGGTGCGGCCACCACGCTTTCCTTCGTCGGTAGTGATGAGGACGCGAGCCTCGCAGTCGTTGGCGCGGTCGCGGAGAGATTCGGCTGAGAAACCGGCGAAGACGACGGAGTGGACGGCACCGATACGGGCACAGGCCAAGAGGGAGACGATGGCCTCGGGAATCATGGGGAGGTAGATGATGACGGCATCACCCTTCTTGACGCCGAGCTTCTTGAGCACGTTGGCGGCTTGGGAGACTTGGGTGAGGAGCTCAGCGAAGGTGATTTCCTTGTGGTTGTTCTGTAGATAGGGAAGTGACGCGTCAATAGCCTTGATTTTTCTCAATGTATGCGGCGTAATTGTTACTCACAGGCTCGTCGGCCTCCCAGAGCAGAGCGACCTTGTTGGGATGCTTGAATGCCCACCGATCGACGCAGTTGTATGCGGCATTAAGCTGACCCTCTGGGAACCAAGTGACGTCTCCGTTCTCGAGAGAGCCAGAAGTCACGGTGCGGAAGGGGACGTCCCAGCTGATGGTCTCTCGTGCGAGCTTGCCCCAGAATTCGTTGGGGTCGGCGAGGGAGGCTGCGTAGTTCTTCTTGTATGTGCTCTCGTCGATATGAGGCTTGGGGCGGTTGTGGTTTCCTGCACCCTGTCCCTGCAGACGGACTGGGATGGGGTAAGACTTGACCTCGGGAACGTCGGCCATGATGGGATGCTTTTCGGAATTTACTTGAGAGAGGTGATTTGAGGTATAGACGTCGAAAGAGACGAGTTGTTGGAAGAAGGGGGAAGACACAAGAGGATAGGCCGTGACGTTGTGGGTTTATATAGGGAGAGGAAAGCAAGGGGAAGTTGCTCGCCAGCAGTGAACAAATGATGGACTCAGAAGAAAAGTCAATTGCGTCTTGTTGTCATGGATTGACTTCATCATGATGAGTGGGGTTGGGATCAGATTTTGTACGCCGGGTGGGAGGGAGGGACGTGCCCCACAGTCCACAGTCCACACAACCGCCGCCTTCAGCATTCCCACCGAGGAACTGGAAGCTCTGCACTCTGCTCTGCGCTAAGCCCGTGATCGCTGTCCCACTCCCACCGCTCTCAGATCTCAGACGAGGTTCCAACTGGGAGGGTCAGATGACGCTGGCAGAGGACTCAGTCCGTAGCCGCCTCCCGACCCAGCCAGAGGACCAGAGACGGCAGCGGGCAGAGACGAGCTTGTTGGGGCCAAGCAATACCCCAGTGATAACCAAGACACCCTTTAGCAGGTCCACCTTTCTCCACACAAGACGAGGATCTCAGAGCGATGTTCCAGCGAGCGAGGGAGCACGGACGTCGTCATTCGTTCTACTGGAGAAGTCGTGGATGAAGCCGCCAACTCCGGGGAAATAAATAATAATGCTCACGTGGCGAACCTTCATTTCGATCGGCGTCTGGAGAGAAGACCCCGACGGGTCTGGACGGAGGTCACCTCATTTTGAGACCGTTGTGCTCTCTCCCCCAATTGTTCACCCTTTTTGGCAGCTGGGTCCCTCTCCACGAACTTCTAGACAGTCGACACCCATACTCACTCACTCGCCCGCCTCTCTCCCTCTCCCACCCTCGCCCAATCCCCGTCGCCTTCCACCCGCTTCCCGGCCTCGACTTAGCAACTCCTCGTCCCCCCTGTCAACCCGTCTTTGGTCCCGCGCTTCCCTCGATCCCCTCAAGCATTCCTCACTTCATCACAAATCAACACACAACACACACACAGTCATGGCAGGCGCACTAGCACCCCGCGAGTACAAGCTCGTCGTCGTTGGAGGAGGTGGTGTCGGTAAATCCGCACTGACAATCCAGTTCATCCAGTCCCACTTCGTCGACGAATACGACCCAACTATCGAAGGTGCGTCCTGAGTGACTAGGGGGCGGGGTACGATTGAGCGCGCCTTCACTTAAAGGCTGACATGCTTCTTCTTCTTTGCAGACTCATATCGCAAGCAATGTGTGATCGATGACGAAGTCGCCCTCCTCGACGTTCTCGACACAGCCGGCCAAGAAGAGTACAGGTGCGCCGAGATCCATCCGCATACTCCCATTTCCTCATTACCAGGGTTTCTCACCGTCCTTTCTGCTTCCACAGTGCCATGCGAGAGCAGTACATGCGCGCCGGCGAGGGTTTCCTCCTCGTCTACAGCATCACATCCCGCAACAGCTTCGACGAAATCAGCACGTTCTACCAGCAAATCCTCCGCGTCAAGGACCAGGACTTCTTCCCTGTCACCGTCGTCGCAAACAAGTGTGATCTCGAGTACGAGCGGCAAGTGACCAACCATGGTGAGTTAGGGCGGGGGAGAGAAAGGATGCGGTCGAGGTTTGTCTTGCTGACCACCCTCGTGCATTCACTCTCATCTCTAAAGAGGGCCGAGAGCTCGCAAAGCAATTTGGCTGCCGCTTCATCGAGACCTCTGCCAAGCAACGTATCAGTGTCGACGAAGCCTTCAACTGCCTCGTCCGTGAGATTCGACGCTACAACAAGCAGCAATCCCTCGGTCGTCCCGGCGGTGGGACGGGCGGACCTGGTGGCATGGAGAGATTTGGTACGGCAGACGGCCCACATGGGAAGCGTAAGGGAGGATGCTGCACATCTTGCGTGGTGATGTGAGTCAAGCGTGGGATCTCTGTCACGGAGGGGGCGGACAATGAAGGGAAGGGGGGAACGAGTTGAACAGGGGAAGGAGAAACGTACCCACAGGCCCCAACTGTGTCAGGTCGAATTGAACGGAGCCATTCGCAGACAATACTCAACAAGAACCTTTCACAACCCACCTACGACCTTCAAGCTTTTCCACAACGAACCTTTACTCTCAGCATCCCTCCTTCCTCGTTTTACTACTCCTATCCGTCCGCTTTCTTCTTTGGTTCTCCATCGCTACCCAACCTCCGGCTTTCCTCTGCTTTCGTTCATTACTCTCTGAACTGTGTTCTCAACCCTCCTTTCTTCTCTTTCTTTGTTCACTCCCTTTCCTTCCTATATATACCCTCTACCTCTCCCTCTCCATCCTCCTCCTTCCTCTCCTTCAGCTTAAGTTGGGATGCTCTTCTTCCTCCTTCATCTTGTGCCCTTTCGCTCACAACATCCGCCCGCCCCGCCCCCTCCCCACCCACTCCCTCTCTCTCTCTCTCTTGCCCTACCTTGCCTCAAACTCCCCTACCGCTAGACTGAGCAAGGACACTCCTTTGTTCTCCCTTTGCTTGCCTGTGTTGAAGCCCGAAAGCCGTTGCATTCATTGAGGGACGCTTCCTCTCACCCCCTGAGCTGTTTCCTGAAGTTTGCAGGCCGCAGCGGATGGAGAATTTGATGAGGCTGAGGCCCATGCTCGCAACACTGACTGGCCGCGCTCGAGCCCAGGTCCCAGGAAGGAAGGAGGCGGGGCTGTGCCGAAAGCTTCCCTTGTTGATGCATCCCTGGGCCACCTCCCTCTCTCCTCCCAGGCAAGTGCGCGGGGTTCGCTGAGCTCGTAATGTGTTTCCGTTGGGAGTCGCGCCTGGGTCTTCGCAGCCCGCAGCACAGCACTCAGCAAAGGCGGGGGCGAGGGACGCCTCCCAAAAAAGATGCATGCGAGAGGCAAGGCAGGAGGCGTTCGAGCTGATAAGATAACGGAGATTAATGCGGCCGATGGTGTCGAGGATGTATCGTATGTGCACGAACCATGCTGTCCCCCTCCCTCCGTCTCGGTCATCTCCATCCCACTGACTGCTAACCGCTCTCCCTCCCCAACTCCAGCTGTCCGCCAAGGCAAAAGCTTCTCATCCTAATACTCGAGCAAAGATGGCAACAAACTCCCTCCTCGTCCCAGCGACCGAACGAACCTCCTACCTACCCCCCTCCAACCCATGCCTGCACGTTCTCTCCCACCCTCTCTACCAGCACCAACTTGCCCATCTCCGTCTGGTCGAGACGGACGCGAGAGCTTTCAGACAGCGCACGAGGGCTGCGGCTACTGTGCTTTGTGTGGAGGCCACGAGGGATTTGGACGTTCAGGCTGTTCGGGGGCAGGGGCCTTTGGCTACTTTTGAGGGGGATACCGTCAAGGTGAGAGAGGTTGTGGAGTTCTGACTTGGAGGGGTGCGATGTTGTTTGCTCATCTTTGCTTTGCTCTGCGCTGTTGCTAGGAGCGCATTGGTGTCGTCCCAATTCTCCGTGCTGGTCTCGGCCTGGTCGATGGTACTTTCAAACCCCAGCCCCCCTCCCAGCAAACGCCTGCCCTGCCTTACTGACCTTCCCATCCATTTCCCGCCTGCAGCATGTCTCGACCTTCTACCAGATGACACCTCCGTGCTTCACATAGGTCTCTTCCGCGAGAAGAAGTCGCTCCAGCCCGTGGAGTACTACTCCAAGTTACCCGCCACGCCGACCGTAGACCGCGTTCTTATCGTCGATCCGCTCGTCGCGACAGGTGGTACAGCTATAGTGAGTCTCCTCTAGGCCCTTGCATGCGCGCTCAAGATGCATTACTGACCTCGAAACTGTTGAGTGTCGAAGGCATGCGTGCAAATGATCCAAGATTGGGGTATACCCGCCAACAAGATCAAGTTCCTCTGTCTGCTGGGCTCCGAGCAAGGCATCAAGGCTCTCTTGGAGGCATGTCCCGGGGTTGAGATCTGGTGTGGACACATCGATAAGACGCTCGATAAGGAAGGACTAATGATTCCCGGTCTTGGTGATGCTGTGAGTTATCATTCCCAACTTGCTCGGGTTCAGTCCAAGCGATAAGGCCACTTTGCTGAGCTTTCATATCTTTCTGATACAGGGAGACCGACTGTTCGCGACTCTGGCCAACCACTGAAGTGTTATCTGCTTCACGCACAACCATGAGCCTTTATCCAGCGCGCTCCGTACGCACATCTCCCTTTTCGCAATCTCTCAACTTGTAATCGACTTAGCCGTCCCGGTGTACCAGTAGCGTGACAGACAACGTGTTTTCTCAGACTCGACAGTCAGTAGTGTTTAATCATAGGCGCGTGGAGGAAACCGAAAGCTGAGCAAGTGTCCATTGACGATGTTGGAAAGACAAAGAAATACAGGGAGGACGTGACAGATCGTAGCGAAGAAGGCGGAAGATGGTAACGAAGCATTTCGAGCTCTCGTTTCGAACGCAGAATAAGTTGGTAGCGTCCTTGCTTGCTCATCTATGATTGTTCTTGAAGCACGACGGAGACGGAGCGGTCGGGTAGGGCAGGGCTCTTGAGTTTTCAGTCGAAGAACGCCCAGCGGAGACCTGGCGCGGATTGGAGACTGTAATAAAGGATCATCATAGCATTCATTCAGTCAGCTAGAGTCTTAAACTGCACCGATGGACTTTGATACTCACATGCCTCCGGCATCATGCTCGACGCCGGGTGCGAACTCGACCGTGTGCCGAGCTGGCCATTTTCCTCCCCTCGCAGGCGAGGATGCCCAAGCAATGTAATTTTTGAGCCGATCCATGCGGTCCTTGCCTGCAGAGCACATAAGGATCAGTCTCGAGCTACATGTACTGTGAGCTTCAAATTGATGAGAGTTTACCTTGAACGAAGGCTTGCGGACGTTCGTCGCCCACCCCATGATCCTTCTCCCCGTTCACATAGTGCACTATACGCTCTGTCGAAAAGCGCGCCCACAGTGCCTTCCCACCCGCATGAGCCGTAGTGAGGGTATCGAAGTACTCGCCCAGCTTGTCATGTATGCCCTCCAAGCCGTACTTGTAGTGGTTGTACCCTTCCACAAGCTTGGGAGGGGAGGCGTCTGGCTTGTGACGCGGTCGATCGCCGTCGGTGTAGAGTAAGGTGGAAGGATTCGCGATGAGGAAGGAGACTTTGACGTGAGAGGAGAGTGGGAGGTCAGATAGGATCGAGTAGCGATGGACAAGTTGTCCGCCGAGACTGTGTCCAGCTGTAGATCGAAGTATGAGGTCAGTCTTACATGAGGGGGTGATTGCTCGGCATGATGCAACTCGACAGCAAACTCACAGACCACGATTGACTCGACGTTGGGGAAACGGTGACGATCTGAGTAGTACAGGAGCATAGCGTCGAGAGCTTCGAAGCTCGAGACAGTCTTTTGCGTGTGGGGGTACTGGTTTCGCTCGCCGTCTCCCACTAGTCGAACGTCCGGGAGCAAGTCGTCGCGTCAGTCGCTCTGACCGTATCGACGCAAGACACATGAACTCACCCCGTTGCCTTTCCAGACGAGAAGTGGTCCTGTCGATCCCTTTCCCGACCATCGATACCGATCCTTGTCGTTACCGTTGAACTGAAGAGAGCGGGTGTCAGCTCAGAGAATCAATCCTATTCACAGCGTAAGGCGTATAAACTCACAAATACGGGCGCGACGATTAGGACGTCCTTCGTGCTGAATCCTCGCGACTTCTCTGCGGCTTCGTGCCGTGCCCTCGCAGCTTGTTTCCAGTTGACCGACGCCTCTCGACCTGGTGACAAAGAAGCAAAACAGAAACGACAACATTTCGTATGAACGATAACGTTGTCGACAAGGGAAAAAGGAAGAACAGGGGGGAGGGTGCCCGCGCGGTCCTCTTCTGATCAGGAATGCTGGGCATGACGGGGGGAGGAGATATTCACTTTCACTCTTACCCATGCCGTGTATCTGAATGAGGACTCGCTTGACGGAGGACGTATGCAGGGCCGCATCTTCGTATAGGGCGAACTCGACGGGTTTTGAGAATTTGGACTGGGTTACCGAGTGGAAGGAGAGAAGACCTGCTTTCGCTCCAACGACTGCAAGGGAAAGACAAGCCCTGACATTTCAGCATGTTCAAAGCAGAAGTATCCGCTGGTAGAAGGGAAGCACATACCATCAGGCAAGTCGAGGTGGGACGCAGATTTCATGGACATGCTACCAGACTTATGACCGACCACCCCGAGTTCCTCCGCCATGGGTCGACTGTGAGCTTGTTCCTCCTGGCTGACAAATAAGAATGCAGGCTTGTCGACAAGAAGACGGAGTTGTAGGAAGAGGATCGTGACCACGGTGAAGGCGATGAAGAAGACGGTGTAACGGATTTGCAATCCCATCGTGGGTCGTGGTCGTGTACTTCGCGGTGTCAGAATTTGGGGGCAAAGATGAATGGGAAGGTCGGGGGAAAGAGGAACGAGCGAGAGGGGTCGACTTCAGCGAACCAGATTCCTTTACATGGAGGTCCCAATGGGAGGAAGATGCTTGTCAGACTGGTCATTCAGGCGGAGGATGGATCGAAGCTTGACTTTGGAGCAAGCAAAGAAATCGAGCTTCAAACAGCCCGCCCGCTTGAAGGCTTGAAGCGCGAGGGCACACCACATGAAATGATTGTGAAAGGTAGCAGTAAATGATAGAATGCCGGATGATCCAGAAGTGATCCAGCTACAGTTGCCCTACGTCCCCTTCCTGAACAACTTCTTCCTCAGTGCCCGCAACGAGTGCCACGAACCCGCCCACAATCAGCGCACACCCAATCACGCTCGTCAACCTCAACGGATGTCCCAACACCACAATGTCCGCGATCTCCACCAATACCGTGGCCCCGATGATGCTGACGCTGGCGAGGACGGGTCCCCAGAGAGCGAGAAGGAGGGTGAATGTGCCATTGAAGACTACGCCGAGTAGACCTACGCCTGCTAGAGCTGCGACGACTTTCATGTTGGGAGGGAGTTCGAACGGCTCTAGACCTGTCCAATGGCCGACGACCTGGGTTGGAAGAAGAAGAGAGGCTTGAGATGAGTATATCCTGGACCGGTCTACAAGGAACAAGGTATGGAACTCACGACACCAATCCAAAGAAAGAGGAGTGTAATATAGCCAATCCCACTCGTCATGACAGTCGCATGCAGACCAAAGGGTAGGGGAGGAGGGATCCATTGAGGGTTCTGAGCACCACCTAAAGCCGAGGCATGCGAGAAGGACCTATCCCACGTCGGTATGCCATTATTCAACGCATTCGAAGAATGTCGCACATCTTCGAAATGATCGCCTTCCTCCTCGCCCGATTCGAGGACAGATGGCGCTTTCGATTTGGAACGTGAGCGATGAAGTCGAGTAGACCCCCGTAGGATCTCTTCTTCCTCCCCATCCTGAAGCTCGCTCTCTGCTTCTGATAGCGCGCCGAATCCAGAGGGAGACTCCTCTAACTCCGTCTTCGATCCATTTCCGATGACGTATGTTTGTCGCAGGGGCGATGGACCGTGTAGCGGTGGCGAGTCACTGAAGCCCAACTTTGACGAGCTACCATCGATACCTTCGGATTCCGCGCCTGACGCCTGTCCAGCAGGCCCAGCACGGCCCGCAGGCGACCCAGCACGAGATATCGACTCATATGAGTTCCGTGTCGACGGGGAAGCAGCCTCGTCAACCACGAGTGCAGTCCGTTCATGATATCGCGAGACGTCCTTCGACTCCCCATCTAAGGACCAATCCGCGGCCCCACCCAAATCGGCCGCAGCATCGAAGACAAGACGGACGTCGGAAGGTCGAGGTCGTCTGCCAGAGGGCGTCGTTTCCGCACCGATGGGGGTGTAGCGGGGGGATGTGGGTGGACGCAAAAAAGCGCCGCTGATTGTGCGCGAGCGCGTCCGACGCGAGCCTGGCTTTGCGTATAATGCAGCCTGGGCATCCTCATCCGGAAGCGTGGCGATGAGGGTGAAGATGACTTCGTATGCTCCCATAGTCAGGGCGCCTATTGTGTGATGTTTGAATGTGATTGCCCTGTTTTCAGTTTCTGACTTCAGATTCTGATGGACGGACAAAGGCTCACCTAACAAGGCCAGAACAGAGCCGAGGAATGGATTGGTGAATTCACTTCGTCCTTCACTTGGAGAGGTACCCCCATATGCTACAATAGCGACGCCCACAGATGCGAGTCCGACGGAAAAGACTTTACGCTGTGATGACAATGTGGGAAGGCATCAGCAATATCCCTGACGACCTTCTTTGATGCCAGGTAATCACTCACGCGCTCCCAACTTTCGCCCAGAAAAAATACAGAGAAGACGAGTGCAAAGACTGGCAGAGGAAAAAGAAGAATTTTAGGCTTCTCGAGACGCGGGTGCTGGGAGCAAAGCAATTCATACCACTGAAAGTATTATAGATCGCGGTTATGTCCGCCATTGATGTCCTGAAAGGTCCAATTCGTCAGCCGTCTGTCTGCATTTCTGTGTGGATCGTTCTGTGTGGATCAGTCTGCTCACATGGGTACTGCGGCATACCTATGTCAAAACGAGAAGAAAGGGCGGAGAAGGTCAGAACGTCCAGCATACGCATACATGTTTCTCCCTTGAGTTACTTACCAACTTAAGGAAGGTATTGTGATGCCAACGGTAAGAATCATCAAGATCCGCACCAGCTTCAGAAGGTCATAGCCGAACTTCTCCCGTATCTGTCCTGCCAACCCGCTCCGCCTCGCGAAAGGTCTGGAGGTTCCTTCGTTTAATCCAATGCCATCGGATACGCTGCTGTAGGCGTCCGTAGTAGACCGAGCGCTCAGCTGCCAATCCAAATTCTTGGCGATCAGGCTGAGCCAATGGTCGAGGGGGTACTTCCTCGTCCGACAGAGGACAAGAAGATGGCAAGGCAGTAGGATTGAGAAGAGGGAGTGGCCCAACCATCTGCGAGAGAAGAGAAAAGACCCCGGGTCAGCGCTCATTTGCGGACACATAAAGCCATATTGGCAAGGGAAGAGGTCCACTCACAAGGACAGGAATGGCTTCTTGTACCCTAACGTCGACTGCACGACCTGGGCGAGCTCTGTCTGTATTGTATACGCCGAAATGCTGATCAGGAAGGCCAGGAGCGCCTGGGTAAGGGATGGACCGGGGACATGAAGTGAACAAAGGGCGTCAGTAATTCACATCAGAAGGAGGCAGAGTCGCAGAGGAAGCTCACCTTCGTGCCTCCAGGAAGAGCGAGGAAGCCCTTCCGCACTTCGGTGTGTTCGGGAACTGTCCCAAGCTCAGAGCCGGCATGGCTGAGCGTCCGCTCGCGGGAACCTTGCATCTATGTCGTTAACTTGGTCGATTCCGAGCCCAGCGCGGCGGCGGAGGAGTGCACAGTTGCTTGCGGTACAGGGAGCCGGACCTTGGGACCTTACTTCAGAGCGTCTGACTGTTCATGGAGCTTTCGGCCTTTTGTTGCTGGTGAACGTGAGGGTCAAGGTCTTCTTCTTCCCGCAACGATGTCTTGACCTTCAGAACCACCAGCATCGCAGCATCCAATTTATCGATCTCACCACAATCCACAGGAAGCCAAAGCGACAATGTACAACGGCGTTGGTCTGCAGACAACGCGCGGCAGGTGAGTCGCAGTCATCCGGGTCAGCAGGATCCTGGTCAGGCAACGCGCAGCTGAACTTGACTTCCGTTTCCCTCCCAGTGGCACGAGCGGATACGTTCAGCGAAACCTTTCTGCGCTGCGATACAGAGATGAACGAGGTCACACGGGACCAAAGGACTCGTTGGAAGATCGCGACGGTCCAGCCCAGCGTCAGCCAGACAAGGGCATCCTCGACCACGACCGCAAGCGTAAAGTGGAGATCCGATGCATGGAGCTACAAGACGAGCTTGAGGAGCAGGGTCTACCCGACGACGAGATCGAAGCCAAAGTATCTCAGCTTCGAGAGACTCTGAACGACTCGCTAAACAACAACTCGTCTTTCGGTCAGTCAAGTCATGCTGAGACAAGATCACTGCGACCCTCAGACGTACATGCGCTCCGCGAGGCCAAAGCGGCAGAAACGGAGAAGTGGAAATCGGCATTCGGTGTTCGGGATGACTATCAGGAGGGTCAGGGGTTTTCTGCTGACTACCACCTGAAACTCAGGGAGGAGCGCAATGCAGCCCGACAGCAGCGGAAGGATCAGGACAAGGCCCGCCGCGAGGCTGTACAGGACCGAAGACGGAAGGAGGAGGAGGAGAGACGCCAGTTTGACGACGAGATTCGATCGCGCAGACGACAGGGTGATGACAGACGCTCGAGATCGCCAGCACCGCGCCGAGAAGAGGATCGCCGCCGTGACGAGCGCTCACCAAGTGCAGGTCCTTCAACTTCACAGAGGAGAAGTGGAAAGGAGAGGGAAGCGAGATCACCTTCACCTGCGTCGCCTCCACCTCGTCGCCGCCGACGCGATAGCCTCGACTCTGACTCTGGCCGCTCGCGCTCTCCACCCCCGCGCCGACGCCGCCGGGCTGGAAGCTCAAGCTCAGGATCGCGCTCGCTGTCACCCTCGCCGCCTCCTCGGGATCGAGAAGAAGTCAGACGCCGGACTCGAAGTCCATGATTGCTTTGCCTCTCACCTAATCCCTCGAGACGTAATGACATGGCTGTTTCTGGGTGCAATTGTAGGGAGAATATCATCGCTGTGTGAGGAAAGATCCAAAAACATAGGCCTCAAAGAGTAAACTACCAGACCACAAAAAAATGCAAAAAACATGGTCTATGCCGGACTCGAACCGGCGTCTTAACCGTGTGAAGGTTACGTACTGACCCCTATACTAATGGACCGAGTAGGGACTAGGTAACTTTTCCACTGCTACGAATATGAAGGCTTGCATTCTGATATGGAAATGACGACATCGATAGTACCCGTGATGACCTCGCGGATGACCTCCCGGGGTCGCCTCGCACGACCATCAAACACCTGGAAGTGAAGATAACAATGGCCACTCTTCTTGCCGTCTTTGAGCCGCGCGAGGGCTTCAAGTCTTCTGCGCCGGCCGTGATCCTCCCCGCCTCCGCCCCGTACAAGCCACGCTCTCCTATGAAACGCTCCACGAGATTGTCCTCGATTTCCAAGCTCAGCTCGCCAGCCTTGATCTTGAGCCGGGCAAGGTCGTCTCGAGCAGCTTGGTCAATGGCATTGAATTTGTGGTCAGCTTCCTCGCTGTTGGCGCGCAGAGACTCGTATCCGCTCCGCTCAACCCTGCCTACTCGCCCGGAGAGGTTTCCTTCTACCTCAAGGACACAGAGTCGGCTCTTCTCCTCGTTCCGGCCGGCACTCTGTCCGCGGCGAAGGAGGCCCCTACCGTCAAGGCAGCCCGGGAATGCCGTGTTCCCTTGGCGGAGGTGATCTTCAATTCGTCTGCGGCGAACGGACGGGGAGCGCTGGAGATCGTCTTCGAGGGCGGGAAGAAGGCTGAGCGGGCCTCAGTGCGGCAGCCTCAGTCTCAGGATACAGCGTTGGTACTCCATACAAGTGGAACGACGGGTAGACCGAAGGCGGTCCCACTGTCCCACCTGAATCTCACTACGACAATGCGTAATATCGTGAACACAGTGTGTATCCTGATCCTCTTCAGCACTGCTTGCCCGAACCATCGGTTGACTGACGTGGTCCTTCTCGTGTTGCGCAGTACAACCTTGTACCCTCCGACCGAACAGCCCTCGTCATGCCCCTCTTCCATGTCCATGGTCTGCTATGTGGGCTACTGGCAACGCTACTCAGCGGGGGCTCAGCCTTGATTCCACCCAAGTTCAGCGCAAGCGTGTTCTGGAAGGAGTTCATTGATGCAAAATGCAATTGGTACACAGCAGGTACGATCTACCTTGGCTAGCTTATATACGTGCTGCCCATGTGCTGACAAGGTTTGTTGATCTCCACAGTACCAACCATTCACCAAATTCTGTTGGCATCAGATCGACCATCTCCTATTCCCAAACTCCGCTTCATCCGATCTTGTTCGTCGGCGCTCTCCCCTGCTACCTTCCATGCGATCGAAGAGGCTTTTGGTGCCCCGGTTCTGGAAGCTTATGCCATGACTGAAGTGAGTCTTTCGCACCGTTCGGATAATGTTCGCGAGCCTTCACCACTGACCCGCCCTCCTTATGACAGGCCGCCCATCAAATGTGCTCAAATCCTTTGCCTCCTGCTCAACGCAAGCCAGGCAGTGTAGGTTTGGGCCAGGGTGTTGATGTCAAGATTCTCGACAACCAAGGACGCGAAGTGGCCCAAGGACAAGAGGGCGAGGTGTCTATTCGGGGTGCGAACGTGACGAAGGGATACATCAACAATGAGAAGGCAAACAAGGAGAGCTTCGTAAGCGAAGCCAACGACGGTCCTCGAGAGAACTGGGGCTTCTTCAGAACTGGTGACCAAGGCAAGAAGGACGCGGACGGGTATATCATTCTGACGGGCCGGATCAAGGAACTCATCAACCGAGGTGGAGAGAAGATCAGTCCGCTCGAGATTGATGCGGCCTTGTTGGCCATCGAGGGTGTTGGAGAGGCTGTGAGCTTTGCGGTTCCAGACGAGAAGTACGGTGAGAAGGTTGGTGCGGTCATTGTGCCAAAGAAGGGGGCGACTTTGGACCCGAAGCAGATCAAGCAAGCGCTCGATGGCAAGATCAGCAAGTTCAAGATTCCAGAAAATATCTACATTTCCGACAGCATCCCAAAGACGTGAGTTCTTCCAAAAGTGGCGCTCTGTATTCGTGATGTTACTGATCGATCGGCGCCTTGCTTTTTTCCAGGGCGACCGGCAAGATCCAACGTCGCAATCTTGCTGCCACCTTCGTGAAGCCCAAGCTTTGAGAAAGGAGAACGCTCTCCCTCTGGGTAAAGTTGGCTCGAGGACTCTGGAGACATGTGGAGTGGGGTCGAGCTTTTCAGCGTTCAGCCGCCGAAGCCTGCCTGGAGCCGATCCGATGCTGACCCATACCTACCTGTACCTGCCTCCAAAGCGATGAGCGCCATCAAAGCATCAAACTTTGGGTTGTGTGATGTGTCCCCTAACTCTGGCAAAGAACGGGCCCCCGCACTTCTACACGAGTGGGGCAGCGCGCTCGATTCGAAACTTGCACACGGTGACCTGACGCCTGACAGTTCCAACGATGTGGATTGGCCAGCGAGCTGGACGATGTACCGCGAGTTGGTCCCTGGCCCTTACCTGATGAAGCTCGCTGAAGCAGCCACTGTCCATCACTCCCTCGGATTAGGGTAGACCAGGTGATTCGGGGTCCGCGTCCGTGTCCGTTCGCACTACTACGCGCACCACTGCTGCTGCTTGCGGCTTGCAGCATGCTACAATAGGGCAACTCTGATCATCTCCCCGGACGAAAGTGGGGCCCCCGTGCAAGCGCACTGGACTCGGAACTCGGGCTGCTTTCCGTCCCTCGACCATCGAGACTCGAGGCGCGGGGATCATCATCAAGGATCCTGTACGTGTACGCTGCTTCTTCCAAAGAATTTCTTTCCGGTCGCTGCCATCTCCAGCATCGCTCTCGTCGTTTCAGATTTCAGATCATTTCAGCGCTCTAAGCGAGTCTCTTCTGACACGCGCCTCACACAGTAGTTACGCAGTCACTAGTCACTAGTCACGCGTCACGACTTTCACGCTGTCACCCGTCCCACGCCGCCGTCGTGCCGTCGTGCCCCACTGCTGCTTATTTTCGCTGCTTTACAGGAACATTCCCTGCCCACTTTAGCGCCGAGCACATCGTAGTGGTGTCACGGTCGTTTCATTTTGCTGCTGGGATGATTGCCGCGATGGGCGCGCGATGGGCACCGGATCAGTGTGAGTGCCATCCGTGCATCAGCTTCGTCCGCGTCCTCGCGTCCTTCGTCCGTGCTGTGTATAAACCACATGCACACCTTTCAATTTCTTTTTGACAGCCGTGCAGATGACGCCGCTGCTGGCAAGTGGCTGGCACGGCAGGATGATCCAGACCTCCGCCCAAGATCCAACTCGCACCTCGGTTCATCGTTTTGTGCATCAAGCGTGGAGCGACCCGTCAAGGCGGGCCAAGGCAACTCTCATGCTCTAGTACTTAAGTAGTCCATACACCCAGCTGCAGGAAGGTGCACATCTCGTCTTCTCTCACATACTCTCACATTTCACATCTCACGACCAGTACGCAGTACGCCGAGAGAGGGTTTGGGTCGTGCATATCATACAGCATATCAGTTGACCCTTCCCTCCTTCCGCTATCTCTTTCTTCCTTTCCGCTCCCACTTCCCTCTCTCCTCTCTATCTCCCACCTGCTCTGTACAGAACCTGAAGGGTACGCGGCGAGGGTCGGCACAGCACGAGGTGTTATTATTCTCGGTTTCATCGCTTCACTACTCCCCCGCTCAGCGCTCAGTCTGGACGTGCGCCGTCCTTCAAGGCTCAAGGGTCAAGCGCTCGGACCCTCTTCCTTTTGCGCTAAGCAGGCATGTCTTCCAACATCACCGCCCTGTTCCCCGGGCCGGACGCAGACTCGGCCTCTGCGACTGATTCGCACTACGCCCAGCTCCACTTCATCCAGCAGGCGGTGATACCTTTCGTTGTTCGGAATCTGTGCATTCAGATCGCCTTCAGCAGCGCCGTGGTGACGCTGTACATCTTCCTGCTGTACATGTCTCAACCACATCATCGCAAGACATGGACCTTTGCGCTCGTCACTCTTGTCGCTGGACTCTTCTTCGTCACGGCGTTTACAAATACCTCGCAGCTTACCCATACCCTGGTGGACCCGACGAAGAAGGTACCCTTCGGTATCGAATATTGTGAGCGACAGTTCTATAAATGGGCCGCTGCTCTTACTGCGTAGATACATCCTTTGCTGACCTCTCTGTCTCTCTCTGTTTCTCTTCCTTGTTGGCTCACAATCCTACCAGGCGACGCAATCATAACCTTGGGTCTACCTTGGGTCGCGGACTGGGTCATCTTTTTGCGCGCCGTCGCGCTCGTTCCTGTACGCGATCGCAAGAAACCCAAATATGCCGCCCTGGGAGCTCTGGTCCTCACCATCAAAATCATCAGAGGGTCGTTCCTGGTTCCGTGAGTCACACAACACAGCGTTCTGAGAAGGAGATCAAGCCTGTGACTGACCGCTCCACATGTTCTCTTTCTCTTTTCTGCCCTTGACAGGCTCTGTATCCATCTTCACAATCAGATGCGGGATTCAATGTCACCTGCCGACCTCGGCACCAAGGTGTGGCCAGTGGCCCCAATGACATGGGTTGAATATGGCGGCATGCTCGTGGATACCTCTCTCTGTTCTGCGTACGTTCACCACTCTAAAAAGCTTGAAGTGGTCAGTGACATAAGAACTGACACAGTCCTGACCTTTCATATATCTTCCCCTACTCAGTATCTGTGCTTGGCGCTTGACCAATCTGATGAGGCCGAGCCAAACGTCTCGCTCAAAGGCCCTGCAAGAGCGACTCCGACTACTCCTTTTCAACACTATCAGCTCCTTCGTCTTTCCTGCCATCTCTGCACTGGTCATGATCATCCTCGCCGCGGTCGCCAGCTTTGAGACGTACTCGTCGCTCCCCAAGATCAACAGCGGCATCGTAGCCTTGTGAGAATCATAGACACACCAAGTTACACTGTGGGCGTTGAAAGCTGACAGCGAATCTCTTCTCCTGTATCCTTCAGGAACGTCTTGATCGCCATGTTGATCCCCATCATTGACGCCATGGAGTCCGAACATCGGCAAATGGCTCAGCGCGACGCAGCAATTACCGACTCCTTTCTGCGAAAGAATCGGCCACGAAGCATGAGTGCTTCCCATCCGGCAAATCCGCGGCCAACATCCCGAAGTGTGCCCGACGCGCTGATCGAGCGACTGGAGCAGGGCCTGATGTCTCAGTCCGAGAAGGAAGTGCTTGAGATGGAACGGCGGGAAAGGGCTGGGGATAGGCCTGGCCGGTCCAGGCTGGGGAGAACCAGCGATTCGCTTTTACATCGACCAGACACAGCTGCGAGCTTGATCACGGCCTCGTACGAGCCGAGCATGATGGAGAAGACGCCCGTGATGGAGTATGCGGAACATCACTCGCAGGCGTGGAAGATTGCGGGTGGGAGTGCTGTCTCCCTCGGAGCAGTGGAGGCGGGAGCGGATAGCGACGCGGGCCCCCTCTCAGCTCGTCCTGCTCTTCCGCCGGTGACCACGGATGATCCGGAACAACATCGACGGAGTCAGCAATTGTTTCAAGATCAACAACAGTATCAACCTCGACATGCGGGACTTTCGCACGGAGTCGAGCCTGCTGTCCACCTGACGGAAAGCGAACGGAGCTCGGGTTCAGGCGATTTTGAGACTGGACAACACGAGCTCGCGACGACTGACGAGCACAGAATACGGCTTCGAAGTATGCCGAGACGGACTCGAGCTCGAGCATGAAGGGGAACGTCGACCCGTCAAGAATACTTCCCTTCTTCTCAGCACCTCTTTCGGACTCGGCAAGTTTTCAACCCAATCATTTCACTAGAGAATACACACACACACACACACACACACACACACTACGCTGCCAGCCTGCCAGCCAGGATCACTGCTCGTCAAACCTCAAAGCCTCAATACTCAATCGTTTACCACGTTACCCCTTCCTCGGTTTCTTCAGCGACTGCCCTTCAACTTTAGGATTTCCCTTACCACTTTTATCATAAGGGTGTTGCATTCACTTTTGCTCCCTCTTGTATTCTTCTCTTGCTTCACGTTCTGTCTCTCTGCTTTTCTTGGTCAATGGGGTTAACATTTGTTTATGTCTTGCGGTTGCTGTCTTCCAAGCCCATGCCCAAGGACATGGATGTGAATTGAATGTTGGGGATGCGGAAAGGTGCATGGCAGGCCCACATTCGACACCCCCACTAACCAGGTCTCCTTTTACTTCAGCTTCCAGCTTCAAGCGTGGAGCGTGGAGCACATTATATGTGCAGTCAACTGCTCGTAGAGCACCATCAGACTTAGCCTTCCAGCCACCGATCGAAATAATGCGTTTGTACGTGCATACTCTCCGCAGCCTGGACCAGCCTCAAGCCTCAAGCCTTCCATCGTCCATCCCGTATCAACATCGCAACAAATCGTCAAGAAGGTGCGTTGTGGCAGTCTACCGCCTGCCTGGGACGATAGACCATTGACCCCATCCGCCCTCCAGCCTCCACGCCTCCACCGCTCCACCCCAAGAGCAGCATGCTGCAAAAGATGCGGTTATGCAGAGCGCACATTAATCCTGCAAGCTAGCAACGGGACAAACCGGACGCAGCCTGGGGACGAATGGCGAACTTGTGGAGTAGTCAGTGAGCACCAAGCAGATCCAAGAGGTCGTGGCGGAGGATTCATAAGAAGGTCGAAGGTCTCTCTCGCCGGTCTCTCGCTTCAGTAGGAGATGTACCACAGCAGCGCGTCAAAAGGTTGTGGAAGAAGGCGCAAACCTTATCCTCAAGAGGACAAACAAAGCAGGTATACGAGGACTTTGGCAGATGATCGACATACCCAGCGATTCAAGGCTTCAGGCACTAGTGAGTGGAATCAGCGCGCAGACCTTTGTCCGACTCGGATCTTGGACGCTGGGAGGTGGGAGCCTGGGACTTGGGATTTGGGAAGTTGGGAGTTTGGGAGTTTGGGACGCTGTCTGGATGTTACGCCGCCAGCTCCAAGCTTCCCTCGCTTTTCGCATTCGGGAAGAAGGCTAACCAAGATGCGGAGACTACTGACACTACTCTGGAGGCGGGCACAGGAGCCGACTGACTGCTGCATTATTCATTCGTGGGCCATGGCAACTTCCAGGCGGCTACAGCGGACCGTAACAATTTCCCTCGACGATGTCTTTGTTGACTATGGCCATGCATGTGCGCCTCACCAACATTCTGCAAAGACGGGAAAGCTTGTCTTTTGTTTGCCCATCCGCCATCCGCATTCGGTCTGCCTCAAGCCTCAAGCCTCAAGTAGTTTCGGTGATTGCCCACATGCTGCCAACCTCGGACGAGTACGACCAGGATCTGCTTCAATTCCCCCAGATTTCCATCGCGCAAAGCCACAAGCCCACTGGCCACTGCCCATAGGCCCAGCAGCGGACAACTACTTCTCGCCGAAGTGCAGACAGAGTAGTATGGCCGATGTATTGACCCGGGCGGAGCTTCAAGGAGATCATCCAACTTTTTTTCTCTGGGACTTTCCGCTTTCCCACCGTCTCAGTAAACAGTATACTTCTCACAACTCACACTTTCACAAACATGCTGACTTCCGACATCTGACAACTGACTGTAACCAGGTCAAGATGCTGGCGCAGCAACGACCTTTGACACTTCTGTTGACTTCCTGCACTGACCATCTCCTTCAACACCCCTCCTGCGTCTCTCCTGCTTCTGCTTCCCTTCCGTCGTTTGGCTTCTGTCAATTGCTGCCCATTTATCCTTCCTCTTCGCCTCTCCCTGCCTACCCCTACCACTCCTTCGCATTCTACACGTTTCAGATACATTTGGCCCACAGATTTCTGTCCCTCCTCTCCTGGCATCAAAATATTTTCACGCCAGGCGAGAAACAGGCAAATCCCTCTGAACGGATCGAAGCAGATACGCTCCCCTGCGATTTTGGTCAACACATCGAAAACCCGCTCCTTCGAAGCGCGGTACGAAGGCTTCAAGACCGAGTTTCGGATAACAGACCTGGCATCGTGACACACGTCAACGATTCCGTACTCGGTGTCGTCTCAGATTGTTCCGAATTTCAGGAACGCGACAGACGCACTGCTGTCCGAACTTTCTTCTCGCGGCCGGGGCGACAACGACCAGGGACGGACAAACGACCACATTCCTCACTGCAGCCTCCATCTGAAAACCACTGCCTGTTGCATATTGCATCTGAGGCTTCCTGCTCAGGCCTGCGCGCTTTGAATTTTGAAGCGGAAGCACCACAGATTGGACTGGTGAGTAAATGCAGGTGCATGGTGCATGATGCATGATGCACGGGGCTCTGCGAAGGAGAAGTGTTGGTCATTGACGACGGTGTGAATTCCATCACAATATTTCCTAGATTCAGCGCGGGCGAAGAAGGTCACCTTCTCAGGCATAAAACAGCGTCAAGAAACCCATCTCCCGGGCCATCCATCTTCCCAGACGTTCACCATTTCCTCGACCTTTCCCGAGTCCTCTTCCTCTCCAAACCTGAAATCCCGTTCAACCCATCAACTCACAACAATCCCTTTCGAGCGTGCAATGTCCTCAAGCATCCTCACTACCACAACCACAACAATATTGTCAGCGGCTAGCTCACCGACCGCCAGCTCCCTCGCGTCAGCCTCCGCACCGACTGATGACCCATATTACCTCCTCTACATGGGCGTACAGGCCACTATACCCTTCGCCCTCCGAAACATGGCCGTCCAAGTCGCCCTTTCCTCCGTAGTCTTCACGCTCTACATGATCCTGGTCTTCATCAGTCACACAAGGCAACGACGAACCTGGACTTTCGCACTTGCAAGTCTCGTCTTCGCTCTGTTTTTTCGCCACGGCTTTCACGAACAGTATTCAGCTTGCGCATGCACTGGAAAATCCTGGGCATAAGGTCGAGATGGGTATCGAATTTGGTAAGTCTTGGATGAAAGTATGTTTGAAGGGATATGCTGGTGAAAGGCGCAGACTGACCTAAATATTTTCTTTCACTTCAATTGTCGCCCTATAGGCGATGTCGTGCTTACTCTCTGCCTTCCATGGATTGGTGACTGGCTCGTGTGGCTACGAATGATCAGTCTTTGGCCAGCAGAACACCGCACACGCCCCGCATACCTCCTCATGTTCGGCACACCCGTTGTGATCAAGGTCTTCCGCTTTGGCATTCTTTGCGCGTGAGTAGTCTCGTATTCTCAACAAGACTGCACCAAAAAACTGACTCTTTGTTTCATTGTCGGGCAATCGAATCAGCCTTCTCAACAAGCTCTACGGTCAAATGGCAACGAGTATGAATGCTTCGGACCTTTACGCCAAGGTGTGGCCGCTGTCCTGGCTGACCTGGGCAGAATACGGCGCTATGCTTGTCGATGTTTTCATCTGTTCAGCGTGAGTCTTTGCGTCAGGTACTTTCAGTGGCGTTTCCTCATGGGCTGAAGTTTTCTGACTTTACTCTACTTGTTCCTAGAATCTGCATCGCTCGGTTGACCGCATTGATGACACCCTCGCATTCCGAGCGTCGGTCCTTCGCTCTTCAATCGCGATTGCGACTCTTGCTTACGAATACTGTCAGCTCGTTCATTCTTCCGTCATTTCTGCGGTGGTTATGATCATCCTCGGATCGCGCAAGAACTTCGACCCGTATGCGACGATGACAAAGGTCAATGCTGGTGTCAGTGAGTACTCTGAGATTGCCAGTAGGGTTCCTTCCATCGAGGTCGAAGGAATGCTGACCTTGTCCTCACTCTTTCCACAGCGGCCATGTGAGCTGAAGAAGAAGACAGCCCTTGCTTCCACTTTTCTCATGCTGACAATTTGCTCAATTCCCGTCCCACAGTAACGTTCTGATCGCCATCATCATTCCCATCGTCCAGCACAAGTCGGCCGAGGATCAAGGCCACTCGTCGAAAACCACGCCAACTCCTACATCCGGAACAAGATGCGCAGTGCCCGGGGCGGTACCATGAACAGCGGCTCTCGTAGAAACCCTGCGATGGGCTCCGCCGACAATACCAATTCCCGACCCCTCAATGGCATCATGCAAACAACGCTCGAAGAAGCCTTCGTCGATCATCTCGACTACGGTGTTCAGCCGTACTCGCCTGGCTTCGGCAGCGCGGAAAAGAAGTCACCTACTCAAGAGACTTTTGGCGATGGTGGGGATGAGGATGGGTTGGGGTTGAAGACCGATGGCGGTGGTGGGAACCGGTCGCGGAATTTGAGCAATCTTTCCGCTACGACTACGACGATGACGAACGTTCCTTCTCTGCCCAACAATGATTCTGGTCATTTGGCTCAGCAGAGCGGGGATCAGACCGGGGATACTGTGGCGGCATCGCTGCCTCGATCTTATGCGAGTTCGACGGATATGGAACGCGCGGCGCTGCATCGCCATACGAGCTCTCAACATCAGGAGATGGAGATGTATCGCCCTTCGACGGCTGCTACGGGTGTTACGATGACGGACATCGATACGCGGGATGTGTTGAGGACCATGCCTCGACTTTCGCGCTTTGGACAATGATGGGGGGAAGGGGGGGCGAGAGAGGAATCCCCCACCCTTACCCCACCCCGGGCCCGACCCGCCCCTATTTGGGCTTTTTTTATCCCCATTTTTATACCTCTGGTCAAACGACACTCCTTTTTCGCGTTCACGGGCCTTTCATCTATCAACAAATAGGCATTTCCGATCTCCAAGACCTTCGACACGCACACGGTTTACGACATGGGTCAAAGTTTTTTTCCCTTAACCTCCGTCATGGGGTTCATCGGTCATCTCCCCCTCTTCTCGTCCATTCGCGAAAGGGTTTTTCTTTTCTTTCCATTTGGGATCCCAGCTTCCCCCACCCGGCCTTCTTCGTTCTCACCCAACAACTGTACTACAACAACAACAACAACAACAACAACAACAACAACAACAACAACAACAAAAAAAAGGCAAAAGGCAAAAGGCAACACAAGTCGTCCAAATTTCTTTCTTCCCCTCCGTCAGCATTCGCATTCTGCAATTCATACATCACTATCATTTTGGTCGGGCGTCCGACCGCGTCAAATCAATTCCAGTTTTGATTTGCCGAAGTGTTCTTTGGTGCTGAAAGGTGTGTGAATTGGGTTTTACGGAGCTGAGGGATTGGCTGGTCTTTGTACTCGCCAGACGCCCCACCAGTTGCCTCTTTCCCATCCTGAGCCTTGCAGAACGACGTCTAGATCAGGGTCGTCGAGTGAGCGTGAAGCCTTGTGGACTAGATCCTCGAGCTCGCCTTCTCGGAAGACGTGATAGACTGTTGAGAGAATCGGAGACCAGCGAAGGATTCAGCGAGAATCCTATTTATTGACTCATGATGAGAGCGGAACTCACATCGTTGGAACACGGTAGAGGGAGGTTGTGAGTGCAATTCAGAGTTTGAAGAAGTCGCCTCTCCTGACACACCCTTCGATCGACTAGAAGCCTTTTGAGATGGGAAGGAGCCGGAGTTGACCCATGTACCAACAGATCCTGTTCTCGAGGACTTGCGGTTGTCTCTGCTTCTGGAGCTGAAGTTGAGACTGCTTCGAAGTTGCGCCTTGATTCTCCTCGTTGTTCGAGTGCCCAGACGTAGATCATGAATCGACCTGGACCGGAGCCTGTTGGTGGTGTGGTCGTGTCATCTTCGGGGGACTTTGTTGGGAGGTCGATGGGGTTGACGATTCGGATGAGTTCCTGTGAAAGGGAGGATGAGTGAGGACTGAGAGCTTTGATGCTGGATATAGAAAATGGGGGAACACGGACTTGGACTGCTTCTATTCTCCTTTTCTCGGTTGAGAAGTGATGGATGGTGGCGATGCTCATAGCGAAGTCCTGCAGAGGAATGAAAATACGGTCAGACATTCCCAAAGTGAAATGTGTGAGAACGTAGGGGCAGATGAGGCGGGAACATACCATTGACCTCGACCGATATCCTGAGAGGAGGGCATCGCCGACACAGACTTCGTTCCGAGACCGATGGGACGCTACCGCCTCATTCTCCTTCACCGCACCATGGGTAGGGAAGTTAGTCGCAGCGATGTCGATGAGGTTAGATGATCGATCGAGACCGAGGATCAAGATGGCTCGATCTTTGTTGTCCGCCTTCTCCTTGGATCCATTTGAGGAAGGGACGGGAGCGAGGACGGATCGTAAGTGGAGATATTTACCGTTTCCGCATCCAAGGTCGGCTCCGATACTTCCTGGTGGGAGAGTCTCGAGGAAGGAGCTTACGAGTGGCCATGGCTGGAGAGGAGACGGGAGGAGGTCAGTCATATACCGTGGAAGAAGGCAGGTCATTTTGTGGTTAGGGATCTACTGACCTTGTACCGGGTCGAAGAGAAGTGTGAGGCAATCTCCTCGTAGACACTTGAAAGGAGAAAAGAAGACGTCAGCAAATTGTAAAGGACAGGCAGTTGAGATAGACTGACTCACTCGTGTACATTTTCCTGCTCATACTTGGCTGGATCCTGGGATTGTAAGGCTGGGCCGGCCGGAGTTGGCTGAGAGAGCTTCCCCATGGCCAAAGAATAATCTTCACAGTAGGATCGATCCACTCGGAACGCTTGAACTCAGGAGAGGGAGAGAATGAAAAATAGACAGGGCAGAACTCCCACCGCGAAGGTCCGCTCCTTAGTCCCTAGTCCCTATGTGGTAAAGAAGTCAGAAGTCAAGGTCAAGGGAAAGAATGTCACTATGAGACTATGAGAATATGATATATGAGACTATGAGAATATGTAATATGAGACTATGAGACTATGAGATATGAGAATATCAAGTTCTTATCTCTTATCTCTTATCTAAGCGATCTAAGCTGCTGAGCTATGTAAAATTTAAAGTGTGGAGTGTGTAAGTAAAGGCGGGGAGAACTCACTCGCACAGGCAAAGGACATCATCCTTCTCTCTACCACATCCTCACTCGCTGCCACTGCTCTCTTCCTGTTGGTGGTGCCTCTGCTTCTGCTGAGTAGTTGATCTTCTTCCTCACTCTTCCAGCCAAACAAAAGTCCCAGCAAGAATGGACACCGCCGCCACCGTGAAGAGCAGGAAGACATTCGCTGCGTTGCCCATCGAGATCCTCACTCTCATCGCACGCGCTCTCCTGCCTTCTCTCCCAGCAACAACAACGACCTTCCCCCCGCCAGAGAACTACGCAGAAGACAGGAATCATTACTCCACCGCATACTCAACCCCGTCCCGCCTCTTCCCATCTACCGCCTATCTACGCAACCTGCTCGCCCTCGCTCTCGTATCACGCACTTGCGCAGCCGCAGCTCTCCCAGTCCTCTACTCCGTCCTCCAACTGCGTGCGGTGTCCCAGCTGCATTCACTGGTCAACACCCTCCGACCATCTTCATCATCAACATCAGGACAACTCACACCACTCGCACTCCAGCACACGCTCGCTCATCGAGTCACAGACATCGGTCTCCCCTTCTACATCGGCATACACGAGCTCCGCAGTGAGGACCTTTCTGACGATGACGGCTACGGGAAAGCAACGGCTATCCAGCGCGACGAAGATCTGCGCGCCCTCTTCGACGCCTGCTCCCGGCTCGAGCATATATCTCTCACCACTTTCCAAATCAGCAGCGTCTTCCAGAATCTCTTCCACCCGAATACCCTCGCCCGACCTCGCGAACTCACCCTCCAGATCGCCATGAGTCGGCATCTCGATCTTACTGGGTGTGATCTGCGGCCGTTGTCACGCGTTACCCGTCTGCATCTTATCGGCTTCCAACCGAGTCGCGTCATGCTCGACTTCTTGCACGGTTTCAGCAGTGGATCTACTTCTACTGCAGACGAGGATCGAGAAGGAGGAGAAAAGGCCAAGGAAGATGAGGAACAGCAACTCGGAACACATCCCCTTACCCACCTCAGGCTCAGCATTGTCAACTCCCACGCCTTTGATGGACTTGCAGAGTACATCCAGGCACGAGAGCTCGCCATGGGTCGGAACCCTGACGGCAAGGATGACCATGATGACCCACAAAGACGCCGAGCACGGACGTCGGACGAATTCCGTATGAGCGGACGTGATCCACGGTTTCTCATCGCCGGCTCACGTCAGCTCACCACTCAGCAAGCCCTCTACAACCTCGCAGCCGATGCCGATCTCTTCCCTGATCTCCGTCTGGTCCAGATCGAACTGGACCATCTCCGGCCTCTCGAACATCCCTCGGCACCGATGGAGCGCGAGTCACCTACCGTCACTCTCTCACCACGCGCAGATTCTCCTGCGCCACTACCTCCTCAGGGAGCGGCGGCGGCGGCGGCCGCTGGAAATGGTGCGCTCTTCGTCTCTACGGGTGGGCACGGGGCTCCCTTTGACCAGTACTCGGCCGCCATGCCCGGTCAACTGGCCACAGTCGACTTCCCAGCGGACGTACCCCTATCAGCGATCGAAGCGGCCGAATGGGAAGCACAGGAACGAGAAGCTCTCGCTGCGGAGGAGCGACAACGTACGGCTCATCGGGATGCATACTGGCTCAATGTCCGACAGGGGAGGGAGGCCCTTCTTACCCTTTTCCAACAGGCGAGGGCCAGTCGATCAGGGGATGATCGTTTTGAGTTGAAGATTGTGGCGCCTAGGCCGAATGGGTGGTCTGCGCCGGAGATGGAGGCCCAATTTGCCCTGGGAGCCTTCTCCACCGCGAGGAGGAGGGCGAGGGGATCGAGAGTCGAGGAGGTCTCATTGAACGGGGTTGCTGGAGGAGAAGAAGAAGAAGAGGTTGAGGGATGTTGGGCTGATGAGGATGTGTTTGAGTTGGCGGAGCGGAGGCCTTGGTTGGCTTTTGCGAGTGGTGGGTTGCAGAGGTGTTCGCAGTGGAAGGATGGGCAGCATGCGGTTGAGGAGGGGGATGAGTCGATCAGGGAGAGGACGGGGGCGAGGGCGGCGGGTAGGGGGAGGAAGATGGGTTGGTGGACGGGGGAGTTGCCTCGGTTGAATGCGGGTGGTGGTGGTGGGGAGGGCGAACCTCGTCGTGCTCCTGCTGGTTGATTCCGGTCTATATCTCTTCGTCTTCTCTACTGTCTCGCCCTTTCGCTTCTTTGCCTGTTGTAGCATATCTCCATCGTCTATCTATGTATTTGGCATTCATCTATGGGAAGTTGTTCGCATTTCATTCGCATGTTTCCCTTGTCTTTCACTCTGGAGCTAACCACCACCACGCACAGCAAGAAGAGGACCACAAAGAGAAGATGTCTTCAGCGCAAGGGTCGACCTCAGCACGCTCATCATCATCCCGGACGTCCTTGCCCCCGCCGCCGCCGTCATCCTCCCCAAGCCCGCTCTCGCTGAGCTCACTCTTACTCGCGCACGGACTCACCGCAGCCTCGCTCAAGCTCGAGTCGGTGCTATCCCACACTCATGACTCGATTCAGCATGGTGTTCATACAGTCTTGAGCAGGGTGGAGGGCAAGAGTGAGGAGAGGCAGCGAGGACGCGCTCAAGTTGGTGAGTCTGATGCTTTGCTATGAACCAGAAAAGGAGAAGGGAATGAATGCTGATCCTCGATTTGAATAGGCAAAGGCAAAGAGAAAGGCTCAGCCATCGTCCTCTTCTGCCCTTCGACCTCATCGAACCTACAAGACCTAACAACCTCCCTCGCGCTCTCCCTCGCCTCCTCCCACTCTCCCTCAACCACCGCACACACCGTCCTCGTCCTCCTCACCTCGGCCGACCAGCTCGCACCACTCCTGACAGCCTGGGCGGAGCGCAAGGCTGCCATCTTGGCTGAGGAGCGATGGAAAGATCTGGAAGAAGAAGAGGAGGAAGAGGAGGATGAACGAGAAGAAGGAAGGGAGAAGATACCTGTTGGACGGTGGACGTTTTCTTCGAGTGATGAGAAGAGGGGAGGTGCTGGTGGGAGCGTTACGCCGCCTGCTGCGGTGTTGATGCGCGGGGAAGAACATGCTGATTGGGAACGAAGGGGTGCGCCTGTTCCTCGTCGATCGAATGGGAGGAATGGCGGGGAAGGACAAGGGGAGGAATTCGTCGATTACATATCGGGTTTCTACCTTTCTCATCCTTGGCATTTCCTCGCATATATGCTGCCGGCTCCCCTTCGAATCGGACTAGGATACGGTGTTCGAGTCTCTCTGGATTTGGCGGATCGGTTGGGTTTGAGTGGGTATGAGGAGAAGCAGCGACGAGCAGAGCGCCAGGTCGACGACGAGCTTGGACAACAGGAACGACGTGGACGGGATCCGGATCCTCATCAACAACAGGCCGTCGCACCACTCTCATCCACCACACCTCCAACAACGGGAGGAAGCTACCGATCCCGCACGCGTAGTATCGCACAGGATGTCGTCGAACTGGGCAGGGATATGATGAAAGGTCTTCGGATCGGATCGACGAGTCCGAGTATGTCTTGGTCCGGGACGTTCCCTTTACCGAGTCGATCGCCGGAGAGGAGACATCCTCATCCATCTCGGTCGACTACGGCTATGAGCGTCGCGGGAGGAGAAGGGTCGCCTGTGTTGGTTCAGGGAAGCAAGCGTGGGACGGAGGACGAGGGTAGGGAATCTAATTGGGGTTTACATTGGGAAGGTGGGCTTTCGTTCCATCTGAGTACGCCTTGGTGGTCGACTCTTAACTCTTCGCGTCGTCGTCGGTCGAGCATTCCCACCGAGGGAACGGACAAGAGGGGCAAGGGTAGCCGAAAAGAGCGGAAGAAGAAGAGGGAACGGGCTCAGATTGGGGCTGTGATTCCGATTTTCATCGAGGGTGAGCGGGCGGAGGAAAAAGCGAGGGAGAGTATTCAGGCATTTTGTGAGGCGCATCACTTGCTTTGTCGGGGTCTCATACTCGTTCCTTCGGAACTGGACGGCAAGGCTTTCCTATCTGCTTCTCCTCCTCCACATCTCTCGGCTGGGGATGGTCGCCCCTATCCGCAAGAGACGATGAGTACCACGGCACACGCTCTGCCCCTTATCCGAGCGCTCCTTCCTCAACTTCGTCGTGATCAGGGACGGATTGTCGCCTTGGAGATGGTCGAAGCGGAAGGGTTGCTCCTCCTCGGCGCTGCTACCAGTACACGCAAGGACAAGCACAAAACGAGCAAGAAGAGAGCACAGGGGCAGATGATGATGAGTCGGGAGGGTGTCTATCGAGATGCCGTAGCAGCACAGCGGAGGCTGAGTGGGATCTGGGTGGAAGTCGAGCAAGAAGTGGCACGGGAAGAAAGGGCTTATCGGTCGGTTGAGCTCGCTGCTGCTAGTTCATCAGCTCAGCGATCTGACGCTGCTCTCTCGACGTTCCGAAGCCAGGGAGAGTGGAGTGCGAGTTGGCAGGAGCTTCAGGCTGAGGAAATGGGCTCTGTTCTTGCGAGGGTGGGTTGGGTGGGTAAAGTTGCTTGGCAGGCTGGGGTGGAGAGGGTGGTGAGGAGGCCGGTTAGGAGGGTTAGAGGGTTTGCTGGGTGGTTGTTGGATGTTTGGGAGGCGGAGGTTGGGGGTGGAGTTGGGGCTGTTCAGGTTTGTCGGGTGCGAGTTGGTGAGTATAAGTGAAGACGTTCAGGTTCGTTTTGCATTGTCACGCTTTCTCATCCTTGGCTTCTTTGACTATTATTCTCGTAGCGCCGGTGATGGGATCAGGTGGCGGAAATGTCCTGCCGAACGCGCCGACGTCCCTGCTGTCAATTGCCTACCCGGACCCATCCCAGCCTTGGCCTCCTGCTATCCGAAAACTGCTTGCGACCTACCTGCGAGCTCGATTCAAGGTTGTACCGGCTTCGAGACAGATCATATACTACTTCGCCGCGACTGGACTCGAAGCGGCTTCGCAAGAAAGCCAAAAGCGGGTTCTTGCACGGCAACGACGACAGGAGAAGGGAAGGGATGAGGTTGGAGGTGAGGAGGCGGAAGACGTGCATGGTGGAGAAGGAGCGTCTACGATTTCTGAGTCGAGCCTGCGTCAACGTCGTCGACCGGAAGCTGAACCTCTTCGTCCAGTGCGGCCGGGATCCGAGGAGCAGACTGCTACGACACAAGGAGGAAAGGAAGAGGAACCGGTTGAAGGTGGAGATGAACAGGACGAGAGTGCCCGTAGGACGACATCACTAGCGGCAGTACCGCGGCCCCCTCACCGCCGTTGCTTACGAAGCTGATCCGGTCGGCGGTGGAAGATGAGTGGGCTCGGAGCGGGTATTGCGTTGGAGTGGGAGGGAGATTGGAGGGTTTGCTTCCTGGATGGGTGAAGGCTGTTGGTGGATGGGTTGTGTACCAGGTCGTTTGAAGATGGGTGTACAAGCGGTTCGGGGTTGTACATTCAGGAGGAAACGCTGTAATTCTAGGTTCGTTTATTTTGTCCTCCTCTTGAGTCGGGAACGCACCGACGTCATCCTTTTAGTGGGAGACACGTGATGCGATTGTTGGTGTCTCACTGGATGATGATGATATCCCCCTCATCATCGCTCCCCTTCGCTGACCCTCACTCACTCACTGGTTTCCGAGGCCACAAAGGGAGGCTTCCATCTCGCTCTCTCATCATTTTCTGCCGCCGCTGCCTTTCGAAGTCGGGCGTTGGTCATGCTTAGAGCGCTGTGAATGAGAAATACGGCCGCCGACAGCATCCTTCCTCCAAACCTCATACTCTACTAAGGGGAAACCCACAACCCACCCAACACCGCAACTCAAGCAGATGGCAATGACACCGGACAGCTTCCGAACCAACCAGCAGCGGCCTCGGACCAGCGCAAGTCCAACTCCAAGTCCAACCTCAACAAACCCAAGCCCGTATCGTCGTCGACCCCGACGCAGACTCATGACCGAGGAGATCTCCGAGCTCTACCTGTCCGATCATCAAGTCTGGCCCCAGCAACAAGCCATGCCCTGGCCTTGCTCTCTGAACTCGCCTTTCCTCAACATGTATGGAGAAGAGGGCGAGTATGACGATGAGATTGTGTTGGCGGCGGCCGCGCAGGCTGCTCGAGCTGCTACGGTAGCCGATGGCGGCGATGTCCCAGCGGGCTCAACTTCGTCCTGGCCTCTCGGTGTGCGGCGGAGCAGTTTTGCCAGTGCCAGCAGTAGTGACAGTGTGAGCGATGATGAGGAGCCGGGGCGAAGAGTCCGGCGAGGAGGGGGACGACGAGGTGAACGATCTGCGGCTTCTCGCTGGTCGAGCGAGTGGATCGAGTTCAAGACGATGCGGACGGCCAGTGATCTTGCTCGGTCTGCTTCCTTCTCTGCCTTGCCAGTGACAGCTGTTCCTTCAGTCCGACGGCGGCGGCGGTTCCAGCATATCTCCTTCCCTCGACATTTGCGACAAGACCGCTGCAACTCGCCAGTGCTGCTTCCACAAGTACTTCACAACTGCCCTCCCGAGACTGTCCACCACCGCCCGCGCCAGTCCGTCGCCATCACCACTACCAGCATCACACGAATGTTGCACAGGACGCACCACTTTGGCCAGCGTCGACGGAGGATCTCGCAGCGACGTCAAATCTGACATCTTCGTCGCCGCTTCAGCCACGCATGCAACGGCCTGGTGCAGCTCAGCGGGCTCGGAATCGGTCGGCCAGGGTGATACTTCTTGATTCGTCTACTTCGCCGATCTTGGGTGGGGCTTCCCCAGTGGCGGACAGCCCTTCGCAGAATACTGCTACCTCTACCTTTTCACCTTTCTCCAGCACACCTGAGCCATCTGGTACTGCGACGAGTGGCGCTGCTTCGAGCTCATATGCGTCTACGGTTACCAACTCCGCAATCGTATCCTCGATTCCTCTGGTCCGCAGACGCGATCACAGTGGGCCCTTCTCTCGCTCTGAATCGCGATTGGCTCTTGCCAGGAGCGATGCTGCTCATTCGCTTCTGCTGGCCGCTAATGCAGCAATCAATCGGGACCTCAACAACATGCAAACATCAGACGCGACAGGCCTACCAACGATACCAACAGCAGCAGCGCTCTTGGAGGATAACGGAGATCTGGAGGAAGGGTCCAGCCTGATTCGGCGCGTAATGAGACGGCGTCGGCTTGATCGGGAACGGGAGCGCGAGCGTGATAGGGCACGAGAACGCGAGCGGGAGAGGCAGAGAGATGAGACGAGACCTCTTTTGGAGGCGGAGGATCGTGAGCGGGAGAGACGATTGAGTCGGTCTCGGCCGCGCTGGGGTCTGTCGAGCGAGCATAACTCGAGGGTGGAGGCTCTCATTATGGATTGGCAACTTATCGGTGAGTTTTCTTCTTCCTTTCTGGTCGGGATGGCAAGGTTGGGTCTGTCCTTCCTCATTCGAATAGCTGACCACTATCGTCTCTGTCGTCTGTCGTCCGCGGATTCCTTACCCTTCAGAGCCAAATGCTGCCAGCGCAGAGAATGGACCTCCGATCATTCGCCGGAGCCCCTCACCCATCGACTTCCAGAACGAATCTCTCACACAGGAGCCCAACACTCCCAGCGTGCCTGCTATAGATGCTGTTGGAGCAGCACAGGCTGCAGAAGAGTCGCCTACTTCTCTGAGACCCGAGGGAGCCCGGGCCGCATTCCAGATCCCGCCGTGGCGGATTCCAACTTCACCAGGGACAGGATCATCCCGGCCCCTGCCTGAGTCTACGCCGGCGCCGACAGACGCTCGGGACGTTCCCAGCACTTCGTCAGCTCGACCATCTAACTTTGCACAGTCTCGCCCCTCGTCTCTCCTTCCGCCTCATAGCTCCACTCTGAACGTAAACGTCAATCTCAATCGATCGTCAACCTCCTCATCACCAGGATCGTCGTCGTCGTCTGGTGCAACTCCGGTACGGGACGAATTTCGCGCGCGGAGGAGTCCCCGTCGGATGGACAGCGTGACGGACGCTGACTTGCAGGCCTTCGAATCTCACTTGGCTGTTCTGCGCGCTTCCAGTCTGACGGGGCTGACTCCCCGGGCGGGCAGTCAGGAACGGCGGAGGGAAGTTCTCCAGGAGCAGGTGGTGGTGCTGCTGTCCATGCTCGCTCAGAAGGCAACTCTCCCGAATCACGATCACCCGTCAGCACCATACGACTGCCGACGAGCTTGGGACGGATCACGCCTAGGATCCCCTTGTCTCGGTCGACAGCGCCACATGTAGATTGGAGGCGTCATTCGGAAAGTGGGCAAGAGGGTGTTCCTTCAGATCAATCGCCGCGAGGTACGCCGGAGACGTACTTCCCGACCTCGCGCTGGTTCCCTCCCTCGATGCGGCGAATCGGGGATGGAAGTGCCGATGAGTCAGTGGCGCCGGACGCAGCTGCCAGTATAAGCCCTACCGCGATCCCCTTGGACAGAAGTGCGGAAGAGGTCGAGCAGGGCGAGCATTAGCGCGTCTACAGGCCAGTCAGGCTGAGACGTGGACTGGGAGTGCGGCCGAGCGTGACTTTCAGCGCCTTCTGAACGAACGGGATGGGAGTGGAAGTACCGAAGATACGGTTCCACAAGTGAACGAAACGAGTCGGGAAGTCGTAGCACCTACAGCTAGCAGTGTTGCGGCCTTCCTTGGTCGCCAATCGGATCAACTGTCGAATAGCGAGGCCCGCTTGGCGCGACTGCTCGAGGTCTTGCGCACTCCTCAAGTCGGGGAACGAGATGAGTCTAGAGGGAACTTATCTGCGGAACGGGACGGAGGACGTGCGCCTCTGGCTTCGTTACGGACTCGCGTCGGTTCCGGTGCTAGCGCTGATCGAATGGCTTCAAGCGAGGTGGCTTCGAGTGAGACGCTCCCTACATTCAGGTTCACTGCCAGTAATCAGGACGACGAGGGTGGGGATGTGGAGTCTCAGGCAGCACCCGAAACGTCAATGACGGTGGACACAGAGATGAAGATTCTCGATCTGCTGAAGGAGGAAGACAAAGCGCAGCTCGGAAGTTCTGGTGTCGAGCTCGTCGAGGCTGTCGACAGTCGGGCCGCTTCGTTATATCGGTCGAGTATTCGCTCTGCCCTTGCGGCGCGGGCTCGATACCATGTTCCCACGCAACCGCGTCTACCTTCGACAAGTGCGGAATATCCGCTCCGGTTCGAAGTTTGGCAAGCGAACGGACGAGATGTCGATAGTGTCTTCAAGCTGAACTCTCCCCGAGGTATTCTCCGCGATGACTGGCGCAGCTGGCGTTCGGGTCAATCGCGCTCGGCTTCCGTCGTGTTGCGGTTCTTGTACATTGATCCGAGCTCGTCGGGAGCAACGACGACAGCGAGCACCGCGACGGCAGCTTCTTCATCATCATCATCTTCTGCTACCGCTACTCATTCGGACATACCTACAGGCTCTTCCAATCCGGATAATGTGCTGGATGCGTTTGCTCGACGTCAGGGAGAAAGACGCGCAGCCCTTGCAGCTCTGACTGCCAGCGGACCATTCGGACGCAGTCAAGTTGCTACATCTTCTGCTCGTGCTAGCGGCGGCGGCGGCGAAGCTTCCGCGGCAGGCTCGTCTTCTAATTCCTTGACCGCTACGGAGACTCAGCAGCTCACCACGCATGCGCAAAACTTACGTCGCTTCCTGGAGCTTCTTCATGAGGAGATGGCTGTTCTGGAGGAGACATTCCGCCGGCACAACCCACGGTCGGAGATTCCCACAGGAACGGGAACCCGCACAAGTGCAAGAACTCTGAACTCTGCTGCATCTGGCACGGCCCGACGCTCGATCTCGGCGGTAGCCTCGTCATTCGCTTCAGCCATTCCGGGTCCTGTGTCGATGACTGCCTACTCTGCCCGTCGGGCGGCTGCGACGGCTTCTACCATTGCACGCGTTCAGGGACTGGGAGATGGCGCTGCTGGCTCGCTCCTTCCGAGTCAAGTCAGAAGTCTGGAGCGGTTGGCGTCGACGACGGGACATGGACCCGAACGCCTTGCTGTTGTGTCTTCGTTGGGACAGAATGAGATCCGAGCGCTTCGGGAGATCATCTCTTCCCAAGTTCTGGGCGGTGGTTCTCCCAGCTTGCCTACGGATAGTACCAGGGGAGTTTTGGATGGCAACGAGGAGGAACGCGATGTCTCTCTACCTGAGATTGGTGCATCTGGTGCGGTCGTTCTCCCGAAGGTTGGGCTCAGTGATGAAGAACACGAGCTGGTGCAGACGTGTCTCGATCGGATTCATTCTCTGAGCGGGATGGGTGAACCAAGTCAGGCAGGGCTTGATCTGGCTTTCACATCAACGGGCGGTCCGCTGCAGACGCTGATGCAGAAGCGATGTGAAGCCTTCGTTCGTTCGGCGTTGACTGCTGGAGGGGCTCAGCCTGGATCGATCCCACGCGGTAGGACGTTCAATATGAGCTCGTTGGAGCTTCGAATGGCTCGGCGGCACGGGGTTGAGATCGAGGGACTGGCTTTCGTCAGCGAGGAGCCGATGCCGAACGAGGTCGTCTGTTCGTTCGAGAAGTGTGACCGAACCGAGCTCGTCGAGATCCTGAGGTCTTCTCTGGATCGAAATCGTCCTGGTTACAGTTTGCTAGCGGATAAAGGCGCGCGGCTCGACCCTTCTGCGGGAGATGCCGGCGGGGACATTGGGAATGCGAACTTGATGAGGCAGTGGACTCCGGCTGCGTACTTCAAGACAAGAACGAATTACGTCCATCTGGACTTCTCGTCGGGAACGCTCTCCACAACATCGCCGCATGTCGCTTCTACATCAACCTCGGCATCAGGATCGGTCCAGATCAGACCCGATGGTAGGACATCGGAGCTGGGCGAGTACTGCGTATCGGGTCGATTCCTCACGCTGATCTTGCTCAGCTCTGCAACTGCTGCCGGACGAGCGAGGGGAGGACGGGGCGGAACACCGGTCGCACCGGAAGAGGAGATCAGTCTGAACTTTGTCGGGGCCAAGGGATTTGGGATGCGAAGCACGTCTGAGGGGAGAACCATATAGGGCCATCATTTCTGTAATACCACACACTCTTAATCGCATGTACATCTCACACTCCTTCCCATCATCCACTTCCCTGGCGACGCGTCCTCGAGATTCTCATTTGAGGGAGGGGCAAAGAGGGCTTGCACTCGTCCGACATTTCTCCGCTCCGGTGGTCCCTTTGTCCCTTCTGCATCAGCCACCCCAAACATCACCCCCTCATCGCCTCATCAGCGTTCAGCCAGCGAAGGTACATCTTCGCTCTCTTCCTCCTTTCTGGTAGGCCCCGTCGTTGCCGGTTAACATAGAGGTGACACAAGTCCTCAAGCGTCGGACGAGAACCTCCCGCCCCGTCCCATCCCAACTCTCCGAACGACGGTGACGCTGTAAGCGATTCAGAATCGAATATGTCATCGACGTCAGAGAACAAGAGGAAGGCTGACTCTCGGTCAGAAGCTGGAATGTCGAGACAGCAACGGCGAAGAGCAGAATATAACGCGGTGAGCATCCTCTATTTTCCTCTTGCTACACCATACACGTTCGCTGATCGACTGGATTATACATATAATAGAAGAGAGGCTCGGGTCAAGGAAATCAGCAGAGCAGAGCCAGCGGATCTTCACTTCCCCATCCTCTAATGACGACTACGAAAATCTTGCCGGCGCCTACGGGCAAGTGGATGAACACGGTCATCCAAAGCGTCCGTTGGGGACCCGGCTGTGTCGAGCAGGCCTTGCCTGAGGCTCTTCGAAGTTTGGGCCTGTCTAACCCGAAGTCGCTCATCATCACCGGTCGATCCCTCGCCACCAAGACCGGGATCATCAAACGCATCGAAGGTCAGCTTCAATCGAGCGGCCTACACGCCGGAACTTTTTCGGAGATCAATCAACATGCCGGCGTCGAGTCTATTGAGCGTGCCAGAGCTGCACTGAAGCAAACCGGAGCCAACGTCCTGGTGGCCATCGGCGGTGGAAGTCCAATAGATGCTGCGAAGGCGATCAGCTACTGGATACATGAGGCTGACGGAAGCTCGATCAAAGGAAATGAGGATCCGCGCACGTTCTTACCTATAATTGCTGTGCCCACTACGCTTTCGCTCGCCGAGACGACGCAGAATGCCGGCTTCACTCGAGACGGGAAGAAGACTGGCGTTTCTCACCCCGCCCTCGTACCTCGCTCCATCATTTACGACGCCGAGCTTACTATTGATACGCCTGAACGACTGTGGCTATCGAGTGGCAGTAAGTATCCGAATGACCCCAGCTGAGGTCGAAGTTCTGGCACTGACAAGGATTATCATGGAACACAGTGCGGTCCGTCGACCACGCCATCGAGAGTCTCTACAGACCCGACGCAAGCCCAGTCCTTCGAAACATGTGGCTCGGTGCAATCCGCGACCTTTTCCACTTCCTCCCATTGAGCAAAGCGCGTCCACAGGATCTTGCCGTTCGACAGCGTCTCCAACTGGCTTGCTACACCTCTCTCAGTCCCGAGGCACGCACGGGTGCGCTAGGTCTTTCGCACAGCCTCGGTCACGCTCTCGGCGCGACGTACTCCATTCCACATGGAATCACGTCCTGCCTAACCTTGGCTGCCTCGATTCGGCTTACGGTCCAGTTGAGCAGCACCCCGCCTGAGCAACTCGAAGCTCTTTCCGACGCACTCAACTACATCCCGGCGCCTTTTAATCCTACACCTGCACCCCTCGGCGTTCCCGTTGGCGGTTTGCAAGTGCTCACTGGTGCGCAAGTGCTCTCTGATCACGTTAAACAGCGCGGTGTTCGCGTCGGTGACGCTGTCCAGGCCCTCATTCAGGCTCTAGGACTTGCTCGCACATTGGGCGAGTACAACGTGCCCAGAGATGATTTGGCCACTATCGCTAGCCATGCTAGTGGTAAGGATGGGCCCGGGTCGGAGAAGCACAACGGTGTGCTTGCGCTCTTGGACAGCATCTACTGAGTGCCGTGCTATCACTTCACTGTATCTTACGAAAACTTCTGTCCTCATTCCATGCAGACTGCGCGCAAAATGGTTGCATAGGTCTACAATTTCAAGAATTCCATAGGTGTTGGTCCCAGGCTGTCGCAAGTATCTAGAAGTGTTTGAGGATGCATAGGACAAGGTTAGCCGGTTAGCAAGGCGGTGCTCTCTGCTCATCATTCTTCCTCCTTTTCTTCGTCCAATTCCTCCTGCCCTCTGATCGCGCTTCCTAGGCAGTCAACATGCTCGCGTCTGCCACGTCATGAACTTCATCCGTGGATCCTGGATATCTCCCGGTGCTCGACTTTGGGTTTCCGCGATGTCGACTGTCGCTGTTGCGTGCCCGGTTGCATGGCACGACAGAGGGAATGCACGACAGCCAGGCAGCACCTCTTCCAATTGACACGAATACCTGCAGAGCAACAGCGCGCCGCCGAGCCTTTTCCACAGTCCAAACTTCACATCAACACGGATCCGTTGGTCTCGATTCGAGAGGAACATGCGCAGCCAGCTGTGGCTTTCAGTTGCCTTCTTCCTGTGACAGCGGGACGCTAGACACTGATCTAATGCCTCTTCTTTCATCATTCAGTACTCTCAGAGGCCGCTCGAGGAAGGAAAATCGCTGAGGGACGAAGGTATAAGACAAGGCCTCCCAATGTTCACTTTTCTTCCCCCTTCTCTCCTCAGAATACAGCCATCATGAGCAGATCATGAAGCGTTCAACACGCACCAGCGCTCAATGCGCACCCGCGTTCAACACGCACGCGTTCAACACGCACCAGCGTTCAACACGCGCCCCGGCCTCGACAGGACGACTCGGACGACTCGGCGGCAGGACGACTCGGCGACAGGACGACTCGACGGCAGGACGACCCCCCTCAACATGTCAATCGGTTCGGTCCGCGCGAGGGTTCATGACGACCGCAAGGCCTTGTCATTTGAGGGGCATGTGCTGCAGCAGGTACGGGAGTTCCCTTCTCGCAGGACCAACCAACCCACCCGGTGGGCCCGCCAACCATGTCCGGAACATCACCAGGCGCAAGAAGATATTCGGCAGGTCCGCGTTGATTGTGGGTTTCGCCCAGCTCCTCTCCCTCAAGCATCGCTCCTCACTATACTCCAGGATCAGACGGTGGCGGTATGCTCGGACGGAGGCCTATTGCACGGGGCCACACCAGCATCCCCACTGATCGATCCCTTGGAGGAGGAAGCTGGCCTTCAGGTGGAAGAGCGGGAGGCGGCCCTTTCTTCGTTTGTGACCGTCGAAGCCTTTCCCTCGACGTCTCGTGTGGTCGGTCCAGGACTTTTTGGCTGCGGCCCCCAACTTTACGGCGCAGTGTTCAGGGAGGCTGCTCCTGCGCAATACTCCACCCCTTTCCCCCACGACCACGGATGGGTCTGATTGACAGCCCGTTCAGCCTCCCATAGCGAGGGAAGGGGTGGGGCCCTCATCGAGGGGTAAGTCATCTTGTCGTGCTCATCTGCCTTTGACCTTCAACACAGGAGTGCTGACTACCATCCGACAACATGGTTTCCCTCCCTCCCTCCTTCGCCCGGTCGCCGTCTTCCGCCCTCTGCCTCGTCAACGATCACCTCCCTTCTTCCATCTCCTTGGGCTTCGTCGCCATGCCTCTCCGTCCCTTGCTCGCCATCGTTCCTCTACACATCTCGCACCTCACCGCCCTCGTTCCCCCCTTTTCGCCGTCACTTTACGTTCACTGCCCGAGGTCCCCTGTCCCCACCTTCATTTGCCGTCCGCATCCCAGCTGTTGCTCACTCCAACCCCGAGACTCCCAGCTACCTTCTATTCCAGCTACCGTCTATCTCTCGTGATGTACTCCCTCAGTGAATGACACAAGTCGCAAGTATCTTTAATGTATTGATTAGGTCTTCATTACCGAACGAGTGCAACATAAGGGCATATACGAAGGGTGCATCACGATCAAGCATAGGTCCACTTGCCCTGCAAGTCCTCCGCCCACTTGGGAAGCTCAGAAGCAGTGACAATCTCCAAGCGCGTCCGGTCATCTAGTTTGTCCGCACCGCCGCTCGCCGCCTGTGCCTCCGACTTGCCATTCTCGACGAGGATACCCACACCAGGCCCACCCACGCTGGTCTCGTAGCAGACGAAGCCGCGCGATTGCAAGTCCTTGATGAGCTCTGCCAATTCGGAACCCTGAAGATCGTCCGGGATCAGGGTGACGGCGCATCCACCTCCACCGGCGCCCGTCAACTTGGTCGCCAGAGAGCGAGGCTTTGAGCCCGATGCAGAAGCGGGTCGTTCCTTGGTGACCGTCCGGATCTCCTCCAGACGCGGGTGACTGACTTGGAGGTCGGCAAGGTGGACATGATTCTCGTCCATGAGCTCCTCGAGGCTTGAAATGAGCTCAGCGCGGGACAGAGGCTGAACTGCCTCGCTATCGCCATTCGCCGTAGCGCTCGAATCCGACCCTGCAGCAGATGCCTTGAGAGCCTTACGTGCCGTCTCGGAGATCTTCTGAATCGCATCGAGCCGCTTCATGACACGTTCAGGCTCCTCGACCTTCTGTTTCCCAACATTGGCAACGAGAGTCTTGGTGTCCCGACTGACCCGAGTATCCGTCAACAAGAACCGAACCTTGCCAAAGCCACGGAGGCTCTCCATCTTGTTCGTCGTCAAGCCGTTGTACTCGTGCGCGCGAACAAAGGAGAGTGCTCCTCCGAGACTGGCAACCGAGTTGTCCACTCCCGAAGGGTTGCCGTGTATTACCTTCTCGGCGAGGAAGGCGTACGCGTTGATGACCTCGGCATGGGCTTGAGGCACCCCAGTCTCGTTGGCGCCGAGGGCAGGTAGGGCGCCCTGTGTGTAAAGGAGCGCAGACGCGATGCAGGTAGAGACAGCCGCCGAAGAGCCCAGACCGGCACCGATGGGGAGAGCGGACCTGATGACCACTGAAACGCCCGCATATCTGTTTGAGAGGGGGTTTATCAGAAGGGGATCAGCTTCCATTCTACTCGAGTTCATGATACTAGTGCTCCAGCTCATTCACTCACCTCGCTTCTCGCTTGGCGATCAACAGGAACAAGTACAGGAACGCGACGCTGGCAGCGTGACTGTTCTGCGACTCATTCGCGACGGTTCCGACGCATGCCTCGATCGCCTTCTTGAAATCTTCGTCCAAAGAGGTTGGGACTTCTGCAGCAGGTCCAGAATCACCGCCTTTCAAGCTCGAAGGGATTCGAGCCGGAATCTTACCCCAAGGTAGACTGTCGACAGGCCAAACGTGCTTGACGCCTAGATCCGGCAGATTCAGACTGATGCTGCGCGGACCTGAAGAGGACTGGAGCGGCGAGATGGAGGCATAGCAGCGCAGACCAACTGCAGCGGCGATCGCCTCTACACCGTGTACAACGGCGTGTTCTCCGAAGAGAATCACTTTACCCGGCGCGCTCACGGTGATACTGTGCGGCGGCTGCTGCTCCACAGGATCATCTCCACCACGCGTCTCGATCTTTGCGCGATCCAGCCCGCCAACGAGGGCGGGCACGCTACCGTCATCGCCTTCCTCCTCTGGCAAGGGAGTGCGTTCGTACGAGATGAGTTTCTTCGCTTTGGCCAGATGTCCGTCCTCTTCCTCCTCCTCCTCTCCGTTGCCGATGAATTGGATATCTTTACGACGCCGAATGGCGCCCGCTTGGAGTAATGCGCTCTCGAGGTCGTCGAGCAAGTCGCGGAAGTCTTCGATGCCTACGCAGAGTCGGATGAGATCTTCAGGCAGCTTGCGCGCTGCGCGGATCTTGGGGTCGATACTGGCGTGACTCATAAGACAGGGCATGCTGATCAAGCTGTTGACGCAGCCGAAGCTGACGCTAATACCCCATAGACGCGTTCCGCCTACGATCCGTTCTGAGAGAGCCTTGTCGCCCGTTTCGAAACTGAGGACGGCACCAGGCCCAGCTGCCTGTCGGTCGTGGATATCTTTGGAAGGGTGGGTGGGCAGGCCTGGGTAGTTGACCTTGAATCCGAGCGAGTCCAGATAAGCAGCTACGAGCATGGTAGTAGCTTGTTGTCGGTCCATGCGAACGGCGAGCGTCTTGATGCCGCGGAGGAGCAAGAAGGAGTCCATCGGTGTGAGAGCATTTCCGACCGAATTGATGGTGAAAGCAATCTTTTGACCCAGGTCTTCGCGGTCACATGCGATGATGCCGGCCATGAGATCGTGGTGCCCACTGAGATACTTCGTTCCAGAATCGTAGACAACGTCTACGCCGAGCTCAAGAGGCCGCATCAGGTAAGGCGACATCATCGTGTTGTCACTGTGAAATGAGACAGATATGAGTTGTCAGCTATCACGCCCCGTCCTAGGCGCAGGCCGCATTGTTCATCTCATTTCCAGGAGAGGAGCTCACCAGACCACAATGGCGTCCGGTGCAAACTTCTTGGCTGCGCGAGCACACCTCTCAAGATCGCAAATCTTGAGGAGGGGGTTGGTGGGCGTCTCGAGCAAGACCATGCGCACGGGACCATAAGTGCCCGCTTTAGCGTCCTTTGCACGCTGTTCGAGCAAAGCCTCTACTTTGCTCGCATCTGTGGTGTCGACGTGGTCGGTGACGATGTTGCTGTTGGCGGCGAGGTAGGTCAAGAGCCGGTTCGTGCCGCCGTACAAGTCGTCTCCCGCGATGATACGGTCTCCCGTTCGGAGCAGGCGAGTGACAACGTCGAGACAGGCCATCCCGGAAGAGACACAGAAGGAGTACTTGCAGTTCTGGAGCTGGCAGAGATGATGCTGGACCATGCTGCGGGTCGGGTTGCCGGACCTCGAATAGTCAAACTCGGCCCCGGGGAGTCCTTTGAAGGTGGCCGACATGTAGATGGGAGTAGAGGAAGCGCCATACTGGTCCTTGTGGCTGGGATCCTCGACAGTTGCGCAGGTGGTAGAGAAGCGGAAGCCTGAGCCTGGAGCGCGACGTTCTGCGATGGCATTGGTGGAGGTAGCGTTCCAGACCTGGAGGAAGTTCTCAGCGTTGGCGTATGTGGCCGCCGAGAGCGTGGGCGAAGGAGGCTCTGTCAGCTGGGCAGTGGAAGACTCAGCCATCTCTGCAGTAGTTGGGGGATGAGGCGATGAGGAGTTGGTGGTCGTGCACATGCGAATGAATGAGCTCTGCATCGACCTGCAACCTCATCACGCTCTAGACCTTTCTTCGAGTGTCCGTCGGAATTGACGGCGTCCCAACCTCAAAAGACTCAAAGAAACTCAACAGGCTGAATTGAGGCAGCATCATCGCCTGCTCGCGGATATCCGCCCAAGGCCATCGCTAGGCAGACAAGCACCCAGGTTCTTGGATCTGATTCTGGAATGGATTCGCGAGTACCGCAGCCCTGCGCCTTCCTGAGTACAATTTAGATATAGACCGATCTGATCGAGCCTCAACGACGTGATTTGCCGTTCGACGACGACGACTTCTTCTTGCTTCGGCTGTCGTCCCCGCTGTCATAACCAGTGCCCTCCGCAGCCCGCTTGCTGTCTGCCCTCGCCGCCTGGTGAAAAGTAAAGAAGTGCCGCGTCCAGTCAGTCATTTTCATGAACCTCAATGACGCTGATCAGATCAAAACTCACCTTTCGCTCCAACTCGTCCCAGTCCTCGCCCTCCTCCTCTTCACTATCAAACGCATCCGAATCATCATCATCGTCATCCGTCTCGCCAAACTCGCTCTCCTCAGCTTCGTCCGATTCGGCATCAAAGTCACTCTCCATAGCAGCCTCGCCAACCTCGGCACCAAAGTCGGACCCACTGTCGTCGGCTGAACTGTCCGAGTTGCCGTCGTCGGATCCCGACTTCAAGAAGGACCAGCCTCCGTCGACGAAGAAGGAGTACGGGTCCTCGTTCACAGTCTTCATGATGGCGCTCCAGTTCAAGTTGACTTGACCTTCGGTCACCACGATATCGACCGAACTTTAGATAAGCGGGAAGAAGGACAATCAGTATCTCTGCCAATTTAGGGCGAAGAAAGGTCGAGGTGCACTCACTCCAACCACTCCTTCACGTTATCCAGAGATCCACTCGGAATCGAATTGATGTGCACCGGAGCCTTAGTGAAGTCGCTGAAGATGAAGACCATATCAAAGTTCTTCAATCCATACTGAACACGTTCGAGATGCACTATCTCGACGTCGGCCAGCGTGACAACAAAGAAGGGCGCTTCGGAGAGGTGGACGAGACACTCCTGTGTGGGCTGCATCAGGACGTTGGTTCGGAAGGGGACACCGTTGAAGCCAAGATCGCGGAAAGGCTGGTCGACGATGATGCGACCCTCGGACTAGAAGAACATAGGACAAAGAGATCATCAGTAATCGAGCGCTCGCAAATCACAAAGATAGAACCGCCAACTCACCGCGTCAGAAATCCGCTGGGCAAAGTGCTTGAACTCCTTGTTCAGCTGAGCCCTTCTCCTGCGCTCCTCCTGCTCGAGCTCAATCTCATCCTCATCACCAATCCCCCCCGTCCAGCGCTTACGCTTCCGGTTCCCCGTCTCATCAAACGTAGCGTCCGTGACCTCGCGGTAGAATTGAATGTCCTTGGCCTTCTTCTTGCCCATCATGATCGGCGCCTTGAGATGGATGTGGACGATGACGTACAGCTCCTTCTCGCACGGCTGGAAGAAGAGATGCTTCATGTTGCTGAACAGGAGCTCGATGCGTTGATCGCGGTTCGGCGAGGTGAAGCGCAGACCATTTTGATGGAGTTCAAGGTCACCGGGCAACCGCTTGCCGTCGAGAGCTGGTCGAGGGAAGACCTCCTGCAGGGCATGGACACGGCCCTCTGCAAAGTAGCGAAACATGATCAAATCAGCAACGACTCTCGCCCTTTCGGATCTAACACAGCCTGTTTTACTCACTGTTCAACACCAACTTGTCCTGCTCAACCACATCGGCCATCTCTCTCTGCTCCGCCTCCCGCTTCTGGGCAGCCTTCTTCATATCCATGATCTCACGCATAATCTCCGTAAAGCGGAACGCATCAGGCGACCGATAGCTCATGCTCCGAATGAAGCTCGCGTCCGGATCCTCGAATGGTACATCCTCCTTCCGACCCGCGATTTGACCGGGTGAGATGAAGTTGAAGCGCAGGTAGGTGTAGTTGCCTTCTTCCGACTTGGTGACGTTCTTTAGCGCGTTGATGTGGAAGGGCACCGCGATGCCACACACGGGCATGATCACCGATTGTGCGCGGGCATCAACGACGATCTGAAAATGGTCGAAACGAGTGGTCAGACGATTAAAAAAGTAAAGCCATGCCGTTCCCGCAATGACTCACTCGCAGATCTTGAGTCTTGGCCGGCATCAACTCTCCACGCTTGTAACTCTCAAACTTCTTGAACACCTTGCGGTTGTCAGGATTCGCCTCGCCCTCGTTGCTCTCGAACCGGTTCAGGCCGTCCTCGTGTCTCTGCTCCATAAGCTGCCGTTGGTGCTCCCTGATCTTCTTCGCCAGAGATTCAGACGCCGCCTCGTTACGGCCCGAGTTTCGCAACACTTTGCCACCCGCGGTCACTTTGGTCTTGAGCGGGCTCGACTTGCCATTGCTGCGGGCTGTTTCGGGTAGTTCCTCATCTTCAGATCCGTCATCGACCTGATGCGAAGATGTATGGCGTAAGAGAAGTTCCAGAACTATCATGCGCAATGTAAAAGGTCCAACTCACCGAGGTCAACATGTAATCACTCGTGCCCTTGATCGGTACGGTGAGGAATTGAACGGCCGTGTCAGGGTCCGCGCCAACGCGAACAGTGTCGGTAAGGCTGAGTGCATATTTCTGGCCCTTCTTCTTGGGATCTTCGAGGTCTGCAAAGCCTATCGAGATGCAGTACACCATGTTCGGTTGGATGGGCCGCGCACCCTTGGCAGAGATCAGGTAGGCATTGTCTCGGAACTCGATACCCGTCTGAATATAAGAAGTCAAATGATCAGCTTTTGGTATTCTCTCTGCGAGGGGTCATAGATCCAGTACTGACCGCATATCCGAGCGTCTTCGTAAGCTTTGTCGCTAGCGTCTTGTCTTTCGACTCGAGGAACTTGACAGCCGCCTCGTAAACATCCTTTCCTGCTTGACCAGGTCGCAACAGTTTCGTTGCGATCTCAGTTTGCAACTCCAGCAGTATGCCCAGATTTCGAGATTGAGTCTGAAGGATATGAAGCAGACAGTGAGCAAAGAGAGATGATCCTGCGTAACCAAGCAACGCATTCATTCTCACCTTGTGCGAGTCGATGAGCCACGTCCGAGCCATGTTGCTGCAGTAGCTCTTGTACTTGAGCCCCATTGCAGCAATGACCACACCACCGTCAGCGCCCTCGAGGCGGTTTGCGTCCGAACTGGCACCAACGCTGAGATCGAATTTACCGCCTGACTGGATGATGGGGTGGTAGCACCAGTCTGCCATGTTGATCTCCGCCTGCACGAGATGCGGAGCGTCAGTTTCTTGAGATCATGGTGATTGAAAGGGCGAGTACTCACACCTTCGATGCCTTTGACCTTCTTCCACAAAGCCTGATCGTCAAGCCTCTTTTCGACCCGATCAGCGAACTTCTCGTGGGTGATCTTCTTCCGCTCGTCCAAGATGGTTCCCAACTCGTCGGTGAAGTACGAGCTGAAGATGCCGGCGGTCATTCTAGCTGCGATCCGGCAAATCTTGAGCTCGTCTTCATCCTTGGGAGCCCAGATTGCGGCAAAAGCGGCGCTGACGTCTTTGCCATCTTCGTAACCAGCCTTGGCCTTGATCTCGGAGTAGATGCCATCAAACTCGTTCGCAAATTTGCCCTTTACTTTGTCTTTGGCAAAAGCGCCGATTCGTTTCTGTAGGACAAGAAAATGGTTAGATGCTAAGTCATGAAGCTTGGCCGGCTGCGAATGAACACTCACTCCTGCACCGTTGACGTATTCCCAAACCTGATCCCATAGTCTCTTGTTTTCTTCTTCATCCTTGGTGCGACGCAGGACCTTTATTTCAACACCTTCCTTGTTCTTTTGGAGCGGTTCTAGCAGTTTGGCTGAGAGGGAGAGAGAAGTGTCAGTGAAAGAGCTTAATTGGTGCGCGAGGTCACAGGCGCACGCTTTGCTTACCTTTTGAGCCACTGGTGAGGAACAGGAAGCCTTTCCGGGTGACTACGATCAGTGTCGATGGAAACTCGTACCCGAGCAACCAGAGCTGGCGCAGTCAAGTTCCGAAGTCAGTTTGCGTACTCTCATCGTGCTGTACAGAAGATGCTATGACACTCACATGAAGCGTGGTCGTCTTTACGGTGTGAGCCTCCTCGTCGGCAGTACCTTGGACTACAATGACAGCGTCACGGTCTGCGAGTGTTTGGTACTCGTCCTTGATGTCAGAGTTCTGGCATGAAGAAAGCCAAAGGTGGCGCGCGATCAGTGTCTGTGACTGCGCAAGACGTGGGGGTTGGCCGCAGCAGCTGGAACACTCACCTTCCAGGCGTCGAGAATGCTCTTTGCGCGGCGAAGAAAAGCCGGAGCGTCGATGGATACGTCACCCATGTTGTTCTAGCCGCAGTGAGGGGAGATTGTAGAAGGCCTTAATGCGTTGTTCGTTTCGATGAGCCGGGTGCGAATGTAGGCCTGGTATGTCTTGACGAGCTGAAAGACGAGGTGATGAGATGGAAGCACAGATTTTTTTTTCTACAGACTTTCTTGACCGGGGTGTCTGTTTTCGAGAGGAGTGCGAGTGTTCTCTTCGAATGACTTTGGGGTCGTCGTGGTCGCAGCGATCGAAGTTTCCTGTGTCCTTCGCGCTGTCGAATGTGGTTCTGTCGCTGGAAGAAGTGGTGATGTTCTCTCTCACCCACAACGAACGCGCTCATCGCCAGAACGCGCGCGCGGTCAGAACGCGTGACGCGTTTCAGACTTTGGGAGTCTCAGAGTCTCAACGGTCTCAGGGTTTGCCACGTGATGTGTGGAACGCGAAACCATACCCTCGTCCTCGCCGACACCACACCCCTCATCCGAGCCATCGAGTACCGCATTCATCGCCATCGCCATCAACTCCAGCAACCTCGCGCAGTCTCCCACTCGCCAGGAAACATCTCACAGGCGAAGCGCATCTCTCAGCAGCCGCTTCACTCTCCCGGCATAGCAGCGGCAGTCAGCCAACCCGCATACACCCAACCCACACACCTGCGCTCGGACACGCGCAGCAAGAGGTGAATCACCACCACAAGCACATCTATCGACCTCCTCCCCACGCAACGAACTCTTCCAACATGCGCTCCAAGTTCAAGGATGAGCACACCTTCGAAAAGCGAAAAGCAGAGGCCCAGCGCATTCGGCAAAAATACCCCGACAGAATTCCAGTGAGTGATGCTGGATCTTGGGACCCAATCTGCGGAGCGCTAGCGAGCTGACCTTGTCTTTGCTTTGATCAAAGGTCATCTGCGAGAAGGCAGACCGATCAGATGTACCGCAGATTGACAAGAAGAAGTACCTGGTGCCATCGGTACGTAGCATGCCCATCACAGCTGGTGTTCAAGGGACAGCGGCTGACAACCGGCCTCTTATCTCTGCTCCCACACACCCTCGTCCACTTCGACCACCGTATGCAACTGCTCTCGCGCATCACAGGACCTGACAGTAGGCCAATTCGTATATGTGATCCGGAAGCGAATCAAGCTCGCACCTGAGAAGGCTATCTTCATCTTCGTCGACGAGGTACTGCCTGCCACTGCCGCACTCATGAGCGCGATCTACGAGGAGCACAAGGACGAGGATGGCTTCCTGTATGTGACATACTCGGGCGAGAACACTTTGTGAGTATGCCTCTGTTGATAAGGTGCAGAGAAATTTTTCGACGGTAACTGATCCCGGCCTTTGGCTATCTCATTTCGCAGTGGCGCGGAGTTGTGACGCGCGCCGCCCTATCTCTTAATGGCATCTCTCGAGGTCCAGTTCGGAGTTGCTGGGTCCATGGCTACCGTTCCTCGGAGGTTCAGGCTACGAGCTCGGCACAGTCGCGTGCAAAACGTGTGGCGAGCCTCCCAACCCGGACAATCGTTTACTCATAGCGATTTCACTTTCCTTCCATCTATTTTTCTGTGCTTTTCCCGTTATCTCGGCCGTTCGATCCTCGAAGCATTCAATCGCATCCTCAACGAAGGACTCGCCATCGACCCGTTGACCATCGCTTGTGACCCTCGACACGGACTTTTCGATCGACTCAATCGTCTCCCGTTCTCTCCGTTTGGCCGCAGGTGAACGAAGGTCTAAGGTTCCGGCAGGCGAGTCGCAGCTGTCTACCGCACGTTGCGATGGATTCGAATGCATCTCTTTTACCCGGCTTTTCCTCGACTCCGATGCCTCGTTGTCCGGTTGTCCCTTGGTTCCAGCCCCAGCTACCCTCAGACCCCCTTTTCTCCCACACAGATCCCCCACTCCGTTCCTTGCTCGCGCGCGTTCTGCACATACTGTACGATAGTAGTCCACCTCTCAGAAACCATTCCGTCGCCCCTGACCTTGCCGCTGTGAAGGACCTTGTCTAGCGTGTGTGAGATGTGAGAGTGGGCGTGATCACCAAAACATGAGAGAGTTGATCATGCCCAAATTTCCATACAGCAGCTGCCAAAGGTTTGCTTCCCTCCTCTCTCTCCTTCCCGCAGCATTCAGCAAGCACGCGACTATACCAGAACTACGCAAGGCCAGAATCCCAAGCAGACGCCTGCCATCGAGCTCAAGACTTCGGAGGGGCGCTCCTCGGGCGTTCACCACATCAAAAACTGTGCGATTACGGGACGCATACATTCCAGTTCCCATCCCATCTCGGCTCTCTTCAAATTTTTCATCCGGAGCTCCCCTTCATCTCTGTCCAAGCAGTCGACATCCCCCTTTTGCTCTGAGGGGCCAATCGAGGATCGAGATCGCTTCTGAAAGCGTCGACTCGCCTTCTTCTCGCAGGCATCGAGTCCTCCGGTCGCCAGCACGCGCTACTTGAACGTGTTTTCTCTGAAGTCCGACTTGCGGAGTGCATACAGTCGCGCGGCAAATCTCCGGAAGACTCCAGGGTTCTCAAGGCCGACCTCAAGGCAGGCAGGCAGCAGATACGTCTGCGCGTGGGCGGAAGTCGGTTTGCACCTGCACAAGACATGTCCAGTGACGCAGCTCTGAACAGTGCCCCTGGGCAAACATTCGAAGTAACTGAGAAAACAACATCGCCAGGAGAGACGGAGAACAGGCTCGGCGATCTTTCATTGGGCGAAGCAGCTGGACAGAGAGGTGAGTGCATCCTCAGCCATGCGCTTCGGGCGGCTTGTAGTGCTGACTTTTGCGCGTTCTTTCCTTTCTTCAGCGCGGTCGCCGTCACTCGCATCGTCGCGAAGGAGCTTCGATCGCAGCAAGAGTCCTTCGAACGCTTCAGGACTCAGCAGTCCACCGAGCGATCCCAGCAGAGCCTCGGCAGCGCTGTGCCTGGAGGTGGCCAGAAGCGCTCACACTCGCCTCAGGCGGCTTCTCCCTTCTCCTTCCCTAGCACGTCTTCAGCCTCGTCGACGCCAGTAGGAACTCCAACCCTTCCCTCAGCTTCGCTACCTTCATTCTCTACAGGCGGCGGCACCCCTGGACGGTCCAACAGCATCTCAGGTGCATCCTCTTCGGATCCATTCAACTTTGCCGGCTCGCCTTCTTTGTCCAATCGACCACTTGAGGCCGCGAAACACCAGCACCATCGCTCTAGGAGCATCAACATGGGCGGCTTCAGTCCTGTGATGAAGGGTGGAAAGCTGATCAACTTTGGGTCAGGACCAATCTCCATTTCAGGTGGTGGGGAGGGCGGTTCCAGCGGGGAGGGAAGCTCGTCAAATCCAGGCTCGCCTCTGAGCTCATCTCCTGCGAATAGCACAGGTCTGGGCCCAGGATTTGATCCTTCCGCGCTCGGCCCCGGCTTCGCCATCGGATCCAGCACACCTCGGGCACCCAGTCCACTCCAGCAAAGCCATACTGCTGTCTCATCCCAATTGATGGAGTTTGAGTCTTCCAACAACTTGGGCGTTTCGGGCTCCTCGACCTCGCCCACAATTCCGGCGGCCTTCTCATCCTCGCCGTCCGGTCAGTCGATTTCCCACAATCACAGAGATTCTCGCACGATTGACTTCGCGACTTCGGCCAAAGGATGGGAGAGTCCACTGTTCCCGCCTACGAATTTGCCTCTTCCGATTCCCATCGGACAGCACTCGCTCAGCAGTCTTCGTGCGGCAGCAGCTGCATCAGAGCGCGCTCGCTCCCCAAAACCTCTGTCGCTCGGCGAGGCACACAACACTTCCACGGGCGTTACAGGTGCATCTTCGCTGTCACCAGATCACGCAGCTCAAAATGGCAGCGCATCGTCAGCGAGCACGCATCACAACGGGCCAGCGCGCAAGCCTAGCGGTTCGTTTGCTAAACATGGTACTGTGGAACTCGCGCATGACTCGATTCTAGCTTCGCCAAAATTCAAGAATGTCCCCTTGACGTCACTGTCTCCATCAAGCCCTCCAAAAGCTGCGGTGGCATCCAGTGGACCTGGCCATATCCCCGGCATTTCTCGACCCATCTCACCTCGAATCAACGCGTGGCCGAGTAGCAGCAACGGCATCAGCCCTGGCTCGAGCCCCTCCAACTCTTCCTTCCACTATGGATCAAGTCCAGGATCTCGATTGCATCGACCCGCGTCGCCTTCGATCAGGCTCGAACATTCTGATGGAAGGGGCCGCACGCCCAGCCCATCCAGAGTGAGAGACGGATCTGGGATCTCCCGTGGCGCGAGCCTTTCTCCTCCCTTGGACTCTGACGCGCAGAATATGCGCATGCGCCCGGTCAGCCCCAGCAGTTGGGATTCCAGCTGGCCCGAGGTGAGCGGCGGCAGTCGATCGGTCCCAATTGGGCTCTCGAGCTCTCCGCACAATCATGCAGGCGGCGTTCGATTAGAACGAAACTTTTCCAGTGGAAGTGGCTCGTCTGGCGGCTCGCCAGGGACAAGCCCTGTGGCTTCTTCGAATGTGTTCGCCAATTCGTCTACTGGTCTGGGAATTGCCCCCGGCGCGTGGAAGTTTCCGTCCTCTCCCCGGAGCGGGGCGAAGAAGATGCTGAGCCGGACGTCCCGCTCTGGTCGCGATTCAGGATCGTCCGCGTCTCGATCACGCAGTCAATCTCCCAGTCAGCCATTAGGCCAGTCGGACCGACCGAAGAACACCGATCGCGACAGCGAAGGGTCACGACGATCACCGTCGAGCCCTGTCACGCTTCAGTCTTCAGGCGAGGGCTCAGGCAGCGCGCATGTCAGTCCTCACGACCTCTTATATGCCCGGAACCGGTCGCTTTCCTCCTCTTCATCCAGCTCTGGTCACAGCTCTGAAGGCAGCAACGGTGTCGAGGAGTCGAGCCAGAAGTATCGGCCGTCAAAGCGATCCGCTCATGGCAGGACGGTGAGCATCGATAGCGCCGGCCGCCCCTCTCCGTCCAGTAGCGGAAAGCACGCGAGGAAGGCGAGCGATCCCATCCCGTCAGTGCTGAAGGATCCACCTTCGGCTATGCGGATCGCACATGGAACTGCAAAGACTGAAGTTGACGCGCGCCAAGCTTTGTCAGAAAGCACGAAGGGGAAAGCAGGTGCTGCTGGTGGGCTCATTGCGGATGAAGTGGACGCGTTTTCAGATCAGCTTCCCCCACCTGCGATTCCTGCCAGGGCGCATTTAGAAGGATCGAGTGGGATGGCAGTAGATGAGGCGGATCCATTGTCTCGACCCGTCACTTCGAGCTCGCATCTCTCGCACAGCCCAATGCCGAGCGTGGGTGGACACACTCCGACATACAGTTTGCTAGTCCGTCCAACACCTGTTGACGCGAGGCTGTTACCTCCTTTCGGAGCAAGTCCGATGGCTCGCACGGGTAGCGGTAACACTCCATCGAATGTCCTTGGACTCGGGCCCGAAAGTCTGACTGGTGGCCTGCATTCGCCGCATAGCCCTTTCAACACTCAATCGCCAATGTCTCCCCGGTTGGGAGCGTCGCCGCTTCCCGTTTCTGAGCGGACACTGCTCGGCTTGCGCAGCCGCAGTCCGAGCCCGGCAGCAATGATCGTTCCCAGCCCCTTCGATCCTTTGCGGCGGCAAAGCCCGTCTCCCTCGCCGCTAGCGAGCACGCTGGAGGCCCTGAACGGAGAAAGTCCACCAAAGATGCGCTCGTTCATCGGCATGCCTCCTCGTTCCGGCTATAACTTGAGTGATGACCCTGATGATGTAGGCTCAGAAGGCGATGATGGGACGGCGAGTAGTGCGAGCAGCACTGATGGACGGGAAGGTAGCACAGGTGGAGATGACGAGGACACCATGGATGAGAAGGAGGACGATGAAGAGGATGGGGAAGAGAGGACCATTCGCGCTGATTCTGATTCTGGACGTAGCCAGGATGACGAACAAGATTTGCAGCTCGCTGCGAGCGGTCGACGTGAGCTTCGAGGCTTGCCGAGTGACATTTCCAGGTCGACTCTGTTCGCTCGAAGGCAAAACACGTCCAGCTCTTCGACTGATGGAGACATCGAGGACAACAGGGATGGCCATGAGGACGGACAAGGAGACGGCAGCGACGGCAGGGAACAAAGGAGAGGCATGCGTGAGAGTAGAGCTCCTTCGCCGCCAACAGAAACAGTGGAATCGACGAGCAGGCCGCCACTGTACGCGCCTAAACCGAGTCTTACTCGCTCTAACGTGGTCGCACCGCCACCTGAACTCGAAGATGACCAGTCTGGAACTCGGGCCGCCCGCATGAGTAGCGCTTTTGATCTCTTCCACGGCGACGATCCCGAATCTCAGCTTGACGAGTCGGCAGGGTGGGGAGCGCCTCTGTCCCGGCAGATCAGCAACGGCACACGGGAACTCTCAATGGCGACACAGGACGAAGAAGAGGATGCGGATACGACTGTGAGCAAGGATGGAGATGCGGATTGGATGCCTCCCTCCAGTCAGAGCATGAATTCGGACCAAGAAGATCCAACGTCAGAATCGGAGGAAGCCTTGACGACGCTGGAGCGCATCTTCTTGTTCGCCAAGAGTGAAATGACCTATCATCGGTACGTCTCTGTCATCCGCCTGACTGGCTTATATGAACCACACTGACCTGATTTGCCCCTGCACAGAATCCTTGTCTCTCAATGCCTGGCAGAGTGGATCCTTGACGTGAAGCTCAGCGATGCCGTCGAGTTCATTATCCCATTGCTGAACGGACTCAGTACAGACGGTGAGCTCTCACGTCCTCATTCCTTTCCGCTCAGGTAGAAGGTTTGCTGACCCAGTTTCCGGAGATATCAGAGCGCGAAGTATGTGAAAACTTCAGCCCGGAGCTGCATCGCATCATGTGGTTCTTCTTCCGCAACTGCCCTCTCAAGCAAGTCGAGGAAGCACGCGAAAAGGATCAGGCTGAGACCCCAAATGGGTCGGCTCACATGAAAGGCAGCGCTGAAGAGACGGCAATACGGCCACACCTTGACGTCGGCACGTTCACTCCCTTGCTGTGCGCTCTCCTTCTCAACACAAACTCCGACATCGCGCGATCCACACAGAATGCCATAGTGCAGTTCTGCAGTAGGCTGCATCGCGACTCGGAGGGCATTCTGTTGTCGGAAGATGGCAGCTGGGCGCCTGAGTTGACGGAGCGGTGCGAGGGCGATCATACGTTCCTCATCACTTCGACGGTGAACAGGGATGGCAAGGACATTTCGTACGAGCCTTACTTCTTCGGACCTGAAGCGCGGCGGAGAGTCGAAGAGGAGATACTGCAGAACGTCGCCATCGCCATCAGTAGCCAGAACGCGTTCCAACCGCTACCGGAGGGCAGAACTTCCTCAGAGGCGAACGGGAATATGGCCGAGCACAGCGGTGGTGGTTCGACGGAGATGTCCGGCATGAACTCGCAGGAAAGCAAGGGCGATGATGCTGGAACCTCACAGGACACTTCGATCTCTGATCCGGGCGAGATCAGCCGAGACGATTCTTCGTGGGATCCTGAGTCGCAGATGGACAGTCGGATGGAGGATGTCTGGCGGAGCGATGGTAACCTCTTCGATGCCAGCTCGCCCCAGATGGGTCCATACACGAACGGAGAGTTCGACGAGGAGGCGGCTGTGGCTCGTATGGCGGGCGTCACCATGCTCGCAGCTCTGGCGGCCGAGAACATACTGCACGTCGACATCATCACCGAGAAGTTCGTTCCCCAGATGGTCGGCCTAGAGAAAGACCCTGCCTTCTTCGTGCGGAAAGAGGTAGCCGTCTCACTCGGAATCTTGGCGAAAGCGGTCACGGATGAGGTGGTCATCAAGGAGAACCTCCTTCCCACTCTGGACACCTATCTGAACGACAAGATTTGGCATGTGAGACAGGCTGCGTGCCTTTCCATGCCCGCCGTACTCAGCAAGACGGACGATGAGACACAACGCAGCAGAGCGGTGGCATACCTCCGACTGCTTGCTGTCGATATATCGCGGAACGTCCGATCGGCAGCGTTGGAGATCATTGGTGAACTCGTCTTCTTGTTCCATGAGAAGGAAGGAGGTGTGCCCGAGGAGCTCATCCGGTTCTTCCTCAACGAGCCACTCGACGGCCCCGACGAGGAGATGGCCGGGACGGGCAAGGTGAATGATGACAGCAATTCCCAGTCCAAGTTCGAGTTGTCGAACGTGACGTCCGAATACGGCTTTGGCGACCCGTTGCAGATGAACTCGGATGCAGCCTGGGGTGGTGGCATGTTCGGCCAGAGCGATGTACATGAGCGAGCTGTGGTCACCGCCTTCAACTTCCCAGCTGTCGTGGTCACCATGGGCGCTCAGCACTGGGCACGTCTGCAGCCACTCCACACCAGACTCTCTCAAGACGATGCGGTCAAGGTCCGACGAAGTCTCGCGGCTTCTTTGCACGAAATTGCCAAGATTATCGGCTCGGAAGCTTCCCAGGCCCACCTGCTCCCTATATTCGAGAACTTCCTGCAAGACTACGAGAACGAGATCAAGACGGCCGTGCTGGACAACGTGGACGTCTTCCTGGCACAACTTCCTCAGGAGTCTGCGCTTACTGCGCTGCGGTCTATGCAGGAGAGGTGGATACATCACTTTGGTCGGGATTGGCGGTTGCGAGAGCGGTTGACGCAGCACATTTCTACGATGGCTGACACATTCCTGCTGAGCGATGAAGATGCCAATCTGATTGCTTTGATGCAGTTGGCTATTGCTGATCCAGTCAGCGCTGTGCGCGACGCCGGCATTCAGTCTGTGAGTGTTTTCTTTCTTCTGCACATGATTTGAATTGGCATATCTGACGATGCTCTTCTTCTGCACCAACAAAGATCGCAAAGATTTATACCATCTTCTCCGAGCACGACCAAGCAGCAGCAGACGGCTTCCTCGCCTTGGTCGATGAGCTAGGGAACAGCACCAGCTACCGAATACGCGTGGCGTCCTTGATGGCTATCGAGGCGCTCGTGAATGGCAGCATCCAGCGAGCCGCGATCGAAACGATCCTGCTCGAGAGACTTGTCGCTGCTGCGGATGATGATGTGATTGATGTCAGAATCGTGTTGGCGCGTTGTGTGGCTGCTATGTGCCAGAAAGGTGAGTTATTCTCAGCGACCAGGATGAAGCACCACAGCCCTCTGACTTCCGCAAATGTCCGTGAACTTTGCAGACGAGCTTTATGGCCTACCACATTCCCGGTCACCCACTCTTCTGGAGCTCATCGCCAAGCTCGCCAGAGACATCTCAGCCGAAGTCCGGCTGCCCATCCAAACATTCCTCTCCGAAGAAGAAGCCAACGCAGCCGAGCAAGAGGCCCAAGAGAAAATCGCCCATGCGCCCAAGTCCTCGACTCGAACACTGGTGCTGGGCCCGAAAGAAGGCGGGCCCCACCGCGAAACTCGGATGTCTACGTTCTCGGTGACGAGTATGGACCAGAGCTCGGATCCTGATGTGGATGTGGACGTGGACGTGGATGAGGAGCTGCAGGCGTTTGCGATGGACGAGGACGTTTCGGAGCAGCAGCAACAGCAGGAGGATGAACCTTCGAGCGGCCAACGATCTCAGCTGTCTTCGATGGAGAACCAATTTGGGTCGGCGGCGGAGGAAGGGGGAATGATTGAGTCTGGGACAGGGGATGTCAGCCGTCAGGATGACGATGGAAACGGCGGAGAAGAGGGAGGTCACCATATGCGCGAGAGTGATAGTGACGGTACAACCCAGGTCTTACCATAATCCCCGGCAACCGCATGTAATGTTTTCCTCCTTTTTACCCCTTTCTACACACTGTGACCAGCGTGAAGATTACCTACCACAAAATGCCGGACGGCGGGGGGGCCGGATGACACCTGCAATTCGATCACACCACCCTGGCTGTTCCATCCCCTCTCCCTTTCTACTTTTGCTTGGATGTTGTTATCCATCACATGCTTTTGAATCCGCTTACACACGTACACTTTCTTTTCGCTCCCATCCTTCCCGGCCCCCTCCCTTCCTGAACTCTCTGTTCTTTCGTTTCGCCTCTTCCGCATGTCCTCCTGTCTCCTTGTTGAAATCCAAAAAGTCGAATATCGTTGCTGGGCCCTTCTCAGAGCTCTATCCCAATGTCAAACTGGTTGGCGGAATGCTGAGCAGTAAAGGTGCATTTTGTATGGTAGACGGAAGACGAATATAGGCCGCTCGTTCCTTTCCCCTGAAAGTGAAATAGATTCTGTTGGCGAGGAAGTAAGGCGTGCCCGTATCATGACGCTTTCGCATTCAGTCGCTTGGCGAGGGCCGCTAGACGCTCGTGCTCGACAATATCCTGTACGTAGGAAGAAAGGAGCCCGGCCGCTGAGCATGAGAACTGAAAGCCAGGCAGACCGGAGAAGATTACTCACCTCTTGTTCCCACGGATATTCCATCCAGTCGTCCTCGATCGTCTCCCCAGCGAAGTACCAGACCCCCGTACTGACGCCATCGACGAATTCCTCAGTCTGTCCTGAGGCAGCGAATTCCTCCGGTTCGATTATGGGCAATGAACCCTTCTTTGCCTTTTTCTTGTTGTGGACGACTGCGATGGCGAAGCGGGTCGGGGGGAGTTGCTTCTGAACACTTTCTGGAAGGGCTGCGCGGGCTTGTCGGACATCCTTAAGAAGCTCGCCGTACGCATATCTAGAGAAATGAAGACGCCGAAATGCCAAGTCAGTAAAGATCTGCGCCCTCGCAACCCCCAGCTCCAAAAAGAAAAAGGACACGTACTGCAGCGTTGTCCGACTATCGTCAACCTCATCCACGATGAGAATGTTCTTCCCCAACAATCCACCGGCATCTTTCCCTTCCTCGAGCTTGGGCTTGTTGGCCGATTGCTCGCCGGCAATCTGACGGTTGTCGAGCCATTGTGTCCGGACGACCTCGGTACCGATCTGCTCGGCGGAGGTGCCTGCGACCTCTTCGTAGAGACTGAGCCCGATGGCTTGGATGGGAAGTGAGCGCTGCGGGAAGGAGTCATCAATCGACGTTAGTAGGAGTGGAGGGGGAGCTGATGGCGCGAGCTTTGACGTACCTTACGGGAAGGATCGACCTTGGAGGGTACCTTGAGGAAAGTGCGCAGTACTCTTGCGGGGAAGAAGCCACCGCCGCCTGTAACGTAGCGCAGAGCATCAGCCAAACCCTTTCCCTCGAGCGGAGCTGAGCGCTGGAGAAACTTACCGATAGCTACTATGATGTCCGGAGGGCAGTGCTGCTTGACGCGCTGTGCGACATCGCGCAGTAAGAGGTGGACCTCGTTGTATGTGATGCGCAGATGGTCGTCGGGAAGCGTCTCAGTGGAGGACATCGTTGCGCAGGGAGTGAGAAGTGAGGAAGCAAGTGTATACAGCAGGATATGGATGGAGATGGTGGAAGTACTGCGGACATGCGAACGAGAAGCCCAAGCATCAAGCAATTTTTTGGGAGGTGGGAAGATCGCCGTTTTCCCTGGTTAAATGCACTCAACCTGCCAGCTCGAGGACATACGATACATGCCGCTCAAGAGCCTTTCCCTGTCCTTTGCCTTTCTCTACCCCATCGGTATCTGACTGATCGGCAGACCCGTTCGTAGTGTCCGGCAAACTTGAGTTTTTCAGATACGGAGGGAGGCGATCTACAACGGTGTCTGTATGCAGCCAAAGCTGGTGCTCGCAGGTGAAGGCGATTAGATGACGGCGAGGCCTGAGTAGAAAGTGATTCAAATCGAGGGAAGAGGGTCAGTCGCACTCTTCTCTCATAAGAACATAGATTCGTGTACCAAGAGTATCACTCACTGCCGAACTTTTCGGTGTAGCCGGGCACTGTCCACTTGCCCTTCTTGACCATCCTAAATTGAAAATTAAAAAGGGAGTCAGTTCATCTGTTCCAAGCGTCGGTTTGCAAGAGAGGATACTCACTCCTCGACAGTCTTGCCAATCTCGGGGCGGGCAGCAATAACATCGTCGGTGGTGAGTTGGTCGAAAGGTCGGGCGTCTTCGATGTTCTTGAGGGTTGCCTTGAGGTCCTTGAGCTCGGACTCGATCTTGGCCTCGGTAGCCTTAGCTTGCTCGACCTGGGAATACGAATGAATGAGTTCGATGAGTATGAGCGCTGAAGAGATTACGAGGCGTGATCGACTGGATGCATGGAGGTCATCGTGGGTAAGGCTCGAAAGCGAGGCAGATCGGTACCCGGATCATGCGCACAATCTCCCACACACCCATCACGAATGCTATGATCTGCAGTCCCACCAGGCTCCCCACTCCGCCAATTGCACTCCAATCTCTGTGTGCTCCATGATCCGACCCAGAACCGTCCATGGCAGAGTCCGGGAAAAAATACTCACCGCCTTGGACTCGAAAGCGTCGATGGCCTTGATGTGTGCGCTGACGTCGTAGGAAACGGGCTGATTGAAGACGAAAGTAGGAGAAAGATCAGCGCCATGCGACGGAGACTGTATGCATTCAGGTCCGGATGCCGCTCACCTTGAACTCCTTCAGGATCTTCTCTGCCTGTGAGACGACCTCTTGGTTCTGTGGTCATAAAAAGGGCGGAAAACGTGTCAGTCCATGGAAAAATGCGCACGGCAGCCACCACATTGAGAAGATAAGGATGCGCACCTTGAGAATGGACCGGTAGTGGGTGAGGTCGACATCGGTGCGCTGTTCCTTGAGCTGGGAGAGGACGCGCTTGGCATCGTCTGCGCGGCGACGGAAGGCTGAGAGTTCGCCGGCGGTGCGCTTGCCGAGGCCGAGAGCGGAGACCTTTGTGAAGGTGGCTGCCATGTTTGCTATGAGATGGAGAGAAAGAAAGGTTGAGGAAGGTGAAGGTGAAGAACGAGAAGGTCGGCGTCGAGCTCATCCACAGGTGCTGCGTCAGGCACTCCCGCGTGGCTGTCGCGAGTCCTCGGCTGCTGCGAGCACGAAAGCGTGTGTTGTCGGTCCGATTAGTGTGACGCGTCGCGTCACGCGGATGAGGGTGGCGAAGCTGAGTCTCATCGCCCTCACCTTGGCCACCATCATCCTCATTCCTCACCGACCGCTTTCGTAGCGCAGCCTTCTCATTCATCACACATTCTTCACTTCCATTTCTTCTTTCTTTTCCTCAAGGCTGCGGCAACACACTCCAACATGTCGGACATTCCGACGAGTCAACTTCCTCCAGCTTCTCAACCCCAACAAGCAGGTGGTTCTACCGCTGCTTCTGCTGACACTGCTTCGATGATGGCCGGCTTCAAGAGGTCGATGAAGCAGTTGGAAACGATTCGAGCTAATCGGGGCGACGACGGTGGAGAACGTTCGCTCGACGTGGAGGATCCGGTTGGGGAAGATGAGGAGGGTGAGCAGGTGGATTCTGGTGCGGGGTCGAGATACAAGGGCAAGGAGCGCCAAGTTTCGCCACACCCCTCCCAACAAGAGGTTGAGGAGGATGACTTCGAGGAGGACGATACGCCGGCAACTCCTCCGAAGAAGTCGCGTCCTGAACAGGTTCGCGCAATCCAGCTCAACGAGTTTGCGGCCCTCTTCGACGACATGACTCCAAAGACGAAGCAAGCCGCCATCTCCCGGGCTTTGGACATTAACGCGGCCATGAACGAAGAAGGTGACGAGCACGATGAGGTGCTCGATCAGGTCAACCCTTACCGCAAGTTGAAGAAGCAGCCTCCGGTGGTCGACAAGCCTCGTCGTGAGGTTGAGGACAGTCTCAAGCGCGATCGGTCCCCTCAAGAGATCCAAAGCATCAAGCGGGCTCGAATGCAGTCAGAGATCCTTCATCGCTCCGACAGTGAGCCTCTCATCATGAGGGGCGCGCCTTTCAAGCCGGGTGCGAAGAGTGGAGCATCCGTCGACATGCCTTCTCTGGTCATACTCAACAAGCTCCGGAACAGCATGTATGTGCCTCTTTGGCATCTCACTCAAGAAGGCATCGCGGTGGGCCGGGCCCGGGACGCTCACGTCGTCTATTCAACAACTGCTGCCCTCTCTAAGCTTTTCGACACCATGGGCGCCAATGCTCAGCTCGACAGTCCACGCAAGGAGGACTGGGCGTTGTCATTCCTCGAGATGTCTTCGGCACACAAGACACTCTTCAAGGTCTTTGACAAGATCATCGCGGAGGCCTCTGGTGAGGTCAAGCAGTGGCTCACCATGGAGAAGGAGGGCTGGCAAGCTGCCTGGAAGACGGTCAAGGACAACGAGTTCTCGGACCGTGAAAGCAGCTGGCCGTACATGGCCATGTACATTGACAAGCTGCGACACGACTACTACGACACCGCGTACGGTGGCAGACCGGACATCAATGAGTGGCAGGAGCCCATCTGGAAGCGGGCAAAGGACGCGATGGAGTTTCGAAGCTCTGGTGCTGGTCCTCAAGGCAAGTCGAGTTCGGGGGAATCTCACGGCGCATCATCTTCGGCGGCATCCTCCTCGTCTCGAACCAAATCTTCCAAGCCCTTTCCATCAGGCACCCCCCGCCAGCCGCGGCAGGGCGGTGCTTGCTTCCAATGCGGCCATCGAACCAAGCATGACTTTGGACAGTGCAGCAAGAGTCCGGATGGACGTGCTGCCCATTCAAAGCGGAACGCGTCAGGAAAGCTCTGCCGAGCTGCTGACGCCAAGCTCATCTGCCACAAACACAACCTCAAGGACGGATGCGACGGTGGCAACAACTGCCCCCATGGAGCTCACGAGTGTTCCCTCTGCGGCAGCACCACCCATGGCTGCCAAGCTTGTTCCTTCGCCAAGTCCTCTTAAGGCTGAAGGATTTGACAAGTTCATCAAGATGTTCGACCTCCAGCACGCCTTTCCAACTATGGTCTCGAACATCGAAAACGGCTTTGACTTCGGGATTCCCCCAATTCGAGAAACGGCCATTCAAAAGAATCACTGCATTGCTGAGGACGAGCTGGTCATCCTGCACGAAATTGTTCAAAAGGAGATGAACGCGGGGCGGTTGTTGGGCCCCTTCACCCAGGAGGAGGTAGAGGCCATGCTGGGGCCTTTTCAAACTTCTCCGTTGGGTCTGGCTCCGAAGCCGGGAGGGAAGTGGCGATGATTCAAGACTTCTCTTCGCCACGCAAAGGAGCCGTTGCTGCGATCAACGATTACATTGACTCAGACGAGTTCATATGCTGCTGGGATGGGTACTTGGCGATGGTTGACGAGGTTAGTACCCATTGATTGATTCCCTGATCCCATTCCCTTGCTTGGCCATTGTGCCTCATGCCTAATTGGCTTCCACCACTTTCGAGGCATTTGCCTCCCCCATCCCATCCTGTCCTTGCACATTTCTGCTTGACAGCAATCACAGTTGATGAGCGTATTGCCTCCTGTTGACATTCACCTTTTCATGGTGCTGGGCCCAATTTGGGGCCCCTTTGACATTCTTCTTCATCCTGACATAGCAAGAGCCATGAATTGAGGCAATAATGCCATTGATTGTCCATTGATTGCTGATATTTGAATGATTCTTACATTACAGATTCGGGGCTTGCCGAAGGGATCCCTGGCGGCCATGTCAGATGCCATGGAGGCGTTCAGGGCTATTGCTGCTATGCTGTCGCAGCGACCGGGACTGGTGATTGCGCTTCCGCTAGGAGGTTTTGGGATTGACACGAGGCTGCCATTTGGCCTCGCCTCGGCCACTGGAGTTTGGGGATCGGTGGCCGATCTCGTGAAGATTGCTCTCAGCCGCATCTTCCCAGGTATAAAAACCATCAAGTGGGTTGATGATTTCATCTTCCTGAAGAAGGCGAATGACCCGATAACGCTGGATCAAGTACATGATGCGACGAAGGACCTTGGGTTCCCTTGGCATCCCACGAAGAGGTCGGAATTCGCGACCACCGTCAAGTATCTCGGCTTCATTTGGAATCTCGAAGCTCACACGGTCACTCTTCCAGACGACAAGAGAGAGCATTTTGCCGAGGTGGCGAAGAGGTTCACGACATCGGAGCCAAGATCGCTCAAGGAGGTCAGGGAGCTCGCTGGCTCCCTCCAACATGTGGCCATGATGGCTCGCGACCTCGCCCCATTCACGGCAGAGATCATCGCGTTCATGTCGGCCTGGAACCGGTACCCTCCCTTCAAGAAGCTACACGTTCCTCCTGCGATACAGGTGGAAGCTAAGAAATGGGTCAAGGCCCTCCGTGGAGAGATGATTCGCTCCATTGCGTCTCCTCCTTCGACATTCCCACACGACATCTATGTGGATGCCTCAACATCGTGGGGGATCGGCGTCACTTCAGGATCGAGATGGGCGGCTGGATGCTCCTGGCTGGGTGGGATAAGGACAGCAGGGGTATTGGGTGGGCTGAGGCTGCCGCTCTCGAGTTGGGAGTACGGCAAGCAGTGGCGATGGGGCCAGGAACTGCAGGATCAATGTCTTTAGTGACAACAAGGGCGTTATTGGTGCCTTCCGGCGTGGACGTAGCCGGGGTAGGCAGGCGAACTCCATCATGAGGTCGCTCATTGCTTTCGAGATGCAACATCGCCTCGACGTGCGGGTCACCTATGTGTCCACACACGAGAATCCAGCGGACGCTCCCTCCAGGGGAGAGTTCCCCCCGGAGATCTTCTCCCTCCTTTCGATATTCCAGCCCCCCTTCAAGCTTTCATCCATGTCATTCGGATCGATCACGTGGTATAAGCGCAAGCTCAAGGAGGAGTCTCGAGCGAAGATGAATCGTGCAGGTCGTCAGGGGGCTGTGACCTCGCGAATCGCATATCCGACCTCGGCGGCTCCTCCATCATGGCCGGGATCATCATCGGTCCCGCATTCCCGTTCCCTTCCCATCGATCGTCATCATACCAATTCGCATTCAACCAGTCAGCATCCTTCGACATCATTCACAACATCACACTCATCATCTCAACCGCACTCATCGTCATACCCCGGTACTCCTTCCCTCGACTTGCATTCGAAGGCAACAACCTCGATACCCGGCCCCATTCCTTTGGGCCCTTGTCTCAAACAGAAGGCCTTCACTCCTGATCCATCGTCAGCCTTTCCCCGAAACAAGCATGGCCAGCTATACGCCAAGGATCGCATCCTGGCCATTCCTCCCACCAGCGGGGCGACATCGCCCTCCGCACCTCTTCCGGTCTCGCATTCGACTCCTCTGGTTTTCATTGGTCGAGGGTGAAGCATGTGCTTGCCTCCGCCCTGGAAACATCAACCCGCAGCAATTATGGCGCGGGCATTCAACACTTCATTGACTTCTGCGATGAAGAGGGCATTCCCCAAGAACATCGCCATCCCATCTCTCAAGATCTTCTTCTGGCGTTCGTGGTGAAGCTGAGCGACACTTGTCGCGCTTCCACAATTCGGACATACGTTTCCTCCCTCGCGACTTGGTATCAGACATGGAACCAGTCCTTCGTTCGCGGTGATGGAGTCGCCCTAGCTATCAAGGCCATCGAGAAGAATGGCCCTCCTCCGCTGCCTCTTCGGCCCCCGATATCCCCGGATGATTTGGACGCAGTGTTCGCGCGCCTGGAGGTGGCGACAGACCCATTGCATGCGGCAGTCTGGTCTTGTGCTCTCATGTCGTGGTGGGCGATGTGTCGCCTTGGTGAGACGACTATTTCCTCTCCTCCTATCCGGTCGGATCGGCATGTCATGCGCTCTCACATGCGAGGCACGACGACATCTGATGCGGGCCTCACAGTGGCCAGAATCTGGCTCCCCTGGACGAAGACGACTAAGGCATGTGGCCTGGACAAGTTCATCGTCGATTGCGGCGAGCATACCAATCCGGTGCTCGCTCTCAGGCATCATCTCTCGCTTTCCCCTCATTCCCCCGGCTCGGCGTCGTCAACTCCTTTGTTCGCATACAAGACCCCTTCTTCATCGTTCCTCATTCCCCTCACCAAGGCCACATTCCTGGTGTCTTCGACAAGGCCCTGAAGCAGGCTGGCCGTGAAACTCATGTTGGTCACTCATTCCGCATTGGAGGTGCAACCGCCCATTGGCGCTCGAAGGTGCCGTTGGAGACCATCATGCTCATGGGCGGCTGGAAAACTGGGGTGGTTACCCAGTACCTTCGTGATCTGGATAAGGGACTGGCGGATGCACATTGCTCACCGCCAATCACATGGCTGCTCGCAGAGTAGTCTGACGAGCTATTTTCCTCATTCTCGGGTCTTCTCATTCCTGTACAATACGACCCTCCTTCTCTGATTCGCGCGAGCATTGGCATCGATGTTCACGCTTGTGGCACGCATCTCTCATCCCCGGTCCCCCTGCCCATGGTGGCTAATACGCATTGCAACTTCGCTTTCTGTCCCTAGCATTCAAGGTTGACTACTGATGGATTGATTGGATCCCGTCGTGCTTGTGGGTGTCGTCAGCTATTGGCCCATTGGTCCCCTTGGCCGCCGCGGCCTGTCCTTCTGCGAAGGCCTGGCCTGCCTCCGGGATCTTTGGGGACGGCGGGCCAGCGGGCTGTCCATTGGACCTCAGCTGACCGAGACCCTAAGGGTCTTCCACATGCACGTGTATCAAGTTTGATCCACAGTGTGCATCACATGACTATCGGCGCAGCCAACGCCGAGGGCGACTGTATGCTGCCGGAATCCGCCGCTCATCCGCGAATCACCGAAACGCCGCTGCCAGTCACGTGATACAAAGTGGGAACACCTTCTGACTCGATTGAATGCGGTCATGGACGAGGTCGAGGTCGAGGAAGCCAACACCCTGCGCACAAGATCAACGATGACAGCAACAGCAGCAACAGCAGATGGAGCAGCGGAGGCGATGGCGCGCTCCCACGATGCGCCCATCATCACTTCGCTCCTCGACACCGACCTCTACAAGCTCACCATGCTCCAGGCCGTCCGCCGACACTTCCCCACCTCTCCAGCGACCTTCAAGTTCACCAACCGCTCGGCTGCCACCATGTCCTTCAGCAGGCGCGCATATACCCAGATCCAGGACCAAGTATCGACCCTCGGAGCGCTGCGGCTGAGCGAGGATGAGGCGCAGTTCTTGAGGCGCGAATGTCCGTACTTCGCTCAAGACTTCCTCCAATGGCTGCAGAACGACTTCCGACTGCGACCGGACGAGCAGGTTCAGCTTCGATTCCTGCCCAGCGACAGCTCCAAGAAAAATGATGCGCAGGAGGAATACGGTCAGATCGAGATAGAGGTACGCGGGACGTGGGAGGAGATCATTCTGTACGAGGTCCCCCTCATGGCCATCATCAGCGAGGTCTTCTTCCGCACCGTCGATACTCTCTGGGACATGACTGCACAGTTCAGTGAGTAGCTCCATCCCTCAAGTTCACCTGCGCTACATTACTGAATCTCTCCTCTCAACAGCTCTTGCTACGGAGAAGGCATATCGTCTCGTCTCAGCCGGTTGCGTCTTCTCCGACTTCGGTACGCGTCGCCGCCGCTCCTTCGCGGCCCACCACACAGTCGTGCGCGGTCTCATCGCCGGCTGTGCTCGAGCCCAGCAAGACTCCACCTCCTCCAGCTCAGGAGGCAAGATGCTAGGCACCTCCAACGTCCTCCTGGCGAAGACGTTCGGTCTCACTCCCATCGGTACCATGGCCCACGAGTGGTTCATGGGTGTAGGCGCAGCACTGGGGTATCCACACGCGGCGGAAAACGGTTCGAACACGTCGTTGAGAGCTCTTCAGCTATGGGATCAAGTCTACGCGCCTCCTCCACACGGATCATTCACCCCCACCTCACCCGCACACGACCTCACCGTCGCTCTCACCGACACCTTCTCCACCTCCGTCTTCTGGGACGAGCTTCTCCTGGGCGATGCACCTGCGCCATCTCCATCGTCGACCAACGCGGGCATTCAAGCTGCCAAGAAAGCAGGGACTGAGGTCGTTCGTCGGTGGAGGGCTCTGCGGCAGGACAGCGGCGACAGCAAAGCATACGCTCGACAAGCGGTTCAGCGCTATCGGAGTGCGGGAGTGGACCCCAGCACGAAGGTCATCATCTACTCGGACGGTGAGTACTTGATTCATTTCTACATTTCTCTTCACCATACGCACACGCGGGTTCAGACTGACTGTTCTGCGCGACTCATTGCAGGTCTTGACGTCGAGAAGTGCATCGACTTGGCCAAATTCTCGAAGGAGATTGGTATCGGCGCAGGCTTCGGTGAGTGTTTTGAAGATCAAAGGGCTACCTGCTACGACATCAAATCACTGACCCCAACCTCGCTTTTACTGCTCGTTCAAATGGACAGGCATCGGGACCTCACTCACGAACGACTTTCTCAAGTCCTCATCGTCCCCGTCCTCGACATCCAGCTCTGTCGACGTCTCGGAAGCCCCCGTACCGCCCGAACGCTCCCTTCCAGCCTCAAAACAGAACAAGAGCAGAGCCTTAAACATGGTCATCAAACTCTCCAGCATCAACGGCAAATCTACGGTCAAGATTAGCGATGAGCTGAGCAAAAACACAGGGGATAAGGCAGAAGTTGCGTGAGTTGCTTCTTTCATTGTCTTTTGATCACTAGTAATCGCTGACTCCTTTTCCTATCTTCCTTCCACGACGTAGTGCGGTAAAGCGACGCTTCGGACTGGATGGGGCGGACGGCGCCGCAGGTGGAGTAGGAGAGGGCAAAGAGTGAGGAGAATTTATCGAAAGCAGAAGGTAGGTTTATCTTGTGTTTTGTTGTCACCAGTCACGGCGTCACCAGGGAAATGAGAGGCTTTGAAATTTGAAATGTGATTGGATTATTGCTTCATAGAAGCCAGGTTAGGACTTGAAATCGGAAGAAAAATGAATGGGCAAAAGTAGTCATATTTGGAATCCTGGCGGGAAAGCTCGGCTGACGGCTGAAGATATGTTCCGGGAGAGTACCAGTGGCTTTTTTCCGAGCAATTCCCCGGACGGGGTGGAAAGCGTTTGAATTTATCACAATGAATTTTGCAGTTATTATTTTCAGCCACCCCATCCTGCATCCTGCTTCCTGTGATAAACCAATAAACGCCAAAATTGTGACCGTATGACCCGTGACCCATTCTGCGAAATCTCGAAGGCCCAAGCCCAATCATGAATCAACAATTTCACAAATTACCCCGTACCCCGTGTACCCCAGTCCCCAGTGAACTTCTTTTCGGGCAAATTGATTAATTGCGAGTTTGCGACCCTGGACCCATCGGCCATCACGCAGTTGGACCTTGCGGCTTGCACTGTTTGTACAGACTACAGTGTACACTGCCACCAGTGTTTTTTTTGAGACGGTTTAAATCGCTTCTGAAAGCTCTAGCGTTTTTTGCGCTGTAAAAAATCTTGTATGGTTCCAATCTTAGTATTCCTAAAACATTACTAAAACGATCTGAGCTAAATTTTGTCGGGCCTCCCAGAGTCCCAGAATTGCACACGCACATGCACATCTGACTCGCTCCCTTACTTGCCTGCAGTCCACATCCACCGCCACGACAGCACGCTGGCTCCAACAACGTCGGTCCATCGCAGTGCTCGGCTCCGGCAATAGTCGCACGTTTTTTTGAATAGTCATAGTCATAGCCCATAGGCCATAGCCGTAGGCGTTTTTCGATTTTGGGAAATAGTCATAGTTGAGACTTGAGAGTCTAACTATAGCCGCCATAGTCGGCTAGACGGCTATAGTCTCAGCTTCTTTTTGCGCGGGGATTTACAAATTACAACTATAGTCACACTATGAAGACTATAGCCGTAGATCTCTCGCAATTTCGACTTTCGAGGCAGATTTGCGAGGCTATAATCAGACTATATTCTGAAGCGGACATAGTGCGACTATGTCAGGCGACTATAGCCGTACAGATCCGACTATGGCAAATTGGAATAGAAAACGCTATAGCGCGACTATAGTGACACCATAGTCTTGGAACAAGGCTATGAATTTATCGGCGAGACTATAGTCAAAAATATAGCGGCACCATAGTCGGACTATAGCCGTATAGCGCTCCGTCTACCTTTTTCGAAAAAACGGGCGACTATGACAGCTATTGTCGCGGCCGCAGCGGCCCATAGTCATAGTCATAGTCATAGTCGCGAGTCGCGACTATGAGCAACTATGACTATAGTCTCACATAGCCTTATGCGACTATAGCTGTCCATAGTCGATAGTCGCCATAGTCACGCCGAGCACTGGTCCATCGGTCCATCACTCTAGCGTAAAATTTGCCTCAAACGTCGTTGTTGCGTCTTTGTTCGGCTTGTTGGCTCATCAATTTGCTCATTTGCTGTGTACAGACGCCTGTGTATAGGGACCTTAACTGAAGATCAAGAGTTTTCCCCAGACTTCTGTGACCCTCGAAAAATGACTAGAAGCGCAGTGAATGGGCCATTCGTGCGAGGCAACATCAGGGTGGCTGCGCCACCCTTCAATTGCCCACGAGAAGTGATTGTGATGCTTTGTGGTAATTCTGATTTTGCTTTTGTCACTGGTGATTCTTTTTGCGATGTCACCCTTATCGGGTCGACAAAATCGGTCATGAGAAAAACAAAAAAAAAAAACAAAAAAAAAAAAAAAAAACGACACCTCTGATGGGTGTGGATGCATCCACCACAAGTCCACAACTTCTTTCTACACATCATGAACGACAATCCTAATGTCACAGTAGGATACCTCTTCCAATTGCCTTGCTTTCACATTTTTCTGTCTATAAATTGAATGTGTTGGTGAAGATATTTGCTTGCTGTGAAGTTCATCACTTCATCCAGGTATTGTGAGTGGTGAGCGGTGAGTGGTGCTGCGCTTGCAGACCTCGGAGCCTTAATTTTCATAGAACCACAGCTTGAACCAACACTTTTGCCTCTGGATGCATTCACCATAACGCCCTTGCTCACAACACAAGGCAGTCTGAAATTCGGTATGGTGCTACTCTCTGTGCATATAAAGCCTGAGCATCTGTCCGCATCGAAAAAAAATATTTGGTGAAGAGTTAGTATTGCTGTGTATTTTGATTTGTTGCTGAAGATGTGTGGTGGGAGAGTTATCGTTGCGCAACGACCTGGGCCGAAGCCTACCCCCCTTTCCAACGAATCAAGCACAACATTCGACATCTACAGGGCCGGGATGGCAATGAACCGAGCTCAAATTGAAGGGGGTGTCCGGCACGCGATTCAAGGCTACTTTGATTGGCGATGGCAGTAAGTTGAAGTGAGAAGCTGGGTACTTCGTAAGGAATTGTTGAGAATGACGCTTACGGCCGAAAGAAAACCCCTCTATAACCCCAAACCCATCAGTCTGGGGAATGGAGTTATGTCTTATGGACTATGGCCGATTTCTGGGTGGATGAGAAAATTCCACGTGGCTGGACCACGTGGTGACGCTACGTTGTGGTTGTTCTAGGCACTCTAGAACAACTGCAGAAACTCGAGTGATTTCGATTTTCGGATGTGTTTTATGAAGCTGAAAATGCAAAGGTCCTGTAAAAGCAGCTGGTTTTCACAAATCCTAAAAGTCGTCTAAAACGCAGTTTTAGTGCTCTTTTTGTGCTGGCAACACGTGGCTGCGCCACATGGCCAGAATCTTATCTCCCTGTTCTCTTATCTCTCTCCCTTCCCTTTCCCACGCATCCGCATAGCAACAGCACAACCTCCACATTTCCCACGATTCTCTTCCTTCCCCTTGTAATTCACTTCTGTACTCACTTCTCCATTGAAATCATCATCACTCCACTCTGCCTTTACCTTGCTCTTCACTTTGCTCTTTGCACTACCTTACTACTAGATACTCTAGTTTAGTACATGGTGATGAGAGGCGATCTCTTCTACTGAGCGAACGACGCAGGTAGAACACCCACCAGTTACCAACCACCCTTTCCTTCTCACCTTTCCCACTCCTACCTCACTCCTTCCTCTTTAACTGTCTCTCTGCACTCTCCTCTTTTTCTCCCTCTCAACTCTCAACTACTTCTTCCTATCGACAACACCTCGTCTGGAAGTCATCGCCGGTCACGGGTCGCTATCGGATTCGATCACGGCTGTTGAGGTTGAGGTTTCCCTCCACCAAGTCCAGTCCTTTGGCTGCCTCGCTTCCCGCAAGATCCCCTTCTCGTCCTCGCGCTTTCCCTTCTTCATCATCAATCATGCGCACCGAACTCCAATTTTCGCATCTCCCTGGCCTCGGCAATCCATTTGCCTCCAAGAATTTCCTCTTCGATCAGCCTACTACCATCGCGCTGGATGGCGCATACCACGGCAACCCTTCCCCGGCTCCTAACAATCTCATTTTTCCCTCTTTCGCTCTGGCCATCGATCAGGCCTCTCTTCGGTACACAGGATCCACTTTCACGCTATCCGCCCTCAGTGATCTTTCCGACAACGTCTTCCTCAACGGAGAACCTCTCGGAGAAGATGCACAGGATCTGGAGGACGGCGACGTCGTCTGGTTTGGCACGCGTCGCCTTCGCGATGGCAGGTTCCAGATCGAGTGCGCTTCTTCGGTCTCCATCTCCATCCGACCGACCCCGCCGCCAACGGAGACCAACTGGGTGGGCGTGGACAGTCTCGTTTCCTTTGTCCGTCGGACGTCACTTGAAGATCAGACGCGCAAGTCCCTCGCAGCCCGCCCCGACCCGACCACCTCAGTACCGACATCGGCACTTTCGCCTTCTTCCTCCTGCACGACGTCACCTCCGTGCACGCGCTACCAGGACCTTGTTGCCGTGTCACATGCCTCTTCCCCACTCCGGTGTGCAGCACCGGTCCCTGACGCAGCTCCACCTCGGTCTGCTCCTCCTTCCGCATCCATGTCAACTTGTGCTCACGCCGAACTCGGCCCTGCCGCATCGGCTACCAGCTCGGGCACTGCTACCGTTACCGCGTCTTCGCCTGCCTGTTTGCCGTCGGCGCTTCAGGTGGGGAGTTCGACCTTGCGCGACTTGTCCACGGCTGAAGTAGCGCTGTTGCGCGTTGCTGCTGCTTGGGCGACTGCACGACGGTGGTTGCAGGATGGACTCGACCGCTCCGGTCGTGCCGGTGGGACTACATCGGCCTGTTCAGCTTCTGTTCCAACAGAGCAGAAGGACATTCTCAGCGATCCGGTATCGCCTTTGACCGCTCCGTCCGGCGCGCTGTTGAGTTCTGGATCTGCGGCCTGCGCGTCAACTCTGCTACCGGTCCAAGCAAAACAGGTTCCTGCGGCTGCATCTCCTGGCAAGAAGCTTACACCTTCTTCGTCTCCTGCTGGTTTCCCTGATTGGACTGGCTCTCCATCTCCTCGCTCCTGTGATCTGGACAGCCGCTGCTCCTCCGTCCACGCCGTTCTCACGTCCTTTGTTCACGACCTCGTTGCTACCTGGACTTTTGCTCTGCTGCGGCAGCTTCCATTTCCTCCCGGCTACGTACATTCACCTTCGGCCTCTCCCGATGGGTTTCGATCCCCGGTTCTTCTGTCCGATCTGCCATGCTCCTCGCCCGTTCATCTATTCACATGACCATCTCCGCAATTTCCGACTGCACTTTTCGATCCCGACTTCTTCTTGCACCCGCACATTTCCCGTTTCGCAGCTATCGCCCGCAGCCTCGCGCAACTTCACCATCGCCTCACCCTTTCAGTTCTCGTTGCGCTCTCCCCCTTCTGCTCCTCTCGACCCTTACCCCATGGGTGCCCCTCCATCACGCATCACGACTGGGGACAGTCGTCTGTTTTGGTGCGGGGATGTGCTGGCAACACGTGGCTGCGCCACATGGCCAGAATCTTATCTCCCTGTTCTCTTATCTCTCTCCCTTCCCTTTCCCACGCATCCGCATAGCAACAGCACAACCTCCACATTTCCCACGATTCTCTTCCTTCCCCTTGTAATTCACTTCTGTACTCACTTCTCCATTGAAATCATCATCACTCCACTCTGCCTTTACCTTGCTCTTCACTTTGCTCTTTGCACTACCTTACTACTAGATACTCTAGTTTAGTACACTTTTCAAGGCACCTAACACAACTCTCATGGTGGCAGTGGTACCCGTGAGTGATGAGTTGCCAATTAAGGATGTTAACGAACTCCGGCTCCTCAGCCGGAGTTTTACACCTCCGGCTCAAAACTCCGGCGATCTCCGGCCAAAAAACCGAGCCGGAGGGAGTTCTTTGGCGATGTATCTTCAGAGCCGGATGACGGAGGTCCGCGCTCCGGCTTAGAAAAGGAGCCGGACGGAGTTATTTTGCGCTGTACAATTTCTGAATCGAGCCGGACGGAGTTATTGCCAGAGGCTTGCATTTGAGCCGGAGCACGGATCTCCGGTCTTAATCGACAAGCTCCGGCTCACCTCCGGCTCCATTAAAAATATCACTTTGACGGTTAGCAGCGGTGACGAAGAGTGACCAAATCACAGTATCGTTGTCTAGCAGTGGCAAGCTATTAAGAAAACGGTAAGCGAGACTGGAATTCCTTGGATGACTGAGCCGGAGCAGCCGGAGCTTCGCTAAAATTGATGGAGCCGGAGGGATTTTTGCTCAAAGGGGAAAACATTTCACAGAGCCGGACGGAGTTTTTGGTGAGCTAACCTTCTCAGCTAAGAGCCGGACGGAGTTTTCGGAGTAGTACTTTGTGGTTTTGGCAGCCGGAGAGAGTTTTTCATCCGCGTCAGTCTTGAAAGGCCAGCCGGAGGGAGTTTTCACTCCGCCATCACGGTGCCGGAGGAGCCGGATGGAGCCGGACGGAGGAAAAACTCCGCCGGAGCTCCGGTTAACATCCTTATTGCCAATGATTGGATTTTTTTCTTTAAAAAAACGAAAGGAACCTTTCTTCATTTCTTTTACTCGGTAATGTCTCGTTGATATGAAACGTGGGGTGATCTTATGTCATTTGTCGACTGTCGTAGACCGTAATGCATATCCTCCAAGACATTTCTTTAATAAAAAAAGCCTATGCAGTATGCTGCTAATTGCTAATTGCTAATTGCTAATTGCTAATTGTCATGCATAATTCATAAATCATAATGCAGTATTGACACAGTAATGAATGACTAGTATACTGAGTGACCTAGTAGCAGTATATATGAACTCATAATGATATATATGACATGAGCATATATGATCATATTACTCATGTCAGACACAGTGGTCGGCACTGACTTTAAGTCGCCATTTTTTCAAAAAGTCAAGTGTAAGTCTAAGTCACATTTTAGAAATTTTCAGAAAGTCAAGTCTAAGTCTAACTTAAGTCGCCAAGTCTGACTTAAGGGGACAGTTTGCCATAGAAAGTAATAACAATAACATACCATGAGCTAAGCAAGAAGAGAGCCACATGGTGGCCCTTTCTGGCCTCACCGTGACGCGTCCGAGAGAGAAAGGGCCACCTCGTGTTTACCACCACTCACCATTCCGTGCCCCGAACCGTCAGCTTCTGGGCAGCCCGCAGATCCTTCAAAATGGCTAGAACGAGCATTCCAAAGGCACTCAAAGCAGCAGCTGCATCCTCAAAGCCAGGTTGGTGCTCTATTACCGTGTGTTGACGCGTGTGGCGACGCGTAGTTCTGGTCAGTCGCTGACGCTCTTATCTCTTTCACATCCTCTGCTCGCACTACTTTCTTCAGCTACACAGAAACGATGTGCACGCGGCTGCATGGACGAGAAGGTTCCTGGGCTTCGCGCTCTGCTGCCCTGTCTACACACGCGCAAGCAGCCAGGTGAGCACGATCACCTATACATGCACATCGCTATTTCGCTGACACTCCTTTTTCTTTTTCTACCAGCAAATCAATCAGTTTCCATTCCGGCTACTGCCGCTGCTGCTGAACCAGCCGAAGGAGTTGCGCCGTTCGCTGCTGTCGTCGCGGTTGAGCAAGGCGGGCATGGAGACATCGCGGCAGAACATGCCGGGACCGGAAACGCCGCACTTCCCGCAGACGCTGTTCACTCCGATGCTACGGCAGCAGGTGAATCTATGTCCGTCGACAATGATGCAGATTCACTTGTTGCTGGAGCGGATGGAGGACTAGCGTCCGCTGGAATCGTAGGAGAAATGGATCCGGTTCGCGCTTCAATTGGTCAGGATATCGAGAATGAAACATCTGGCCGCAGACGACTATTCCCGTTCAAGATGAAGAACGTCTCAATGCGCGTCCAGCTCTGGGCACCATCACGAATACAGTGGCACAGCCTGAGGACGCTGGTGAGTAGATTTTATCAGCAGGCAAGTCAGCAATTGGCATTCAGCCTTTAAATACTGATAGTTGTTCCTTTCTTATCCTTTTAATGTAGGCGAAGATATGAATCATATGATGGAGGGAGACAACGACTTGGAGAAGGAAAGCGAACCCGAGCAGAAGAAACGTTTGACGGAAGCACAGCGTCGTGCCATATGGCGTGAGTTAGCCCCTTCCAAATTCCAATGCTTTAACTAATCAACCATAGATTTTCTAACGGGACTTTTTGCCTTCATAGTCAACATGGAAACCGCTCACGCTCATGCCAAAAAAATGTACCAGTTCGAGAACGATACGGCAGAGCGAAACCGTGTGATTGGCAGGGGTCTGCATCGTATTGTGGAAAAGGTCAGAAACAAGACTGCTGTGCTTTCTCGACAAGAGCGAGGCTGATGAACCTTTTTTTCGTTCTGGCACTTGCTTCTGTTTAGGCAGCAATTTTATCGGAGCAGACGGGCACAGGCATTTTTATAGCCTTTGCCCATCTGGAGCACGGGCGACACGAGAACAAGGACTACGTATGGGCAAGCCCTACCATTTGCGATCCAGCACGCCCAACTTTACGCAAAATGAGCCAGGAGATGCTGGACAATTTTCTGATCACCACTGGAGCATATAGAGAAGCTGGGCGAGCAAAAAAGGCAGAGGAACTTCGCTCTCATCAGGCGTGGGTGGCAGAAAAGATTATCATGGGCCGTAGGTTGGAACAGCTCGCTGCTGAGAACGAGCGACTTCGATTGCAAGTAGGATCGAGTTCAGGAAACAGCTCCAACACCCCACAACCACCTCAAACCTCTACCGACGATTCCGATCCCATCTCTTCTACCCCCTCCCTTCCCCTTCCCTTGTAGCTACTGGTCCCTTGTGCTTCTTCAAATGTTTTCGAATTCGAAGTCGATTCCAAACGCAAAGAAAATGCTTGATCAGTAGGACAGCGTGCTCTTGCCCGCAGTACGAGACCGATTTCTTGATCCTTCCAAGCGCTGCATTGCCGCACTCTGCGGCAGAGCTGTTGAGGTGCTGGAGATCCGGATCGTAGGGCATGTAGGAAGACAGGAAGCTGGACGCAGAGCATTTGGAGTGTCCGTACTGGTGCATTTGATCGATAACGAAAAGAGTATCCTGGAAAAAGTGAGGTTCCCTTCTGATGCAGTAAGATGCCAACTGGCAAGCAAAGTCATATACTACCACCTCTGGGGCCATCTCCCAGTACGAGAAGAGAGCGGAGAAGACATCGTTCCTTCCTTCGGCCTCAGGGATGATGTGGAAGCCGATGCAGACCGAATGAGGACACCAGAGAGCCATGATACCGCCAGTCCGTCGTTGTTTGACGTAGGCATCGTAGTACTTGCGACAGCTGTCATCACGGGCTGTAGTAGAGTCACGGTTCGTAGGTGCATCGATTCCTCCGTAGACAGGTCGCTGCCGCAGCTTTCTGCTTCCATAGTAGCAGCCTGTCTGGGAATACGAGTGTGTGCTCAAAGCTGAACAACAATGATGTGGTCATCCAAATTTTGGTCAGCAAACAACAAGGAGTCAACAACATGACTTGCGAGTGGCGGAGTCATGATAGTGAGGTGGGTATGGAAATGGGATAGACTGCTCACTTTCAACTTGGGCGGATGCGGATGTTCCAGAAGGCGCACAGAGAATCGTGCTTTGATGCTGGACGTATGAGGCGGTTGAAGATAGGAACATGCGCAGGCTTGGGCAAAGTTCGATCGGTCCTTCGGATGGCTGTTGCTGGTGGCATTGCATGAGGAGACCAAAAGCAGGGCAGCGGCGGCACAAGGTAGATGCGAGAGTAGAATACCGTGGTGAGGAAACGGAAATGGATTGACTGGCCAGTTCGATCAGGATGGGGCGACAAAGTGGGCGGCAGCATTGGAATATTCCTTCCTCCGCTGCAAGTTGCGTCAACAGGTAGGCATAGGGATGCTGCAAGCGTGGGTAAATCCTGACGTATGCGAAGATGTCGGGGAGAAGGGCCAGAAGTGATGCAATCCACGACTGAGTGATGGGAGATGTCCTGTTCGAAGCGGAATGATCTGTCCATGATGAATTGAACTGCGCTATTGTATCGCTCTGCACTGGAACTTCTGCTGAACTGAGAGATGCTGCAAACTCCTTCAGTCTCTGCCGCAGAACCTTTGATGGGAGAAAAGGAATGACGATGGCGGATGGTGGATGTTTGACAGTGAGGGAAGAGGGAGTGGTTGGTGGATGAAGGTGTTCATGACGGAGCCGTGTGCTATGCGCCAGCACAACACCATCGGCAATGACCGTGGACGGAGTCGGACCGCAAACAGGACACGAAAAAGAAACGTCCATCTCCTGAAGTTGGACAAACGCAAAGAATACCTTGATGAACGTGGAACGAGCAAGGAACTTTGGCGGATTGAGAAGGGGATGCGAGTTCTCTTCGTAGGCGTGCTGTATTGTGGAGCTGAATGCGGAAAGGGGAGTGGGCGAAGAAGTGAACTGGGAGATGTATGAGTTGAGCAGTTCGTGGGTGATCACAATCTCGTTGTTCCAATTGAAGAGGCCCAAGTTCCCAAGATCTGGCCCAATCGTTCTTCTTTCTCCACGCAGACGACAAGAGCAGCTCTGGACCTGTATCCTAGTCCGAACGACTCCTCGCGAGTGAAATACCCTGCAATCCCTCTCGTCAACTGCAGCATCTACGTCTCCTTCCAGTCCGCAATGACAGCGGGGGTGAAGGCCAAGGGGAAGTGGTGATGGGAGCGCAAATACGGAAGGGATCTCGATGCGTGGAGGATCCGAATCGAGACGGGTGAATGCAGGCGGAGGAACTGGTCGGTGTGAACAAGGCCTTGCATGAGCATGTCCTTGAGCGTTTGCAGGCGATGATTTGATTTCGGAAAGATCCTCATCGTCTGAAGAAAAAGGAGATGGCAATTGCAGACAGACGAGAAATATCAGCAACCGCTTTTTCTCACGCTTGACTGACACAACACATTGAATCATCACCTTCTTCACTATCTTCATCATCCGAATCAATCTGCAGAGTGTTTTTTGCAAACGTATGTGCTCGTTGGCGATGGACACATGAAGAAGGAGCACGTCCGTTCCGAATGCATCCAGGTGCAGCGCAATACCATCGTCGTGAACTCTTTTGCGAGACAATGCACCGCTTTTGATCGTGTCGACTAAGACTGAGTGCACCTTCGTCTCTGCGGGTCGAGAGCACCGAGAACCATGCGTTGCGTCCATGCATGATTGGAGCGAACAGAATTGCAGGAGGTGCAACTGCGGAAAGGTTTGATGTTAGATCGTTGACCTTATGACTGTCACGAGCTGCACAGTCTCAACTCGCAACGCTCAACGCTCGAGAGCAAGATGGGGACACCGGACAACTCACCATCATTTGAGACAGCCTGCATCGCCAGGAATTGTGAGGCATGGAGCTGTATTGTACGCTGATGAATGCAGCGGATGCCTCCTCTACCCTCAACGCAGTCGCAGGAAGAGAGTCGGCCCATCGTATCGGTGGACCCCATATCCTCGTAGAGTGTGACATGATGGAACGTGCCAAACTGCGAAAATATAGAAACAATCCATAATCAATGTACTGTGCTGTTTGTCAATGTAAAGTGTCAACTCAACTCACATCAGGAAGGCCATCCCTCACCCCTTCCATCACCCACATTCTGGAATCAATACGCACAACTATTGCGGCATTTTCGTCAAAGAGCATACTCAGGTAGTCTCCCACCTCGTCCAAATCCTTCTCCAGACCAGCCTGAGTGTTTCGCTCCAAGAGAAACGTCGACGTTGAAATTTCTGGCATGCGATCCTCCCTAGTCGACGCAGAATCGAAATTGTCCCAAACGTTGTTGTCATCACCGCCAAACGACCAGTCTTCATCCATCCAAATCGAGTCTGATTGATCGGGATGAGAGGAAGGGATTGGTTGTTCGGAAAGGGTCGAATTGCGCGGAGGTTCTCGCCGCGGCCGTTTCGGCTTCGTGGCTCGATTCCCAGTCGCGGATCCACTCCCATCGGGCAAACGAAGTTGAGTTGGAGCTGTAGCTGGTAAAGAATGATGCGGCAGAGAAGAGGGTATAGGTAGAAGTTGAGATGAGGATGATTGAGAGGGTCGAGAGAGAGGGGGAAACGAAGGATGAGCGTCAGAACTTGGCACGGACACCTTTCGAGGACCCATTTTCCGTCGCTGCCGGGCGGCTCCTGCTGTAACAACTCCGTATCTGTTTGTAGGTGGGGGAAGAGTAGTGTAAAGAGAAAGAGTGAGAGGTTTCTTGATGGGCTGGATGCAATGGTGGTGGTCAGAAGGAGCATCGCCTGTCCCCCCTTTTCGCCTCTTCGAGCTCTCTAAAGGGCCACCTGGTGGCACGAAACTCAGAAAAGGGCTACTGGGTGGCCTTTGCTTGACACTCGGTGGCCTTTATGTAATCAAACGAAATGGCTTGGTTTATTGCACTATTTATTCAACGGCCTATCCGGACTTAAGTCACATCGTTTTTTTTTTCGAGCGAGAAGCAGAGACTTTCCGACTTAAAGTCAGACTTAAAGTCGTAGCAAAAGTCACATGTCCCGGATGATCTAATGTTCCGACTTAAAGTCAAAAAAGTCAGACTTACAGTCACGACTGAAAGTCTCATTTCTCAAAGTCCCACGGTCACCTGACTTTTTCCGGACTTTAAGTCCCCCAAGTCTCCGATCATGTGACTTTCAACGGAAAAAAGTCTAAGTCACAAGGCCGTTTTTTTCACACGTCTGCCTCTCACGCCGGTTCCAGCAGCTTCTCAACAGGCAGCCCCATCATCTTCCTCACCAGCAACCAGTCACTTTCCTCTTCCCGTGCACTCTTCCACCACTATCCCTTTCATCCCACAGCCCCACCCACCCCTCAACGACCACCGATGTCGGGCTCTCAACCCGACCCAAGGGAAACAGACCCCGTCATTTTCGACATCTTCGGACAACACACCTTTGGAGATCTTGGAGTTGGTCCCTTCCAGCTGCAGTTAGAGGAGCTTGGCCTTCCTCCGAACCAGAGCCAGCGATGGTCGGAATTCTCACAAGAATGTCAGCAGTCCCTGAACCGGGACGACCACGAATCCCCACAGGTCCCGAGCGAAATCCTCAAGCGACTCGTGAGTAGACACACCCTTCCCCTCCTCCGCTCCCAGCAGTACGTCGTTCTGACTCCTTTGTCACGCGTAATCCAGCCCACAGTCCAGGATCCGACAACGCGTCTGTGCTGGGAAGAGCTCATCAACGACCCGACGGCCCACACGTGGAAAGCGCTCGTCGAAGGCAAGCACGCATCTCAGCAATCCACGGCCAAGCTGCCGTTCGCAGCTCCGATCCGACTTCCACGAATGCTTCCGCCGCTCTCGGACCTTCCAAGCGTCCCACGGCACGGTCGCTGCAGGCTACCTCCGCATCCGTCACAACACGAGCACCAGTGAGTCGCTCTATCTGCCGCTGTTGTTTCATGCATTGCTTCGGTCTTTCTGACCCCCTTGGATCGTATCTCCATACAGACACAGCAAGTCCTCGACGACTTCTTTGATCGGTCCGCTGCACGAGTTGCCGCCGCCGGTCGCCAGTCCGCGCGCAGGCGCTCGGTTCCGTCCCGTCTTTCGGACTACGAGTACGAAACCGACGATCCAACTGCCCCTCCGAGCAAAGGCTCCGGCAAGGACATGGCATCCAGCTCCAAGGCCCGCATAGCCTCCAGCAAGAAAGGAGCGGCATCCAGCTCCAAGGCCCCCAGTGCCTCCACTTCCAGCAAGAAAGGGCGGCGAGCACTTCAGCGTCGAAGTCCAAGAAGGGAGCCGCGAAGAAGCAGAAAAAGCCCACTCCGATGTCCGCCCTTGAGCGGCGGGAACAAACCGCAGCGATGCGCCGCCGGGCTCCGGAAAGCGACGAGTCGGAGTCCGAAGCAGAAGTCGAAGTAGTCAAGATCGATGATGAATCCGACATTGATGACTTCCAGATGGAGGAAGACCAGGACAGCAGCATGTCCTCTTCCGGAGCTTCCGAAGAGGAAAGCGACGAGGAAGGTCCTGGCAGCTCCCCGACCTCACGGCGGCGCAAGCAGGGCAAGAAGGGTCAGGCGGCCAAGTCCAAAAAGAAGTCCAAGGCCAAGTCCAAGGTGGCTGCAACGACCAAAGAAAAAGGAAAAGGGCGGACTGCCAAGCGCAAACGCTCCCACAGTATCGACGCCGACGTCGACGTCGATGATATCGTGGACGACACCTCCGGCACAGAAGAGGGAGCGACAGGCGCCAGCCCCAAACCTGCTAAAGGTGCGGGCAGCAAGGGTTCCAAATACATCAAGTTCTTCAAGCCTCAACCAATCACGTTTGAATACAAGTCCGCGAGGAACAGGCCACACAAACGGGTCAAGGTTCAGGTCCAGCGATTCAAGTTCCTATTCTGCACAAAAGGCGTTAGAGTCGTCAACAACCGCGTCTCACCGCTCGCCCTTCACTTCAACGATGCGGTCCCGTCCAGCTGCTGCAAGAGGAAGCTGAATCCTCACGACAAGTCACTCCGAGGCACGTTCGGACCCTACCAGGCCCCACCGCAATTCAAAGGCGACGGTAACATGGCCTCGACTTTGGCTCCATCTGTCGGAGATGCGAGCGTTGCGGGCTGGATCGCCAATGGTCGTCGTCGCAATGTGAAGGAGCAAATCGCCGTGATCCGTCGACTCGCCATCATTTGGCTGATCGTGGACAGCCAGCCGTTTTCCGGTCGCTGCGACCATTAAGGTGGCGAGAACATCCCCTGGCACGGCATTTCCCAGTTCGGTATGGAAGGAGGTGGGAGCGCTCTCAAGGATTCGACATGCAAACGTTGTAAACCTCCGAGACGTCCTTGTTCTGCAGTTTAACGACCGCCCCGAGCTCCATCTGGTGATGGACTACTGCAGAACCGATTTGCAGCAAGTTCTCAACGAGGAGGGTCAGCGCAGAAGGCTAACTCCAAGAGTGGTGTGTGGTATAGCTAAACAACTGGCGTCTGGGTTGCGGGCGGTTCATCAGGTAAGTGTGAAGTAATTGGACTCCAGATAACATTGCTATTCAAGAACTTTCAATGACAGATGTATTACATTCCCCTACCAGTGCAACGTCGCTCATTTCGACGTCAAGCCTTCAAACATACTGATTTCGCTAGACGGCGACGTGCGGTTGTCGGACTTCGGCCTGGCGGAGGATGTCAGTCAGCCGGATCCACCCACACGAACAATGCCGGTCGTCAGTATGTGGTATAGAGCTCCGGAAGTCCTTCTGCGAGCCCCGAAACTGGGGACAGCCGTGGACGTGTGGGGCTTTGGAGCGGTGGTGGCGCAGATGCTTCAACCGAATGGTCAGCCGCTCTGGTACGCGGGGTGCCCGGACGAACTGTTGTGTCAACAGGTGAGAGACCTGGGACGGATGGGCGTGGAACTCTGGCCGGGCTCGGACTCTTTTCCTGGCGCTTTACCGGACGATCAGATGCCGTACAACTCTCTCTGGCGGGGTAAACATCGATTCTTCAACTCCGACGGCAGTACCACTTCAAGCTCTTTGGCAGAACGTCTTGCCTTGCACACCTTCAATTATGCGGGACTCATCCGCTTTCTGGGATTCGTGCTGGTTCTGGATCCGGATCAGCGACCAACTATGGATCAGGTCTTAAATGATCGATTCTATGGCCTCGACAGGAAAGATGCGGACCCCCTACCCTTGTTTCCCGAGCATCACAGTGATGAGAAGCCTCCTGCTCAATAGAAACAGATAGCAATGCACTGCCACTCTTACATCTGTAATGCGACTTACTGACTTATTGTCAGACTTAAAGTCTGATAAAGGACTAAATGTGACATAAAGTCTAACATAAGTCCTGACTTAAGTCATTCTGAAGACTTACAGTCTGGCTTTAGTCGGACTAAGCGACTTATTGACGACTTATTTTTACGCGAAATTTAAACACCACGTATCGCTCGTAGATGTCGAAAATGATTATCGATGGCCATTTGCGGATGACAGATTCATGTTTGGCCGTGGTAGGTCACTTTTGAAGGTGATTTTCGGTCGAGACTTAGTAGACTTTTTGGACTTTAAGTCTCCGCCGACCAAAAAAAAGTCTAAGTCTAAGTCACATTATAAGTCACAAAGTCAAAGTCACAAAAAAGTCTAGACTTTGACTTTAAGTCAGGTAGTAAGTCTAAAAGTCACATAGTCACGCCGACCACTGGTCAGACATGAGCATATATGATCATATTACTCATGTCATATTTCCTCATTTTGGGCGGGGAATTATGACTGTCAATTGTCATATATACATTACATATGACCAAAAATGGAAAAATTCACAAATATGACTAAATATGACCAAATATGACCAGGCCTTATGGAATATGGAGTCATATTCAGCTCTTATTTATATGACCATATAGAATCATATATGACCATATATGGTCATTACTCATTTATGACTGTCAAAATCAAAATATGAATGCAAAAACGAGCTTTAATTTTGCTAGGAACGGACTGCGTTCAATCACTGCTTCACCGGTCCGATACAAGAAGGACTTACAATTCCCCTTGTAAAGCCCTCCTGTCAATACTATTCGCCTGATTGTTCATCAAACTCCTTCGCGCTGTCGATACGGCTCCACTCATGCCCAGTTGCAACTTGCAGGCGCCGGAATGAAATTTCACGTGGCAGGTATACGTAAAGTAGTGAACATGCTCCGATATGATCATATATGATCAGATATGACTTCAAAAACAAGACCAATCGGGAAAACATTCCACGTGGCAGGCATAAGTAATATCATAAAATTGATCTGATCTGATCATATATCATCAAACATGACATCAAAAACCACAATGATTGTACCAAAACATTTTCCGGTTATTAGTTATATATGATAATATATGGTCATATATTATATAATTGCCAATTGGCATGTATGAGTTTTGGATTTTGGCAGGTACTCATGTCAATTGTCATATCTCATGTATGAGTTGAAGGTCAAATATGAGCATACATGACATGTGGTGAGCATATAAATAGTATGGCAGTATCTACTATAGTAGTACTATATTCCTGGCTAAGACTATAGTGGTAGTATAGTAGGGATATAGTTAATAGTATACCATAGTAAATTTTCTTGGTCAATGTCGCTATGCACATCTCTATAGTACTACTATAGAGCATAGAGATAGTATACTAGATACTATTACTATAGAGATAGTATACTACTTTCTTAGTGAATGAGCACATATTGTGGTATGTTGTGGCTTGTGCCAAATCATGTGTAAAGTGTTTATACTATAGTAGTACTACATCATTGATGCTCATTAAACTACCTACTATAGTATGTGTACAGTATGTGTTGATGTACTATAGAATGAGTTATGACTGTAGTATACTATAGTACCCATCATCGAGCCCATGAAAGCTATATTCCAATTTTATACTATAGTATACTATATCCCTGCCCAAAATTTGATATACTATATAGTATGTTTTCAAATAAAAAACCCACAAACCCAAATAGTATATAGTATGTTTTCGCAAATATTATATATACTATAGTATATAGGAATAGACAATAGTATATACTGCCATAGTATGTTAAACACTAGTCGCAAGAACTTTCGACGCCTCACTGGCCACTGCAGTCAACATCCTCAAACCTTGGATTCCCAAGGCAAATGCTCGACTCCTTCGACTTTGACTGGCGCAAAGATACCACTGAAGTAATCAATCTGTGCATGCGGAGGCTGTCGAAGACGATCCTGTTGACGAATCAAGAATCTAAATTTCAGAAACGCCAAACATGAAGATGAAGACGGGCTTGGCAACCTTCGCGGCTTCGTTACGACGTTACCAGCCATTCGTTCCAGAGCATGAATAAGATATCTACCTACATACGAACTCTTCAGTAAGTGGCGGCAAAGGCAGAGAGCAGCAGGCAGCCGCGGTAGTTTGTCCAACACTGATTTCTCTCAACGACCACAAAGACTTCCACCTCTTGCTTCTTTATAGGTGTTAAAAACTTGCCTCAATCCAAAAAAATCTTCTCCGAGAAGAGCATCACATTTCCGCACTTCAATCATACGCCCGAGTCGTCGGTGAATCAGAAGACACCGTCTGCCAACAGTTCTCCATCCACACCATAGTCCATAGTTCGCTCACCAGCAAAGAAATTCCGACTCACACCTCCCTGATCCCTCGGAGCAAAAGGTGAGTCAGCACCCTCAACCCTCCTCCCCTTTCATGCACCATCACTAACAGTGAAGACTGAAGACCAACCTGAAGCCAACCTCACGACCCCACTCACTAGTCACTGTATTCTCCGTCTCCTCTCCGGTAACCCTAAGCTGTTCCAACATTCTTCTTCTTTCTCCTGCCCTGCTCAAGCTCCCTAGACCCTATCTCTTCAGTCTTCTCAAAGCTTTCTCACTTGGCCGTGTCATTATCCGGAAAAAGCAGTTATATTTGGAATTCTGGCCGGCCCAAAGCTTGGCTGTTATTTTCCGGGAGAGTCCCTTTACCCTTCTACCGAGCAGTTCCCCGGACAGGGTGAAAAGAATTTGATTTTATCACACGATGAAATATGAATTGTGCAATTAACCACCACCACCACCACCACCAGCTCAATCGAGCCCATTCAATACCAAGCAGTATCCCCGCTTATCTCCGCCATGCTATGCGAACGTCCGCTGCTTCGAAGAAGAAGAAAGCAATCTCCTCAGTAGGGCCACCAGCTGCCGGCGGACGCAGACGAAAGGCGACTACTACATCGCCTTCCACCCAAATTTCCATCCCTTCCGCAGCATCCTCCCTCGCCATCGTCACTGCTACCAGCACTGCTCTTGTCATAGCACAGAATCCTGTCTTCAAGGATGTAAACGCGGCCAATCTCCTCAAATTACACACGCCGCTACAGCTACTGGGCTTGACAAGCGAACATCGCACCTCCCTAGTGAGCTCTGATTAGTCAGAAGGCCTGTGTGGTTGGACGGAGCAGGACCAAGAGCGCTGGCCCCAATGCTTGGTCGAGGGACAAGACGAGACACGGAAACAAACATTCGTCATCGACGAGCTGCTACGATGGCGAGAGCAACCTCGTCACAGAGGTGTCCGACAGTACCGTGTAGCCTGGTAGAAGTATTACATCTATGCCTGCACATGGGAACCTGCGGCCTCCTTCGATACGGAAACGCTAGCGGAGTTCTGGGCACGTAAGAGGGGTCGACCTAGCCATGTGCCGGCGCCAACTTTCGACGACGAAAGGTATCTAGCCCATGGTTCCGATACCGACTTCCCAACGTTTAACGACCTGGACGCCGGTCAGGCGCGCGCAAAGGTAGACAAGATATGCACTGTTTGGCGGAGGGACAAACGGGGCTCAGAAAGACAGGAAGGAGGAGCGCGAGGCGCGCCAACTTCACAGCGCAGTGAAGGCAACGGCGACTCGCCCTGCGCATGCTGGCAGAGGCAGGGCTAGGACTTCACTTGCTGCTCCGGTGCGACGGTCTTCGCGACGCAAGCCCTCCAAAAGCAGCTCTGTCGATAGAAGAAGATTGATCTGATGGGGACGTGGAGGATGCTGATGATGGTGGGGACCGAAAGCAAGAGAAGGATCATGAGCAGGATAAGGACGAGGACTCGATCAATGTTCTATCCTCGAGTGGCTCACAATTCAGGTTTGGACCAGAGCAGCGAGTTTTCGACCAGCGGCCTAGCCCTTTCTCCTTCTTTTCTTCAGTTCTCTTCTCAGCGAACGTCGCACCGTCACAACTACCGCTACCGCCATCTCCATCACAAGCCGAAAGCGACAAAAAGAAGAAGAAGAAACACCTATCTGAAGCTGCCAAGATACGCGAGCGGAAATTGGTGAGGTTGAGACAACAGCGAAGAAGGAAACGACTCGCAGCGAGGAAGAGAGGTGAGGCCCTTCCACTATGATGTGTATTTCATCTTATCCTCCACCAGCACCGTCGTCCAATCACAACCTCAACTATTGCCTGCCTCGTCTCCTCAATCTCTACCGCCTCCTCCCCTTACACCTCCTCCTCCTCAACCAGCATTAGGATATTAAAAGGATGCCCACTTGGCCACTTTCATCCCTCTCCAGAGTCCAGTGACTAGTCGAAACTCTCTTCTCTTTCTATTGTGAATAAGGATGGACAGCGGAGTTTTGGAATCGCGGAGCTCCGTCACATCCGAAACATCCGTCCGCAAAAACTCCGTGCATTTTCATCCGCGCTCGGACGGATGTGGACCGCGGATGTGCACGGACGGATGTGTTCATCAGCGGCGTAATGTCGTGCAACGACGGACGGATGTCACCCACAGCCACGGTACTCGAGATGATCACGGACGGATGTCATCCGTCCGCTCGAACGGATGTGCGGATCTCCGGCGGAGCTCCGTCCATCCGCGCAGACTTTTGTTTTGAGTCTCAAGACCCTGAGTTTCTGTGCTGGTGTACCACGTGGCTGCGCCATGTTTTCCCTCTTATCTCTTATCTCTTATCTTCCTTTCTTTCTTTTCTCATCACTTCCCCTTTTCTCGGCCGAGAGACTTCCCTTTCTTCCTCGTCACCTTCTCCGCTCTCGCTGCTCTCCCTTGTACTTAGCTACCTTCAGCAATTATTCACCCTTTCACTTATCTTCAAGAGGCGTTGCCTACTTTACAGAGGACGCAGTCCTACCCTTACTAGCTGCCAGCTAGGATAGTTTCAAGCTAATATTGGCCTGAAAAGAGACTTTGAGTGAAGTCTCAAAAGTCTCGAAGTCTCAGTGTCATTGGCTGTTAGGGTCTCAGATTTTTCAAAGCGCGAAAAACGAGTACTTACGCCGGTCTAATGCTCCACGGACATGTTACATGGGCTTGGGTGGTGCCCGTTGTAGTACCTGGGGGGTTTTATGACTCATAATGAAAAAAATTGCGGGCACATCGCGGATGTCGCGGGTGTGCGGAGCTCCGCCGGACTTGTCACGGATGTATGCGGACGGATGTCGCTTTGAGCCGCAAATTCTAAATGTGTTGCGGACGGATGTCAACTTGAAGTGCATCATCCGTAGAATCCACGGAGGGATTTCCTGGGCTGCTACCGGCCACGGATGTATCGCGGACGGAGGAAAAAGTCCGCTGATGTGCCACGGATGAAACGCGGATGTCGCGGACGGAGATAAAACTCCGCGGATGCATCCGTGTCCATCCTTGATTGTGAACTCAATACTTCCTTTTGCTTTTTGAACGGTATAGATTCAGATACAGTTCCCAGTTCCCACTGGGCACTGACTAACTCCTCCATTTCCTCTATTGCGGGCGATGATGGCCAGTTCTCATTCCAGAATCGAGCTTCCTATTGCGCACGTATGCTGACCTTCTTCGTCTTTCCTTCATTTCCCTCATCACCGGATTCTGCAGTTCATCACTTCTTTTTACAAGGCCCCGAAGCTTACCTTTAACCTTGCGGACAAACATCAACAAGAAGCCCAGATGAATATGGACCCTTCGGACTTTCGGAGTTGCATGCGAATTGCGATAAATTTGCAACGATACAGAGAAGATTAGCATGGCCCCTGCATAAGGATAGTACCATGAGTTAGTCGAGGTTGAGCTACGGGCGCCTACGGGCGCCTAAGGCTCAGATACATCAAACATCTTGAAAAAATCATAATTTTTCAGCCACCCCATCGCCCCGTGTTGCCTCCTGCATCCTGAATAAATCGATGAACGCCAAATTATCACCCATCCTGCGTCCTGCGATAAATCTCAGAGGCCGAAGCCCAATTAACAATTCACAAATTCCGCGTACCGGTGTACCCCAGTGAAGTTTTTTTCAGGCTAATCTAAATTTGAAGAGTATCAGGACTCGAACTTGAATCTGACGAATTTGGAGATCATTTTAATACCTATTATACCATACATATGGATGCGAGATCGGCGGCACTGAGACTCTGCTTGGGCTTGCCTTCGGGCCGAGCGAAAATGTTATGGTTTTCTCGGAGAAGATATTTTGGATTGAGGCAAGTTTTAAACACCTATAAAGAAGCAAGAGGTGGAAGTCTTTGTGGTCGTTGAGAGAAGTCAGTGTTGGACAAACTACCGCGGCTGCCTGCTGCTCTCTGCCTTTGCCGCCACTTACTGAAGAGTTCGTATGTAGGTAGATATCTTATTCATGCTCTGGAACGAATGGCTGGTAACGTCGTAACGAAGCCGCGAAGGTTGCCAAGCCCGTCTTCATCTTCATGTTTGGCGTTTCTGAAATTTAGATTCTTGATTCGTCAACAGGACCGTCTTGGACAGCCTCCGCCTGCACGAATTGATTACTGAAGAGGCATCTTTGCGCCAGTCAAGAGGGTCCCGCCGCCCAGGACCTTATGAGGCCGTCCCGGACCTCGTAGAGCTCCCTCCACATGCGGGCCTCGCTCGCCCCTACCGCGTCGGCAATGAGACCGGGAATGTTTGATGAGGAAGAGCGGGAGCAGGTGGCGGTGGGGGTGGGGAGAGCGAGCGTGAGTCGAAGTGGGAGTAGGTCTGGGTGGGGCCGGTCCAGGGGCAGCGCGTGCAGCTGGCCAGAAAGGCAAGCCCGTGGCCAGGCCGGGAGCGAAGGGATTCGGGAGGGGAGCAGGCGCCGATCGATGATGAGGATGGGGCGAAATGTGTGGCCGGACCGGAGAGGAATTGTGTGAGAGGAGGGAGGATGGAGGAGCTGAAGCCGGTCCCGGTCCCGGTGCCGGGCTGTTGGTGTTGGGGGGTGGACCGGGGGGCATTCCGACACCCTTGCCGTGCCGGTGTGGCCGGTAGGCCACCGGCTGCAGCAAGGGCGTGCCCAGGTGCTGCAAGATCCTCGGCCGTGTCGACCTGGCCTCGAACCAATGTTCGGCCCCCTGCAGCTCGGGGCTCAAACCTCGGTTGAGCCTCTCACGGTCCCGGCGTCTGTGATGGAAGAAAATGGTCAGCTCATCTGAGCTTATTTCTGAGGGAGTGAGGGGCTGTTCACTTACTGCTCGAGCTTCTCGTATTTGTACTTCTGCTCCGCGACAGATTGCAATGTCAAAGTCAAAAGAGAATGGAACTCACCATGGAACGGTCTAATCTTTTGAGGAGAGCGACACCGACCCGGACTGTCGAGAGCTGCAAGGCGCTGTTGACAGCAGCCAGCCGGCAGCTTTGCTCCTTCACGACGCTCATTGTGCCGAGGTTGGCGCAATCTTGGGCGAGGTAGTAGAGATTTGAGCTTCGCTGGAATGCATTCGCTGTAAGAAAGAAAGCATAGATTCAGGAAACAAGACGACAGAGACAGGCGGAAGAAACTCACCAGTAAAGCTTCGCAAAGCACTGTTAGTAAGCTCCGCAACCAAGCTGAGGAGGAAAGAGGTTGCCGCCACCAGAACGAGGACCAGAACGATGGGTCTGGTCCAAACGACCGCGCAGACCGACACAAGCTCTGCTGTGTGAACGGTCCGCATTGCGATGACGTTGGAAGAGGGGATTTGGGGGGGGGGGGCGGAGCTGTTGTGCCGGGCCGATCGTAGAAATTCGAAGCGCAACCTCCGAAAGCCGAGGAAGTTGACGGGCAGAGTTGAGGTGCCGAGCGAGTTCTTTAACGTATCGGGACCGCTGTCCGCAGTCTTGTACCGGAAAGGCGAACTTGACGCGCATAGCGATCCTTTCCCGAGTTGCCGGTCGATCCTGCTGATCCTTGAGCACCGGGAGTAAGTAGTCACTCACCGGGCTCGGGTTCGCGGTCGTCCAGCAGAAGTTGAAGGGCGGAGAAGGCTGGCTGGCGGCTTCCGGAGCTGAGGACGTGAGGCTCCAAGAGCCGCTCGACCAGCTGCTGCTCCTCCGGGAGCAGTCTGGTCCAATTAACAGACTCCCGATTTTTTTCAAAAATAAAAATAATAAAAATAATTAAAATAAAAAATGCTAGATCTACGCATTTAAGTCAGCTATGGAAATGGAGGGGGCACACTTCGTTGTGGGATTGGGTACAGAAAATCAGAAAAGAGGCTGAGAGTATAACAATAGTGAGTCTCCCTGCCCCTCAACTCTCAAGTATCTTCCTGAGCTGACCATACATCGTCCTCGCAGGGAAATCAACGCCCACATTCGCCACGGGAAAATGCATGTGGTTCGAGATACCAGGAAAGGTGGACACCCTTTTCTCCGTCCTGGCTCGCTGTCTTATTTCCGGGCCGCTGGCAAACACGCAGCATAGTGATGTCTTGATAAGGACGAGCGGGAGTAGGTCGCGGTGGAGGTGGGGGAAGGCGAGCGGGAGCGGAAGCGGAAGCGGGAGTAGGTGTGGGTGGGGCAAGGCCAGGGGCACCGGGTGCAGTTCGCCAGAAAGGCAAGCCCGTGGCCAGGGCGGGAGCGAAGGGATTGGGGCCGGGAGCAGAAGCCGATTGTCGCAACCGGGGGGGAAATGTGCGGCCGGATCGGGGAGGGATGGTGCGAGAGGAGGGAGGATGGAGCCGCTGGGCCGGTGCCGGTGCCGGGCTGTTGGTGTTGATGCTGGGGGGTGGACCGGGGGCATTCCGACGCCCTTGCCGTGCCGGCGTGGCCGGTAGGCCACCGGCTGGAGCAAGGGCGTGCCCAAGTGCTGCAAAATCCTCGGCCGTGTTGACCTGGCCTCAAACCAATGTTCGGCCCCCTGCAGCTCGGGGCTGACACCTCTATTGAGTCTCTCACGTTCCCGGCGTCTGTGACGGAAGAAGATGGTCAGCTGATCTGATCTGATCTGTGGAGCGAGGGACTGTACTCACATCTTGAGCTTCTCATACTTGTTCTTTTGTTGCGCCAACTCCCTCTCCACTCGTCCGTCGACTAGCCTTCCGAAGCAATTCCTCCACAGTGAGGTCGGATTGCTGTCCAACATTGACCTCGACACGCCCCTCATTATGAGGGGCGAACGCAAAGCCGAAGCCCTCTCGTCGGAGGGCGCTCGAGGCTGAAGAAGCCGCTTTGTTGTGGTTGTGGTGGATGCCCATCTCCGACTATAACTCTTGATGCGTGAGCTGTGATTGTGTAGTGAGTGGTAGTCGTGGAAGAAGTCGAGAAGACATCAAAATATCAAATGCGAAAGGTGCGATACGTGACAGTGATCATCAATCATCAATCATCTGAGTGAATTTCTTCTGGGCTGCACCACAGATGACAACAGACCCCCCCCCCGCTATGTCCTTCGGCACACCCAGATCCAGGGCCAGTATTTCGTGGAGTACGAGCATCATCGAAAATTTTGGCGGAGTGCGGAGTATTGAGCTCTCCCATTCCGTTTATCTCGCGGAAACTGGGGTGAGATAGAAAATTTGGTCAAAAATTTGCGGGGTACAGAGTGACACGTTCTAAATCAGATTGCTTCGCGGAATTTTATGAGACCCCGTGAGCAAAATGATGTGGGTCACGCGACCTGAGATTTGCCTGATAAACACACATGACACGGCGACCGAACGGGCCGAGGCCCGAGGCCATGAGAAGGGCATGTGCACAACATAGAATCATACTGCCTGACCACGGATATTCCGGGACGAAGTCCACGCCAGCAGTGAAAAACCTACCGTGATTCGTGAAGGCAAGATGAAATGGAGAACTGCCTGACTCTCTGCCCTCTGAACTGTAAGGATTATTGCTTGGTATACTCATTTCTCCATCCCTTTTACATATTTCTTCCACATCTCAACTGCTCACTTCTTTGCTACTATACTGTTCTGTCATGATTCTGTCCAAGACCTCGACTCCGACCTCGGGACTACACCTCAGCCACCACTCTCACGCTCTACATCATCGTCTCCCCCAACAAAAACGTACTCGGTCCTCGGCCTCGTCCTCGCAATCCAGCACACTGCGGTCCTGCACCTTTCTCCTTCTCATCTACCATGGCTTCCCCAACAATTCTCTTCCTCTTCTCAACCGCTTGGGTATTGATCTCTCTTAAGTACACGCCTGTTCTCTCCTGCCTGTATCTAGGATCCCCCAAGCGACTATCATTTTATCACATCTTCCATTTCCTCTTCTTTCTCTTCACACATCACCCTTTTCTTCTCCTCTACGTTTTATCACACCTCTACGAACTCCTCTTTGAAGTCCTCAAACCTTCGTCCAAACCCTTCGTCTTTTGAACCTTTGGCCCAGTATGTTTCATGTGTCATATATGACATATTCTAGCAAATGTCATGTCATATGACATATGACATTTGTTTGTCAAAACCAATTGTGATGTCATATGATCATATAATATGACAAATATGATCATATGACATGTCATATTTGTCATATTTTTTGTCAGGTTTTTGTCATATGACATGTCATATTGTCATAATTTTTTTCATGACAAACATGACAAATTTCTTCTGTCATGTGACTAGTTCTGCCACGTGTTTTCACCGTCACGTCCAATCTTGGTCATTGCTTATGTAACGTCGCTTTTACTTTCATATTACGTAATTTTCCTTCCAAATGAAAAGCATGGTTCAAGGCCAAAGAGTGCGTTGAAACGAACAAAAAAAATTAAAAGAATTACGTAATCATTACTTATAAGTTATACGGATTACCTAAGCGGCTGTTCATGGCACTTTTTGGCGTTGAACTAGACAAACGCAAAGGCCAGGCTGAGGCCGACAACAGCTCGACAACGGCATTATGATCACTCTACGCGTCCTCTCGACGCGTCTACATGATCAGTGCGCGAAGTCGCGTCGTCGAAACGCAAAACGCGTCTGTCATAGTGTCATTTGCTTCAGACGCGTTTTCTTTCGTCTCAATTGTCTTCCTTCATCTCCAGCACCTCATCGTCTCATCCCATATAACATATCCCTTGCCACTTTTCCCAGTTTCCTGCGCTTTGCTTTCCCTTCAGCTCAACCGACAACCCCTCAACTTCTCCCAAAGAGCATGGATCCATCTCTCTCTTCTTCTGCAGATCCATCTTGCTAAGCGCACTTTCTCCATCGCAAGCTCTTCGATCGCGCGTGTGTTCTTCCAGCTTTCTACCCTAGGTTCCCACCGCCAGAGCTTGCTTTCAACTCTCGCAACGCACACCCTGCTCTCCCTGCCATTCCTGCTCTCGCATCAAGGAACCTTTCAAGCACCTCTTTGCCCCTTTCGACTCTTACCCCTCTCGACTCATCTCTTCTCGCTCGTTGTTCGTGAGTATCATGATGATCATTCAGCAGATATCTGTGGTATCGCTTTCTCATCACTCTTCACTCGTCTCCTCCTGGTTCAGCGCATCATCATGACCGAGGCGGTAGCATCCGCGGATGCTCACGCGCTTCTCGAGGCGGAGGCTGCTGCCATCGACGCCGTCGCGCAGTTTCGTTGGTCCGACATGCGAATCGATCAGTTCGGGTCACAGATCGACGAGCTCACTACGCTCTCTCAAGAAACGACTCAGCAGCTCCGGGGTGTGGCGGATTGTCTGAACAGCCGGATTTGGTTCCAACAGCTTTTGAAAAGCAGGTAAGTCTCTCCCTTTCCCATGCTCAATACACAGACACTGTTCTTACCTAGCTGACATGAACGTCAATCCTGTGCACACATTAGCCCAGCTTTGCCCATCCCGAATCCCGCAGCCGCTTTCAAGTCTTGGGTTCATGCTCGACGATGGACGAATACCTGAAGTTTACGCAGAGCACCCAATCCGGAACTCAAGGACAGGGCACGCAATCAGGCAGCCAAGGACATTCGCAGAGGTCCTCTATCCTCGCGCCCCCTTCCAATCAGCAGCAGCTGCTCTCGCCAACCTATCTGTCATCAACCTTACGACGATCCATCGTCGCGATCGCTCTCCTTCTACCTCTTTGTCCAAGAACTTCGTCGTCGAGGTCGACAACACCGCGCAGAAGCGCAAAGCCATGCCTTCTTTCGCAAGCAGCTCCAAAACGAAAGACTCTGCAGATCTCCAGCAGCGATAGCGACAGTCAGGACGGGAACAACTCGGACGACGACGATGACGACGAGTTCGACGTGGAGAACTCCCCTTCGTTGAAGCAACCCAAGCGTGTTCGCCGCTCAGCTTCCCCCGAACGCGGCACATCCAAGCGGACCACATCTAAGGGCAAAGGCAAGCAGAAGGCCTCTGTCGCAACGTCGTCTCGTAAACGCAAGAAGCCTCCTACGAAGGTGCCACCTAAGAAGGTGCCGGCGACTGCGGAGGAGCGCGATCACATGCGTCTGTCGGATCACGCATCCGACTTTTCACCATCCGAAGCCGAGGAGGGACCGCTCCACAGTCCCCGACGTAGCCCTCGGCGTGCACAGCACTCCAACGTGTCTGCGCAGTCTCCGAACCCAGCAGGTACCACTGACCGAAGCATGGTCTTGGGAACGACGGCTTCGAAAAGAGTCCACCAAGCGGACGGGGACGAGAATGACCCAGCTCCGGCAGTCAAGGTTAGGAGGGTGCGCAAGACAGGGTTCAGCTCCAGCGCCGTTTGGTACGAGGACGGCATTCGTATCTCCAAGCCGGCACGGAAAAGTCTCGCCGGTATCAAAATGGAGAAGGGCTACGTAGGGTTCACGTATCTGAGCTCATTCAAGGAGGACGGCAAAATCAAGGAGAAGTGGGAATGTGTGAAGTGCAGGAAGCCTAAGGTTGCATCCCGTCAAGGCCATAGCACCAACCTCTCCAATCATCGCAAAACGTGTACCGGCACGTACGAGATCCACCCCCTTGATCCTTCAGTCTCTCAAGTGTCGACAGTCTCCACCTCCGTAGTAGGATCTTCGACTCTGGTGTCCGCAGGAGCGTACCGTGGAGGTAGCGTCTCAGGGTGGCTAAATGGCTGCCAAATCATAAACGCCTCTCTAACCCGTCGGTTGATCTTGATTGACGTGATCGAAAACGCGCTCCCCTTTCGCTACCCCAAGTCCAAGACCAACAGGGCCGTTGTGAAATCCATCGACGCGCGCTCTACAACCACACTCAGGTCGGGTCCCACTATCAGTCGCGACCTCGCCAAGTTCTGTCATTCGCTGAAGGACACTGTGAGGACGGAGCTCAAAGGCATTGACACTCTCGTATCCTTGCAACACGACGCGTGGACAAACATCGGCTTTCAACATTCCTTTGTGGCGATCATCGCGTCTTATGTCAATGCGGACTGGGAGTACCGCGAAGTTCTCCTCACATTCGGAATTCTCAAGAAGAAGCACACCGGTGCCACCTTCGCGAAGCACATCTTGCGCACCTTGGCGCAGTACGATTTGGACGACAAGTGGGGCGGCACAGTGACAAGCGATTCTGCTGGTACCAATCACCGAATGATGGACCTTCTCGAAGACGAGATCGAAGACATGGGTTTGCAGCAGAGGAACCCGAGTGTCGCCTCCGTCAAAAAGTCGAAGATATCGTCTCCATCTTCTTTTCCAAATGCTAGCGCGCGACACGACGGACGATGGACTGCACAGGAGAACAAGATCCTCTGCATGAACCATCATATCAACCTTGCAGTACGTGCTGGCTTCAAGACGTTCGGGGTAGCTATCAGGGCTAAGACACAAGACAAGGTGCTACCGATTCGTCCCGCCGCCATAATCATCAAGGTCACCGACGAGAAGGGCAACGAGACGTCAGTGCAGGGCGACGACTCTGACTACAACACTGAGGACGAGGAAGACTCGGAAGATGAGGACGATGATGGGAGACTGAGGCTGAGGCTGAGGGTGGCAAGGATGATGATGTCGGCAAAGACGGTCGGATCAGTCTGGATTCAGACGAAGAGGGGGAAGCTCTTGGAGTGGAGGATGAGGAGGACTACGAGACTGACTTCGCACCGAGCGAAGACGATCTACAGCCGGACGATGGTGGTGGTAAGGATGAGCACGGAAGGCCCCGGAATTTTCCGGGTTCCGGGAGGGGTTCCGCAGCTATTCCGGGGCTTTTCAAGACATAATTACACATTCCGTGTTTCCGGAGATTCAGTGCCCTATCTTGCACAGTATTTCGGGTTCCGGGGAAAACACCGTGTGCACCGTTCTGGAGTTTCGGCTTCCGTCAAAATCAAGGTTGCCAAAAAAATTCATTTCGCATTTCGGGGCCCCGGAATGCGAAATTCCGCGAAATTCCGGGAGGTTCCGGGACTCCCCTCTATGATCAAAAGATGATCCAAATGTGGGCCCACCCCTTCGTAAGTTGACCTTGTAGTCGTCCGCAGTTTGTATAGAGGCCTTGTCGTACTCTCATTCGGTCATTTGACAGCTGAGCCCTGTGTATGTGCTTCTCTCTGGGCCTCATAAGTAGTCATGAGACCACGTGACTGGGTCTCCTCATATATGAAACTTGGTCATGGAGTCTCATTATTCGATGAAACCCCAAATGAGACTTTTCATCACGTGACCCCCGGAATCTCCCGGAATTCCGCGAAATTTCGGGGAAATGAGCCACTTCGGCCACACATTCCGGGTTCCGTACTTTTGGACGTGAGTCGCCGATGTCTATTCCGGCTTCCGCATCAACGTGCACGAAACATTCCGGGTTCCGGGTGAGTGCCCTGAAAGTGTCAAAACACCAAATTTTGCATTCCGGCTTCCGGGCTCCCCGGAATTTTTCGCGGAAGGCCCCGAAATTCCGGGGAGCTCATTTCGGGGCCCTTCCGTGCTCATCCTTAGGTGGTGGTCCCGGCGCCGAGGACGATCCGCTTGCAACACCGAAGAAGCCGAAGACCGCCATAGCTTTGCTCGAGGCATTCTGCGTCGCGTTCCGCCGAAGTAGTCAGAGACGGCAAGCGTTCCGGGCTCGCATGGAAAAGGAGTATCACAAGGAGCCTGAGAAGGCACAAGCACCTTTCCCACCCAAGCCCAACGCAACAAGGTGGAACTCGCACTTCGAGATGATCAAGGCTTCGATCAACATCCGCGCAGCAATCGATGCTCACTGTCGCGCGCACATCGGATCGAAGACGGAGAAGTTCGGCGATTACCTCCTCTCGGACGAGCAGTGGAGGGTCTTCGATGTTTTGGAACCATTCCTCTCTCTCGCTCAAGACGTCACGAAAGACATGGAGTTCAAGAGCGGAACTTTGTGCATGCTTCTCGACAACCACGCTAGCCTTCGCCTGAAGATCGAGTCCATCTGCAAGACGATCCCGACGAGGACAGACCTGGATGCGGCTTCGAAGACGGAATTGCGCAACTTTTTCGACGCCGTCTCTGCCAAACTCAAGCACTACCGAGACCTCGCCTTGGACAATCGTCCCACCGTTATCGCATGCATGCTACATCCACATCATCGGCTCAAGGTGCTCAGACACGAGTATCCCGTATATGCAGAGGACGCTGAGCAGCACCTCAGAGATGCCGTTAGGGAGCTGCTCGGCGACAGCGATCCGAAGCCGCAGCCGGCGAGCAAGGGGAAAGCGAAGGAGAAGCCAAAGTCGGCTCTTCTTGCGGTTCGGCTCTCAGAGGGGAACAGGCAGCCCATTCCAGCGCAGAACTGGACAAGGAGGAGGAAGACGAGATTACCAGGTATCTCAATCCCGCCAACGCGCCATGGCGTGATACGGACGCATCGCCTCTCAAATGGTGGAAAGACAACGAAGCGCTCTTTCCGTCCCTTGCCAAGCTTGCCCGAATCGTTCTGGGTATTCCGGGATCTTCCGCCTCAGTCGAGCGTATCTTTTCTCAAGCAGCTCGTTTCAGCAATAATCGGCGGTCCCGACTATCACCGGCCTCTATTGGTCGGCTTGTCATGGTCAAGCATTGGCTTCGCGAAGGGTTTGACCCTCTTGCTGGATTGGGTCCTGACTCCATTCGAGCAGCCGAAGCTATTGCAAAGCTACCAGAAATCGATTAGGGTCCATCCTCTGGCAGGGCTTCAAGGTTCTTTCTTCCCAACTCTGATCTTCAATGTTCCCAATATCCAATGTCTTCACAAAGTAGACAAATACAAATCCAAAAAGCGAGTGTCATGAACGTTTGAAGATTGATTGCTTTTTGCCTCATGTCTCTGCTGAATGCTCTACGCTGGCTGTGCTACAGCTCTTGACGGCGGTGATGCTTTACAGGGAAGCTTCTTGGGCAACGTAACCTCCGTGAAAAGTCTATGCTGCATCAAAGTGACCAGATGAGGTCGGTGGGATGGCTCCAGCTGTAGCATCGTCACGATGAGTTGGGCTGCACTAGCATGCGCATCTTGAAGTCGCAGATCGGAATCGGATGTCGAAGGAGGCCATTGAGCGGGAACATTGGAGGATGATCGAAGGTCACGTCTCGTGTACACCGGTCCGCCCGCATGACCCGTGAAGCGAAGAATGTCCCTCATAGCAATTTCCTCGCAGCTGTGTGTGAACAGCGGCCTTCCTGTAAACATCTCCGCAACCACGCAACCCGTTGACCATATGTCGGCCTGGAAGGTAGCCCGTCGCGAACCCAAGAGACACTCCGGCGCGCTGTAGCCGATGGTACCGACGGTGTGAGTTCCAACGCTCCCCCCAACCTCTGCCGCCAATCCAAAGTCTCCGATCTTGATGCAACCATCGTCGGACAGAAGGAGATTTCCTGGCTTGATATCGAGGTGGGCAAAGCCTTGCCTGTGAACATGTGAAATCGCGCCGAAGAGCTGCAAGGAGAGGTTCTTGCCATGCCGTGTCGAAGTTCCCGTCCCTCCTGATCCAGCAGATCCTGAAGGGATCCCCAGTATATCGGCATGATGATATCGATCTTGCCTTTCTTGTGGCAGATGTCGATGAGCTCCACGATTCCGCGGTGAGGTTGGAGTACCTTGAGTGCCTGGACCTCGAAGAGCAAGCGACGCGTGGGAACTTGTTGGTAGGTTTGACGCTTCCTGGCGCGGTCCGGACCACCGAGCATATCAACGACGCGGACAACTGTGCCAAATCCGCCCTTGCCGAGAACCTCTGCGCCCTTCCCTCCTCGGTATCGATCCGTGCCAGTTCTCCACTCAGGAGAAGGAACCCACTCGTCTGCGCAGTGCGGAGCAGAGAATGGAGTATCAGCATAGCTTTGAGTGGTGATAAGAAGGAGCCGATTGGACTCACGGTCAATATCATCCTCCTCTACATCTGCAGCCTGAGCCTTCTTGACTTTCCCGTGCGATTCATCGTCTTCCTTTGAGACGGAGTCTTGGTTGTCGACGTAGTCGTCGTCGTCGCGATGATTGCGAGCGCGCTTGTGATGCTCTGCTTTGTCCGCTGCAGAGGCGGCAGCGCGTTTGATCGGAGTTGCCATGTGTATGCGTTGATGATCTCCGATCACCAATGTTTCGGCAGGGGAAAAGGAGAGAGTTTTTGTGGGGCCGAAGTGTGGCATCCGGTTGGGCACTAGATCAGCTTCTTAAATATTTAAATTTTGAGCGATTTTTTTTTGGTTTGACCCACCATGCGGGTAAAATTTGTCATATTATCACAAACATGACAAACTGATCATATGATAAGATGACATATATGACACAAAAGTTCAGGTCGCCGGAATTTGTCATGTTTTTTGTCATATTTGTCATATATGACACCAATTTTTGAAACATGATCATATGACAAAATTTTGTCCCTTTTGTCATATATGTCATAACGTCATATGACAAAGAAAACGTCAGATTGTCATATATGTGAAACATGACATGACGATATGACAAAAGATGAAACATACTGCTTTGGCCCCTTTTTCACACCGACTCTCGAGTCCCTCGTCGTATCGCTTCCGACATCTCCTCTCTCCTCTCCCTTCTCTCTCACACATACATTCTACCTCTCTCTCTTCTGTCCTTTACCTTTGGCACGACCTACGAGGCATCTCTCTTCATTTCTACTTTGTTACTGATAAATGCAGCTCTTTCTATCCCTCACTTCCCCTCTCTTCACCTCGAGAGTCTGGTTCGTGATATCTTCCATTGATAAGAAGTGGTGAGAGACCACATGAAGGAAGCTTTCATCAGCGAAAACCACGTGGCCTTCCTCGTGGAAAACATTCACTCACGGAGTACGGTTGTACGGAGCTTCGCGAAGTTAATCATACTCCGTGGCTGGGAGTACGCAGTAATACAAAAATCAGAGTGCCATTTTTCACGGAGTACGGAGGCAACGCCGGGAAATCCGTCGTTTCTCACGGAGTATGAAGAACTGTTGTGAACGGACATTTGTTTTCCCGGAGTACGGAGTTCCTCAGTAATAAAATGAGAAAAGTTGGCGGAGTGAAGAGTTCGCTCAAATTGTGCGGAGTTTCGCGGAAACGTCCTTGCGAACTCCGTACTCCGCGAGTTAATCCGTGGCCATCCTGAAGTTGAAGCAACGACATACAGCCGGCGTTGCAGAGGTCGGTGAATGGTAGCCGATGCCGAGCTGAAGTCCTACGAGACGTCCGCGTCTAACAGGAGATGCGAATACATGTCGCAGTCGTGTTTATGGTAGTGTTGCTGCTCCAGGCGCACTGATCTGCCCTGCCCAATGTCCTGGAGATAAAACCCTGTATTTTCCACATGAGAAAACATATCAAGTAGACGTGTAACAGGAATGCTGCTACATACCCTCAGGGTGACCCTTGACCGTGCCGCACCTGCAAGCTTCCTGGGCGGGAAATGAATTATTTCCAGCCCGGCGGCGAGGAATTGAGAAGGGCTCAGCTCAAAGAGCAAGAAGGAGATAATGGATCAACTCAAAAGCAAACATATGAGCAGGGCTCAGCTCAAAGGCGGGGAAAAGGGCCAGTCGCTCAGCCCGAAGGCGAAGAGATATGCTCGAATTTTCAACCCGAACAGAGGTGTAAAAGAAGATCTCAGAGTCAGTTGTGATTTGCAAAGGGGGGTGAGGGGAAACAAGAAAAGAAATGAAGTGCTAGACAATGAAAGAAGAATTGAAAGAAGTAAGAGCTAAACAGTATGTCTAAGGCGTCGATGTCCTCGTTGATAGTGAGTCGTGCCGGAGGCATGCTCAGGAAAACGGAAAGCACGATGTCCTAAGCCGGAGAAGGGGGAGCTGTCAGCTGCCTAAACGTCGCTGGCCGGGAGGGACCGGAGCAGTGTCAATGTGTTGAGCGAGACGGAGTACTGCCTGGCTCAGTACCGTCCTGAGATCGCTACCGCTGCATCTGTAAGAATAGAGACAGGTCCTAAGTAAGGTGTAGGAAGTAGTGACTACCACTCTTTCACTTCCGCAATCTGCATTGATCCTGCCCTTCACATACCTTCCTGATCAACCCGCGTCACAGACATAACGTGACTAGTGAGTGTCATGTAAATGTCACGCGGATGCCAACTGAAATTCGTAAGTGACAGGTGTCATTTCCTGAGACCATGAATGACATTCGCCCGACGCTTGTTAGACCCTGTTCCATGTGGAGCGGTGTATACGGCTTCGTATTATCAAAGAGAGATGGTCAAAGGAGTCAAAACAGAATGCTTAGAGCTTAAAATCCCAGGCAGAGCAGTCGGCAGAGTGGTGAAGGAAGTGCGGGTTGAACGGAGCAACGGTAACGTAGAGTGGTCAGAAGGAGGGAAAGCGAAGCAGAATGGCCGACCGCCGATGCCAAGGAGAGTGAACCAGGGTGAGGATGTGAAGCGAAGGCGAGGCAGAGCGACGAGGAGAGCAACGTTTAGGTAATGACTGGCGGTCAAGGTGAGTGGAAGAGCAGAAAAAGTTGAAGGTCAAATGGAAGACGGTGGCACGGTGCGCCGTGCGGACTGCGGACATAGAGATTGTGTGTAGGAGAAATGGAGATCGAGAGTTAAAGCGGCTGAATGGAAGGAATGCGGAAGGCGAGGTGAGGTTAAGTTGAAATGAGATGGTGGTCATTGGTGATTAGTTGCTGAGATCTCGTAAACGAAATTTCCAGTGTCAAGTGAGGCCGCGGGTCTGCGAAGATTGGACCTTGAAATTTGTAGCTCCTTCGAACTCCCTACTTCCTTTTCGAATTTTTGGACTCGGTCGATTTGGAAACCGGTATACGGATATTCTGAACCGATCCCTTGCCTTTGATTGTGTCCTTATTTTTTCGTCTCCTTGGCGTTTGTGTCTGTACTTCTTACTGGCCCTTTCGTCGTCTTTCTCTTTTTTCTTGCTGCTTTTTCGCCTTTCGGGGGATTGGCACTTTGGCAGCTCGGGACTTTGACGCCTTTTTTTGCTCGGATGATCCTTCTGGAGTCTCATATGCTGCACGAAAGCGCTTTGTTGCTGCTCGCCCCGGTTTGATCTTCACTACCGGATCCCGACATCCTGCTTGAAGTTCGGCTCTGAGTGGAAGATTCTAGATGTCAATAAGTGATACGTCTATGTGAAACGGCATTGCTGTAAGCGCCTGAATAGTGAGTGTCCCACCGTAACTACGACAGCACGGCCGCTACCGGCTACACGACCAAGCGCCTCCGGCCCGTCGAAAAAACGGATTGTGGACTAGAAATGTGCCATGCCTTCTGCAAACGCAAACTTTTTGCAGAAGGGAGTTTGCGTTTGCAAAAGGGAGCAGCTTCCTCCACGTCGAATTGTTCTCCGAGGTGAATAGGCTTGGAGCATAACGCAGTTGGGGAGATGATCTTGAAACGAGGTTATGAATTCCCCGGGGGGGGGGGGGGGGGAGTGATGGTTGCGCAGTTGTTCAATCTCGCAACCATATGGAATGGATGAACAATCTTACTGAGAGAATCGCCATCGCTCCACGCCTCCGCTCTTGGCCCACTTACCTCCCTATATTGCCTATCTAGAAGGGAAGATCTTCTGCAATCGCTGCTAAAGTATGTGCGCACGGCACACCAAATCGCGCCGAAACACGCATGTGCAGGTCGTCGCCCCGTCGTTGAGGTGCAGGACAAAGTGCAGTGCAGACTGCAGAGAACGCATTGAGATGGCTATCTACAATGAATAGGTCCAAAAGCTGCAGTGGTCAGGAAACTCGGTCATCAGGCAGAAAGAAAGGAAGAGCTGAATATAAAGATACTCATGACTCACTTCTTGGCCCTCAATAGATTGCATATTGAGAATAAGATACGCAAGATTGATTTACCTTGCTTTCTTTCGTGCTGCTACTTCGGACTGATTCTAGTCTGTGCCCTGTGGGATCGTCAACATGAGTGATGAGGAAGGGCAGAGACAGATACAGGTGATCCTGAGGCTTCAAATTTCAATATGGTCGTCCATCGATACGATTTCTCATTGTTCGTCATCCTTTGCATCCTTGCTTTGCGCTGTACGTCGATTGGTCTGCAGAGTCGCGTCGGCCTCCGCACGGTCGAAAAAAAAAACTTCGGCCTCTGATTTCTTCCTTCGAGGCCTCGAGGGTAAGATATTGGAAATCTCGAGCTGCTCACGTGCCCCTATGCCCCTGAGAGAGAAGACGGACTGTTGTGCTGCTGGTGCTGCTGCCGAGTCTCTGGCTCTATAAGCGCGGATGGCTGCGGACGATGATGCGAACGACGATGCAGACGCTGCTGGCGCTGCGCTCGGTCCCTCGTAGCAAGTTTCAGAACGGAATACGAACATGTGCCCGATCTCAAATTTAAGGTGGTAAATATGAGTAAGTAAGAGTGAATATGATCAGATATGAGATATCCCTCATATTTTGTGATTTATGATCATATGGTACGTTCCTGAAAAGAAGAGTCATGGATCAGTCATATTCGGTCATATCTGGTCATATTTTCTTAGGTCACATCTCATATCTGATATGACCTGAAATTTCCGAGCTGGCCAAAAGGCCATATATGATATCCCAATATGATCATATTTGGTCATATCATATATATGAGTTTTTGTGCCAAACACTGCGCCGGAATGCCGAAGTGCGTCCCCGGATAGTCATGGAGGTCCGGAAAAGCCACTCTGGGGATTACTCCGTGCTCAACCTTAGCCAAAAGTCCCGAATTTTCCTCCGCGGACGTAATCATCCCGGATTGTGGAGGTGCCCGGACGGAGGTATTTGATGCAGCGCTCGATGCGCTCAAAATGGGCGAAGACTGGGAGAATGAAGACGGCCATTGTAGCGTAAGGGCTCTTAATTCTTATGCTGCAACCAGAAATCAGAGCAGAGAGTAGTGTAAAAGTATGGGACTATGGGAGTCATAGCTCTACAGATGTCGAAGATCGCCAGAGTCCTTTCAAGTGTTCTTTTGTTGGATACTGGATACTGTTGTGAGTATTGCCACTTTCACTTTCACTTTGTCCAAAAAAAAAAAAAAAAAAAAAAAAAAAAAAAAAAAAAAGCGCCTTGCGGCGTAGACAAGGAAGCTATGCTGGAGGACCGGGTGTACGAGATAGCCTCGCAGTTTATATACAGCGCCTAAAGGAATGGTAGCAAATAGCTAGATGATAAAGAGCAGAGTGAATTTACATCGATTGCAGTGGAAAAGTGAGTCTGAGTACAGAAGTGAGTTAAAAGGATAAGAAGAGAAGCAGGGGAATGTGGTCAGAGGAGCGCGGATTCCGCAAAACCGAGTTCCGCGCCAGCTCGTTCACAAGGCCCGGCAACCGGCGCTCTCGTGTGTCGCACTGCTGCTACTGTCCAATCCCGGTCGACGCGTGCTCGGCATGGCGGGTTGAAGCAGCACGCCATCCGGATTGTTCAGGCAGCGTACCATGAGTACTCGGGGCACTGCCCAATTTGTTTCGTCCTCCGCCTGCCGGACGACGAACAAAGTGTGGCGGAGTGCCAGCTGCGCAAGAGGTTTCCCGGCTACGTCAAGGCAAAATTCTCGGCCTATGTAGCATGCTACCTCTCCTACGGCCCCCTGCTGATCTGCGGCTGTCGGGTGATCGCGGGCGATTCTCGACTGCCGTGTTCGATCATCAGCAACACATGGCTCCAGAGAGCCCTCTTTGTCCTCGCTTCGGACCTGGCCGCGTTCCAGGACGCTGTCGATATCGCTCGCTGCGGCTTCGACGGGCTGCCTCCGTTGGTTCTCGATGAGAACGTGCAGGCCTGCCGGCTCCGGTATCGGTGGGAGCGGACCTTGGCAGAGAGCTGGACAGGGTCCCGTCGCTCGTTCGAAACGACGCAAACCGACGACCGCCTCCCAGACCGCGTAATCGAACGCTGCCGTATGCCAAGGCGGAGGGCCCCTTCGTGACGAGAAGGGAGCGCCTATACCCGACGACTGAGCAGAAGGAGGCTCTTAGGAAGGTTGCTGGGGTATACAGGTGGACCTTCAACCGGGTAATTGCATATCTATGGCAATATCCTCAATCAAATCTAGCTCAAGTTCGACAAGCTACGGTGAAAAGCACGTCGATCGATGAAAATGACAAAGAATGGCTGTTCAAGGCACCATACGCGATTCGAGCTCAAGCCGCTGAGGAGGCTCACATCGCTAACCGAAACGCCCATCGAGCTCAAGCACGAGGCCAGATCAATCAATTTACTCTACATTTCCGCAAGAGGCGGTCTGGTTGTGGGGGGTTCAGGATGGAGAAGCGGCAGTGGAAGCCGGAAGGACGGGACGCTACACATCCCAGACCTGCTGAGCGAACCTATCCGAGGTCGCAAGCCAATTAGCCAATCCGATCCATCGAGCACGATGGTGCCACGGATCGCAAGCAAAACGGAAAGTGGGAAATTCTGTGGTCGGTAACGGCTCGGGAGGAGGATCTGCCTGCTCCAGCAGGTTTAGGTCCGCACGTCTGTGCGATTGGGGATTCTGCTGTCAGCAAGTTTGGGTTTTTTATATAAATTGACACTATTTTCCTTCCAATCAGATTCCGCCTCCCGCCGTTCGTAAGTTTGCCACGCTGTTCGACTCATTAGTAAGGTTGGACTGCGGAGGCGCGGAGTTTTTCCTCCCTCCGCGCCTCCGCGAAAAAACCTCCGCGACCTCCGCGACGCGGAGGGAGCTTTTTGCACAGGGCTCCGCGAATCGCGGAGCGCGGAGGGAGTCTTCAGCACAGTGCGCCGCCAAGCGCGGAGGGCGGAGAAGTGAGCGCCCGAGACCAGAAAATGTCGCGGAGCACGGAGCAGCTGGTCTGGAAGTTGAAAAAATTGCGGAGCTCCGCGCCCTCCGCGACCTTCGCAATAATTTTATTTCAAAACATTATGGCCTAAATTATGGCCAGAATACACCAATTATGACACATTTTTTCGCGGAGGGAAAAAATGGCCCGACCTCCGCGACCTCCGTGACCTCCGCAGTCAACTTCGGGGGGAGCTTTTACTCCGAAGCCGCCCGCGGAGGGAATTTTCCGTGCCGGAAAAGGTCGCGGAGCACGGAGCAACTCCGTCCGGGACAACGGCAGTTTTGCGGAGCGCGGAGGGGTTCAGTGTTTTCAGGCCGGTTTCCGCGGAGGTGCGGAGGAGGAAAAACTCCGCGCGTACAAGATCGGCGGAGGCGGAGGCTTTTTTTAAACGGCAAATTCCGCGGAGTTTTTCGCGGAGGTCGCGGAGGGAGAAAAACCTCCGCAAAATACCTACGCGTCCAACCTTAAGGAGCGGTGGACACCCTTTTCTCCATCCTGGCTCGCTGTCTAATTTACGGGCCGCTGGCAAAACCGCAGCATAGGGGATGTCTTGATAAGGACGAGCGGGAGCAGGTCGCGGTGGGGGTGGGGGTGGGGTAGGGCGAGCGGGAGCGGAAGCGGGAGTAGGTGGGGGTGGGCAAGGCCAGGGGCAGCGGGTGCACCTTGCCAAGCAGGCAAGCCCGTGGCCAGGCCGGGAGCGAAGGGATTGGGGACGGGAGCAGGAGCCGATTGTCGCCACCGGGGGGAAATCGGTGGTCGGAACGGGGAGGGATGGTGTGAGAGGAGGGAGGATGGAGCCGCTGGGGCCGGTCCCGGTCCCGGTGCCGGGCTATTGGTGTTGGAGGGTGGACCGGGGGCATTCCGACGCCCTTGCCGTGCCGGCGTGGCCGTTAGCCACCGGCTGCAGCAAGGGCGTGCCTAGGTGCTGCAAGATCCTCGCCGTGTCGATCTCGCCTCGAACCAGTGTTCCGCCCCCTGCAGCTCGGGGCTGAACTCTCGATTTAGCCTCTCACGTTCCCGGCGTCTGTGATGGAAGAAAATGGTCAGCTGATCTGATCTAATCTGTGGGAGTGAGGGACTGTACTCACATCTTCAGCTTCTCGTACTTCTCCTTTTGCTGCGCCAGCTCCCTCTCCGCCGCGTCCGTCCGATTTGCCTTCTGCAGCAATTCTGGACAGGGAGGTTGCCTTGCTGCCCACCGATATTAACCTCGACACGCCCCTCATTATGAGGGGCGAACGTAATGAGGGGCGAACGCAAAGCCGAAGCCCTCTCATCGGAGGGCGCGGGAGGCTGAAGAAGCGGTTTTGCTGTGGTTGTGGTGTTCGTTTCTGTTGACCATCTCCGACTAGTACTCTTGATTCCCCAAACTTTTAAGTTTGGGGTGTTTCTCCGTGGACACAGCCGGTCACAGGATTTCTCCGATGGGGTCACCAAGCGGACACAAGTTGTCGCAGAACGGTCACCAGCTCCACAAGCATCCTTCTTTCAGCAACCAGCACGAACCCAACCCAACGGAGAGAGTAAGTACTTCACAGAACACAGCTACCGAGCAGTGAGTATGTAATCAGACACGTGTACTGACGCTGTTCCTTTCCTTCTCACATTGCTCTCTTCTCCGCCCCTCGTCCTTTCTCATTGCTGATCGTCTCTCCCTCTCTGCTCTTTGCCTTGCTCCCATCTTCACAGAATTCTCAGAATCCCTCGCAGCTCCCGTCCTGCGCTCTGCTCCGCGCGCGCTGTTGCGCCTCTGCCGTCGCCGTCTGCTGTTCGTTGCCGCTCCCTGGTGTCTCCCTACCGTTGGAGTTTGGAGAGTGAGTCCCCTGTCTTCCATTCATGCGCGGCGCTTCCACGAGCTAATCACTTATACTGACGCCTTCTCTCTCTTTCTCAGTGTTCTATCGGCCATGAAGTTGGGTTTTCTGGGGTTTTCTGGAGGAGGGTGAGCCGCATCAGTGGTCAGAGACATCAACGCGTTCATGTGCGCTGTGCTGATACGCGTTCTTACTTCTTTTCTTCTTGCTCTTTGGATTCTTTCTCATCCAGAATTTCTGCCGAGGTTCAATTGGGGTTCGCGGTGCTTGAGGAGGACAGGGGATGGGAGAGTCTCGTCGGCAGGGGATGTCGCCAGTGGCGCAGCGCATCCTCTGCCGCGGACAACATGGCGAAGATAAGGAGAAGGTATGTCAGTTTGGGAATGGGATGTCGAGCCAAGGTAGTCTCACAATAGTCGATAACTGACACTTCTCTCGTCTTTCTTGGCGCAGCTATTTTATCAATCGACGCTGGAGGCTTCAGAAGGAGTTAGGATTCAGAAATGCCGGGGGATGAATCATCGAAGATTTGAAGTGAGTAACGCCATAATCCAGAACCTTTGAAGAGACCTCAGCTGATATGCCTTCTCTTCACTCATGAAGCTACTGTTTCCTCCACCGATATCCCATTCACTGTACAGGCACTTTCGTCTTCAACTCGATGCAATACAATCCCAATATTCGTTATTCAAGTCAATCACCCCGCGCGACGCAAGAAAGGAAAGACTCTGCACAAAGTTGCCCAACACATCACATCTTCTGGCGGTCAGCGATATTGCGCGTAAGGAAGGACAGCACAAATGTCGGCGCAAGCCTAAACGAACACACAGCCATGGGAAGAGTCAAGACAAAAAAGCGATGGAAATGCGGGAACGAGTACAAAGGTCAGATTACATGGAGCAGAGCAGTCGGAGAGCAGTCGGAGAGCAGTCGGAGACTCGGAACACGCAAGTGCGAGAGGAAGAAGAGTGCGAGCGGACCAAATCAAAGCGGTGAGCCGGTGACGACAGCGAAGGAGAAGAGCTTGCGAGGCGAGACAAACAAGGCCGGACGATGGATTTGGCAGACTTGAATGGCGCAGGTCTGCGAATGTGTCGTATCGCCTCGACCACCTGACCTGGGGTATCGACTACGTCTGGGAGATGGGACCTGGATAGATAACTCGTCTGAGTGGATGAAGAATAAGAGAGGGGACAATTTTCTGGACGCTTCAAAAGGAGTTGGCGTCAGTACAGAATAGCGCACATCCCAGCAGGAATAGGAAGAAGACTACTCACCTTCTCATGGTATCGTAGCAGTTGCTGAAAGCGCAGAGCGGGGAGCGTCAAGCTCGAGGTCGAGCTTGATGTCGGCTACGAATGTAGCGCGTACGTCCTTCTTGGCGAGAACGTTGTCCGAAAGAGCTCGCAGTCCCATCTTCCCCAAGGACTTGAGCTTTCGATCCACCTCAACGCAGCGACCTTGTCCCGGTCCGTACCGCTGCTCAGATCCTCGACCAGCTCGATCACCCTGCGCCAGCGACTCAGCAGCTTGCGCGCAGCTACCGCTCCCGCATCCAGCCCAGCTTCTTTTCCCTCCAATCGGTCTTTCAGAGACCTGATCAGCCCATCTCCTACATGCCACACCTGCACAAGCTGACGCACCGATCCAACGCGCTTCGCCAGCTGCAGCAAGGAGAGGGGTGTCGAAGTAGCAGAGGGGGAGCAGGGGTTGAGAGGGAGCTTGAGAGGAGGGAGGAGAGGAGGAGAAGCAGGAGAACCGGGGGCTTGAGGGACAGACGAGTTTGAGAAGACTGCTACCGGCCGAGCACTGACATCGTTGATGATAGGAGCGGTGGGAACGGAGCTGCTGACAAGAGTGAGGGGCGTAGGCGGCTGCCCAGTGTCCAAGTGCTGCTGTAGTCGAAGAAGCGCTGCATCAGCATCGGAAGAAGGGCCGGAGCTACCAACGAACTGAAGACCAAAGAAAGGAGGCATGGAATGTCAGAACATCGAACACCAGGAGAGAGATGAAACCACATCAATGATCCAATTACCTCATCAGCTTCGAGAAGCGCGCGAGCGCTCGTAGCAAGTGCCCGACGAGTGTTGCTGCGCTGTTGCTCTGCACTGTTGTTGTTATGCTGAAGGGCCGACACAACGAGACGGAACATGTCCGAAAGGAAGGCTCGTGATTCTTCGCGCTCGATGCGCGCCTCGGTGACCGCCGCCTTGACCATCGCCGAGGTCTCCTCCTGCTTGACGCGAAGCTCAGCCAGTGCATGACCCACCGCAGGGACAAGTTGTGTGATGGTGACCTCAATAGGGCTAACTGCTGCGGACATAGCTGATGTGAGAGCGGAGGCGAAGGTCTCGAATGCCGCAGTGTTGAAAGGTGGCATCGACCAAATAGGAAGGCCTTCGTATTGATGTCTGAGGCACGCTGCGTCTTGTAATAGTACGGTCCGCAGCCACTTCAACAAGGCCAGGAAGTTCAGCGCGGCCTGGTCGGTCTCTCCGCCCGTCCGATGTCGCTCCTTGATGGTCGTCTCCGCCTCCTCGATCTCTGGCCAGAGCTGCTGCTGGAGCGCCAGTGGTGGTTCCACCAATGTGCGCGGCAGCCAATAGTCACCTCCTCCTGCACTGAAGCCCGCCAACGCTCGCACAGGCTGAAGCGCCACACCTGTCAAATACCGCTCTATCAGCTGATCACCTCCAGCAGTCCAACGCCCATGCTTCCGGATGCTGTCTTCCGAGCAACCACGCTCGAATGCCATTCTGGCTCCTCCTCCTCGCATCGCATGCGTGACATTCGAAGTCGCAATGCCGAGGTCGCTGAATGCCTTCTTGAGTACCTGAGCTTGATCATCCCATGTAACCCCGCTGCCCTCGACCGCGTCGTCCTCGCAGTCCGTCAACAGCATGAGGTGGTACCAGGAAGCACGACTGGAGAAGTTGGGAAACGGCTCCTTTCGCGTGTGCCAGCGCTCATAGAAGAAGAGAGCAAGCGCTCCCACCGGGCAGGCCTCTACGTTCTTGTGCCGAGCGCAATACCGACCTCTTTCCGTCCTTCCGTGTTGACTTTGCTGCGGGGAATGGTCACCACAAGCGCTGGACATGCTTGAGGCTGTGATTGAGGCAACTATGATGGACGAACGAGGAAGGCAAAACAAAACCAAGTCAGACCATCGATCAATCAATCAATCATTCAGAGCAATGGCGACATCTGACAACAACAATGCCACACCAGACCCGTATCCCAGCACAACCAAACCGAGGCGCACACAGTAGTCACCGGCAGACGCACACAGTGCAGACTGCAGGTGCACCCCGCGACCCCGCACCATCTTTGCCCTGGTTTCAGCTGACGTTCCCCCGACTGCCGTGCACCACTACCGTCCACCGTTGTCCATGCCTGATCTATCCGATGACATCAAGGGGGAGGAGAAGGGGAGGACTGAAGAGGAGAAGGGGAGGAGGAGGGAAGGGAAATGACTCACTGTGCGCGTGTAGAGTCGCGATAGCTTGGCCTTCCGTAAGTCTTCCGACCTTCCCATGATGGCATGCTGCATCAGGAAGTCGAATCGAGCTCTCCAAGTGGAGGTGTCGCAGGCGTCGGAAGCTGAAGCGGGGTAGGCGATGGTACTGGGCTGCTGGGACATTTGGCTGAGGTACCATTGACTGATCTCGAGATGCTGATCCTCCGTGTACCCGTCATTGAGCGAGTGCTTCCAAGTGTCCTCTCCGAGCAGTTCTGAGTGCTGAACCTTGTGTCGCCGGACTGCTTTCCTGAAGGCTTTCAGCAGGGCGCCATTGCGCGGGTGAGGAAAGGTGTTGGCGCCCTTCAGGACCTGCGTCTCCCAAAGGTTGACGATAGCTTTGACATGAGTCTCCAGGCCCTCGTCGCCGATCTGTGGGTTTCGGTGCAACACAAAGCAGCTGTGGTGACGATGCAAACCCAAAGACACAATACCAAGTCAGCCACTCGAGCACAACACAACAATGCAATATATTGACAAGAGGATGCATCTGCATACCCTCATCATACCAGCTAGCTCGCACAACAGACATCAACCAGCACTCACTTCAGGTATGTGACGAGCTTTTGCTCAGACACCAGAACCTCGTCGACGTTGCTCTGCTCCCGCGCCTCACGCTCGGCGCTGCTCTCTTCGGTGTCCACCTCCATCGCATCACGGGCGCTCGCTGGGGCTGGGGCAGCTGCATTGGCTGCTGGTGCTGCGCTTGTGCTCGGGCTTGAGATCACTCTTGCTGGTGCTTGCATCGATAGCGGAGAAGGGGCCTCGGCTGCAGACGGCTCCAAGCGCTGGCTGCTGCGAGCGAATGCGGTTGAGACAGCGCCAAAACGTCTGAGAGAGAGAGAGAGAGATATGCCGAGGCAGAAGTGAGTTGAACAAAGAAGTCAGTAGTCTGAGATGCCAGTGTCAAGCCAAGGGACTGGACTCGCTCAACACATCGACTTACGAGAAAGCTGCTCTTACACCGGTCCCAACTTGCTTTGGTTCCAGGAGCGAGAGTACTCTGCTTGAGGTGGAGCGCAAGATCGATCGTCTCGTTCACGAACTTTTGCGCCCCCGGTCTTGTGTCGGCGTCCAGCTGGATCGCCATCGCCCCCGCAATCTCCGCATCGGTAGCCAGTGCACCACTAATCCGCAGCTGCTCAACTAGCTCGGGCGGCAACACACCAGGACCAGCCGCCCGAATGTCTCCTCGTTCTCCACCTGTGGACCAAGTCCGTCCGCTCGTTCGAACGCCGTCGAGGATTCCCTCTCTTGCTCGTCCTGTGTGTTGCTCCGGACACCGCTGACGTTACGACTTCCTCCTGGTTCCCGGGCGAGAGAGTTCGCATCCTGTGGCTTCAAAAAGATCGCAAGATTAGAGGCAGAAGAACGTGATCGATTTGATGTAAGCTCTTCAGCCAGAGCTGAGTCAGGAGCTGGAGTACATCCAAGGCTGTATCGAGTGTGAGAAAAGACGCTGCATCAGACTGTGTGCCCCAGGACTGAATCAAGCTGTGATCCGAACTCACTTGATGCCTTGATCGTGCGTCTGCTTCCAGGAATACAGTGTAGGCACACCTACGCCAAGCTGCTTCGCCCTGAGGCCACAGTTCCTCCCTTCTCCTGTCCAAAACACCAGAAAACCGCCAGTCGCTTCTACTGTCGGTATATATGACTCCATCTCGTCTCCTCTTGATACCTCGTCCACCACTGTCGTCGATGGCGCTGAGCTGAGACTGCCAAGCGGAGGAGACGAGACAGCCGGGACAGCCGGAGGCTGCGTATCCGTTGAGGCGCGGTGGACGGAGAATCCACGTCCATCACGGCGGAGGGAGGGGAGCCGTCACTTGAATGAAGCAGACCAGTCGGGGAGTCGGGAACTTGAGTGTGCGTGTTTCAAGGAGAGAAGAGAAGAGATGTACAGGAGGAAAGACGCGCTGGTGGGCAGGAAAGAAGACGCGCTCACGCGCTACGCTCTACTAGCTCAAGGCTTTCGGCCGATACACGTACGTGAGGGAAGTGACCATCCCATAGGAGGCCCCCCCGCAGGATAACTGTCCTAGGTTCAAGGAAATCGGGTCTTTCTGGCTGGTGACCGCTGTGTCCGGTAACGTGACCTCACTTCTAATGTCTGTGACCATTCTCTGAAGAACGGATGGGGTTATAGAACCCGAAATCGATTACGGCCGAAATACTATTACCAACATTGGCTTACAAACTACCTTGTTTTTCAATGAAACACCACTTCGGAACTTTGATCCTTAAGGACCAAATTCAAGCCTCTTGATCCTCCCAAAAGATGAGCCACAACGGACGCAAATTGATCGTGCTCAGTGCTGTGGTGGTTTTGTCGTGACGGTGATGATGTAAGCAACATATTTATATCCGGCTCCAATGTCACGTGCATAGTCGGCTTTAAGGACCAAGTGTGCAGTGCATTCCCCACACTCAACAATCAACATTGTCTTCCACGCTGGCAGCTGCACATCGAAAAATCACAGAAATACCAACTGTTCATCACCTCCTTCATTTTTGATGCGGACACCTTCTCAGGGTTCTTATGTACAGGATAACAGAACGTAACAGCCTGCAGATTTTCAGATTTCGTTGTGTTGTGAGTAAAAGTGCTAGTGTGCTGGCGTGCATGCATCCACAGGGAAGGTGGTGGTTCAAAGTTCAAAATCTTTTGAAAAGGCTCCGAGGTTCCAAACCACAGCAGTCAGCACCAGTCGTGGCAGTCCCAGGCGTTTCTTCTCCCCGTTGTGGGGTATGTGGAGAACGCAAGTGCTTCCGCCTTCGTCCTCCGCGACGATGAGTGCAGTACAAGTGTTTCCGCCTTCGTCACCCGTGACGATGAGTGCAGTGCGTGCACCACCCACCATTCACAGCACGAAAATATCTTCACCAGTACACTCAATCTCCAGTTGGTTGAAGAAGAATGAGAAGAGAGCTGTGGTAGTGGTGACTGCATATGTAGTTCAAGTTCATTCACCTTACGTCCTTACACCTAAGCTGTCGTTTTTTTTTTTCTTTTTTCTTTTTTTTTTTGAGAGGGGGGGGGGGGGGGGTGTTATGTCCTCGCCCCGACAAGGTGACTGGTGACCAAGAGGCAAGAACCACCAGGCACCAGGGAGAAATCAAAAATTCAGAATTCCATCTTCTCGGTCTCCATCGTCCATCACGAACATCAATGCATCACCAGTCACCGGACACCGCTTTCGGGAGCAATTGAATTATTGAAGGGTGGCGGCTCCAGCCGCCACCCTGATGTTGCCCCTTCTGAAAGTTATTCCTTACAAGTCTCAGAAAGTCAGAATACAAGAGCGGCTAGAATCTAGCTACAGAGAGGATGCATGTACAACAGTACGAGGAATAAGGATGCTCTGAGGACGAAAGGAATACTACATAAATTGCAGAGAGAGGACCACATCGTGGAGCGCAGGCCATTGCGTGCGGGTACAGAAGATAAGGATGTGTGGAGAAGAAGGATGACAAGATAATAACAAACATTAGACATAATGAACGGAAATACTGTTACTGAATCATAAAAAATAAACTGGAAACAATTATGGTATTCATTTTCCTACTCCCTAATCCCTCCTCCCTGCTCCCTCGGTGTGAAACACAGCAGTCTGGAGAAGACTCTTGATCTTCAGTCAAGGTCACTGAGCTGTGGTCCTTCGTGTAGTGAGTGGTAGTCGGGGAGCGAAGAAGTCGAGAAGACATCAAAATATCAAACGCGAAAGGTGTGCCCCCCGGGGGGCCTCTCCCCGGACCCCAGGAGAGGGGTTTTTTTGGTTAACAGAAAAAAGTTTAAGGATGTTAACCGACAACCGTTGAGCTCGAGTAAGGCCCTAAGCCGGAAGCCACAACGCACAAGTGGTCAAGGGGAAGGCCTAAGGCCGGAAGGGGAAAAAAAAAAAAAAAAAAAAAAAAAGGCGCGAATGTGGTGAGGACAAGTAAGAGGGGGAGGGAGAAAGGAAGGCGGGGAGGACTTGAAGTTATATCGAACAATCAATCGAAGGATCAAAAGTTGAATCGTGGTGATTTAAACAATATCAATACGTACGAGTCACGACTGTCACTGTGTTTTCTACGGCCGTAAGTCCTCATAACGGAGAAATTTCACAGATAGACACACTTTTGGGCTCTTGGCTGCGGTTGCACAGATAGACACACTGGGCAAAAAATTGTACAGATAGACACATTGCGAGCTGTTCAAGCGCAAAATAAATTTTGAGTCCTGAGAGTGAATCCCATCAACAAACGCCACCGCACCCACGTCCCACTTGCACCCCAGCATGCCTCAATTGGCTCTTGGACAACGCTTCGACAACATTCCTGCCTTTCAAGGCGCCGTGCGCAAAGCGGCTGCTGAGGAAGGCTGGAATGCTTTGGTCGGCCGCACCGAGACGGCCAGGCATTTCACAACCATGAAGTGTGGCCAAAAGAATTGCACCTTTCACGTTCGCGCAGATACATCAGAGGACATTGTCAAGATAACGCGCCTCAACTCTGAACACAACTGTCTAGGTTTGGCCACTGAAAATCAAAGGTCTTCTAATGGTAATCATGCGCATCTGATTGCCGCTGTAAGTAGTTTATGTTGTAGTGTTTCCCTGCCTGCACTGGCACAGGGTTATGGTACGAGAGCTGTCAGCTAATACTGGTGTTTTCTTTATTTGTAGACCAAAGAAGCCATGGTCGTCAATCCCAAGACGTCTGGCAGGGACATTGCCCGTCAGCTGCAGCACAGTCACGGCCATACCTGCGGCAGCTTGAGCGCCATCTACAAGGCCAAACGAGCAATTTGAAACGATGCATATGGAGGCGAAATCGAGAGCTTCAAGCGTCTGCCAGCCTACGTGGAGCGTCTGAAGGCAGTAGACGAATCTACTCATGCGGTCTTAGAAGAGGATGTGCATGGCAAATTCAATCGGATCTTCGTCTGCCCGGGTGCGTGCCGCCACGCCTGGCAGGGTCTGCGACGGTGGCTTGCGATCGACGCAACATTTATGAAGAACAAATACAATTCTCGCCTGCATCTCGCTGCAGCTTTGGACGGCACTGGGGCACTAATCGTCGTCGCGTGGGCCCTCACTCCCGGCGAGACCGAAGAAAACTGGCGTTGGTTTCTCACTCACCTTCGCACCTCACTGCTCGGCCTCAACGACTTCACCTCGACGGTGGTCAGCGATCGCAACGCAGGCCTGCTGTCAGCAATCGATACTGTTCTTCCCGCCGCAAACTCTCTCTTCTGCTGTTTTCACATTGCAAAAAATGTGAGGGACCGTGGGTCTTCTGCAGCTGCAGTGCAGCTGTTCTGGTCGATGGTTTACGCAAGAACCGAGACTCAATTTACCAGCTTTATAGACCGCCTCAAAGCAGTGGATGCAGATGCGGCTGTGTACATTGGAGCGATCGACAAGAAGAAGTGGGCCACCTGCGCAGTCCCAGGACGCCGGTTCGGGCACGTTACTTCAAATTTGGCCGAGATCGCCAATGCCATACTCCTCGAGGCCCGAGAGCTTCATCCGCTCTTATGCCTCGATCACATCTATAAGCATCAGATGGAGCGATTTTTCGGGCGCCTCGACGAAGCAATCAACTGTCCGTCTCCTATTGTGCCTGCCGAGTACGCACATCTGCAGGCCGTCTCTCTCCTCACCCGCCGCATTAACGCAGTCTGCAGCGATACAAAGTGTGGAGTAGTCACCGACACGGCGACACCAGTCACCAATGGCGCTCAATTTGTGGTCAAGCTTCCAGCCACAGTCCATGATGTTGGGCACTGTGACTGTGAACAGTACCAGCTCATGCTCAGACCCTGCCCGCTGCCGACATGCTGTGGCTCTATTGCACAAACTCAAGCTCTCTGTGGTCCCCTACTTCCACGCCTACTACAGTCTACACCACAGAGGTTTGGAAGAAGATCTACAAACGCTCTTTCCCTCCCATCAGCATCACCGACCTTGAGGTCTCTGAGCTTCAGCCTCCAGCCTTCAGAGTCAAGCGTGGCCGTCTTCAAAAGGAGCAAAAGGAGGTTGGTGACGCTTCAAAGCCAAAGGCATGCTCTTACTGTGGTCTGTGGTCGAGAAGACCACCGGCGCAAGGATTGCCAGCTCGCATGGGATCTTCAGGTGTAATTTCTCGCTGAAAAATGATGTGTCTGTCTGTGAAAATTTTCAAAAGTGTGTCTATCTGTGAAATTTCTCCTCATAACGCTCATTTTTTAATCAGAAAATGTTGGCAGAGGCGGCAATCGCCACGTGAGTACGAGGTGGATTGCCGCTACTCGACAGCGGGGAGCCGCTCAAAAACCGGACTCCGGTCGGTCGAAAAATCGGGTCCAAGACCCAGCAAACGCACAGACCACATTCTCAGCCCCAAACTCGAGTCCTGGATGAGGCAACCTCGGTCTTCACCCAACATTGTCCTTCACCTCATCGCCAGCACTTTTGACTCTCTTTCATAACGTTCTCTTCATCACATAAAGTCAAGCCCAGCACGGTGCGAAGCGTCCTCTTCCTTCCGTCTTCAACACCTCTGCTGGAAGACGCGTCACGAATTCGCCAGAAATCACGAAACCTTGCCTCAAATCCAAGTCGAATCAGCGATGGTAGTTTCTCTCGCGCGACCGCTGCTGACGCGCTCAGCCGCTGCGGCGACTGCCTCCTCATCTCTCTCTGCGGGTCGGTGCCTCCTTTCGACCTCGGCCGCCGTGGCCCGCCCTGCCCTGTCTTCCGTGAACTCGGCGCGAACAGGCTCTGTCAAGGCTCAAGCAGCAGGAGCTTCCGCCACTCTTCTTCGCCAAGTCCACGCTTCCGCAGACACCTCTGCGCTCCAGTCGGATTCGGTCCCCTCCTCTCCAACGGACAAGTTTACCGTATCTCTCTCGTCGGAGAGTTTCCACACCCACCTGCTCGAGTCCGCCCCATCCACCGAGGTCGAGACCAGCAAAGAACACCTGATCCATCTCTACGAGGAGATGGTGAAGATGCGTCGGATGGAGATGGCTGCTGATCAGCTTTACAAGCAGAAGATGATCCGGGGTTTCTGTCACTTGGCGATTGGGCAGGAGGCGGTTGCGGTGGGGATGGAGTCGGCGATGCAGAAGTCAGACAAGCTCATCACTGCGTACCGGTGCCACCCTTTTACTGTTCAGCGGGGTGGAACGATCAAGAGTGTGATCGCCGAGTTGTTTGGTGAGTCATCTCTTTGCCGGGATGAAGGGGAAGGGCCGCATACAATTCACTTCTTGGCTCGAAACTGACTTTGTTTCGCGACTATATGCGTCGAATCTCACAGGCCGCGAAGCCGGTATCTCCAAGGGCAAGGGCGGATCGATGCACATGTTCACCCCCACTTTCTTTGGCGGTAACGGTATCGTAGGCGCCCAAGTCCCCGTAGGCGCCGGCATCGCCTTTGCGCAAAAGTACAACGGCACCAAGGACGCCGTCTTTGCCATGTACGGCGATGGCGCGTCTAATCAGGGACAGGTGTTCGAGGCGTTCAACATGGCGAAGTTGTGGGATCTGCCTTGCGTTTTCATCTGTGAGAACAACAAGTACGGAATGGGTACCAGTGCGGAGAGGTCGAGCATGAACACCTCGTACTACAAGCGTGGTGATGTCATTCCTGGACTTCAGGTGAGTGTTGTTTCCTGCCGTTAACCGCGAATGTTGCAAGCTGATTGATCCCATTCTATGCTCTTGCGCTCCAGGTCAACGCGATGGATGTCCTTGCCGTGCACCAGGCGACCGCCTTCGCGCGTAAATGGACGGTGGAGGGCAACGGTCCACTCGTTATGGAGCTTGTCACCTACCGATACGGAGGCCACTCACTTTCGGACCCAGGAACGACATACCGAACCCGTGACGAGATCCAGGCGATGCGATCGTCCTCGGACCCCATCCAAGGTCTGAAGACCAAGATTCTCGAGTGGGGTGTAGTCGAGGAGTCTGAGTTGAAGAAGATCGACAAGGCGGCGAAGGAAGAGGTTGACCAGGCTGTGGAGGAGGCTAAGCAAAGTCCTGAGCCTGCTATTTCGACGTTGTGGGATGACATCTAGTGAGTGTTGCTCTTGCCTAGGATACTCATTTCCCGCTTCACAAAGTGCTGACAGACTCCGGCTTTCGTTCGTGCAGCTACCCTGGCTCTGAGCCCGACTGGATGCGCGGCAGGGAACGCGAAGAGATCCACCGGTTCCGCTGAAGCGACGCGCCCCTCAATTGCTTTCCTTCCGCGGTCGCGTACAATCGAGCGACCGTCGTCCTCACTCACTGTTTGCTAGACTGTGTACCATTTCTCTTTCACTCAAGCGTCACTTCGAAACGATCTCTCAATCCACCATACATACTCGTACATCTACAACCCGTCCTGAGGCCTGGTCGCGTTGATATGAGTTCGCCTCATGTCCGACCCTGCCTCATTCAATATTCCATCGTGGCGTTGCGGATCAATCGTTCCACCTGAAAACGGGGTTGATCTTCAAATGCAGATCATGAGAAAGAGGGGACCGGGAAGATCGTCTGCTGTGCTGCCTTTGTCTATGTACCCCCCAGAAAGAAGCGCTGGAGCCCAGCATATGTTCTTGTCTCGTACAGACTTGGGGCTGGTTCTTGGGTCTCTTGTCTTTCCCTTTGTTACCCTTTTGTTCCGCGTTCTCGGGTTGAGAAATTGGAGCCGTGTTCTCGGATGGCGCGCTTGCTTTGAAGTGGAGACTGAGCTGGAGAACAAGGCAGGAGGGTCCGAGCGGAAGTTCTCGAAAGCTCATTTTAGGCGGACGACAACGACAAGGAATCTTCTTGTTCTTCGCTCTGTCCGCATTCATTGTGCAGGTTGGTCGACTCACTGCGCAGGCAAGCCAGTCCCAGGGTTCCTATCACAGTCGCGCAGGTAAGTCGATTCGATGCCCTTCACCCTGATTCGTGCAGGTTCAAATACATATACAACGGAGCGAAGGAGCAACTGACTGACTCTCCCTCCTCATACTCTCTCCTCTCCTCTCCTCTCTCCAGATCACACGCTCTCAGAAATGTCTGCCCAAGAAGTCCTCGAAGTTGCTAGGCAGCTTCAAGGCATCAACATCAACGCTGCTAACAATGCCGCTACCACAATGATCAGTGAGTTCTCCTTCTCTGAACGCTTTCTCTGCCTTCTGGTCTGACCATCGAGTCCTTCTGCGCTCCAACCTGCCGTCAACAACAGACTTTGCCCCGAAGCCAGATGCAGGCGGAACAAAAGGCAAAGCAGTTAAGCTCAAGTCGAACATGTTCGCAATCAGCTTCGGTTCCGGTGGACCCCCTCCGAAGGCCCCACAGCAGGCAGCTCGTACTGGCGGTGGAGGTGGAAAGGGTGGTCGCGGAGGTAAAGGCGGCGCTAAGGCTACTCCCCGTGCCACCACGAGTGCTCCGACCATCTACCAATACGACGTCGTGGTTCGTGGCCTGAACGACGACATCGAGTAAGTCATTCCAAGATTTCTCCTTTTATCATGTTTCAATAGAGCTGACTCTTCCTGACGCTCACACAGACAAGGCCGAGAGGGAGGAAGTCGAGCTAAACTAGTCCCAACGCGGCTCCTGTTCGAAATCGTGCAGGCTGCTCTTACTGAGCTCCGCTCGCAACCTGAAGCCGGAGTGACTGACCTCCAGGTTCGGGCCTTTGCTTTCGACGGTCGAAAGATTGCTTACACCGCGCATCGATTGCCACTCGACGTGAGTGAATGCATTGAGAAATGTGTATGACGAGTAGAGAGGTCACACTGACAACTTCCGGAGCTTACAGGCAATCACGGTCGACACAACGCTGCCTCCGAAGAGGGATCTTCCCGAAATTGCAGGCTATCCAAGCACCAGGCCCGACCCTGCGCCTGCAGCTGACGCCAGGGGCGGCAATCGGCCCTTCACTGTCGAGTTCAAGCTGACAAAGCAGATTGCTCTCAGCGACCTCATCGACTTCTGCCAGGGCGGTCGGCAAGCTATCATGGGCGCAGGAGACGCAGTACCGTGAGTTCTCGCTTGCATCAGCTATGAAGGTATCAGAAATTCATCGCATCTGACTAATCTTTTCATTCTGCTCCCCCCTCGGCACTTGCAGCGACAACGTGTCGAGTGCCCTTCAAGCTCTCGAAGTCGCCTTGCGACATTCACAGCAGCAACACTGCGATGTGATAATCGGAGGACGCCGGTTCTTCACCTCCGCCAATCGTACAGCTGTGGGTGGAACGGGCAGTTCCATCTGGAAGGGCTTCTTCCAAAGTGCTCGGCCTACAAGTCTTGGCCCGGTCATCAACCTCGACGTCTCATTCTCCGCCTTCCTGGACAGGGGTGACCTGGCGTCCTTGTGCGTCGCGCTTCTCGGTCGAGGAGGAGGCGGCGGTGGGGGTGGCGGAGGTGGTCGTGGCAGGGGTGCTCCTCGTGGTCGTGGCGGGCCTGGGCGTGGAGGAGCGCCTGCACCTCAAGGTGGACATCAAGCGTGAGTATCGCTGCACTGATCATTCTCTGATTCTCTTTGGCATTGCAGCTTCCTTATGATTGCTGACTCACTTTCCCTGCCTTCCTCCAGCAACCCGATGATGGTCGTGACCAACCTCAGTGTTGGGGACCGACAGGCCCTTCGCAAGCACCTGTACGGAGTTCGACTCCGTCTCCTCCATCGGCCTTCTAGTCGTGTCGAGATGTTCGAAAGCTTGACCAACACCTCTGCAACTCAAACGACGTTTAAGAGAGGCGATCAAACGGTTTCGGTTGCTGCGTATTTCCTAGTGAGCATCTCGGCGACTGTAGAAGCTCTTGGAGCTCTCGCTCTCTGAAGGAAGCTGCGTTGAAGACAAAAATGACTGATGTATTAACTCCCCCCTCCAGTCTACGTACAACTACACGCTTCGCTTCCCAAATGCACCATGCGTAAAGCTTCGCGGGAAGGGTGGATTTGTCCCCGTTGAGCTGTGCTACGTTATGGAGGGCAACCGCGTGCCTCCACTTGCGCTCAACGCGGCTCAGACCGCCACCATGATCGACGTCGCGCGGCAGGATCCTCAAAGCCGCCAGGCCAGCGTGGTCCGGCTGCGGAACGAGGTCGTCCAGTACGAGAGGGACGACTTGCTGGAGTCGTGGGGGGTGCAGGTGTCCAACGACCCTGTACGTGTCGAGGGTCGGCAGCTGCCTCCGCCCCGGGTCATGTATGGCGGGAACAAGACGGATGCTCCTCGAGACGGAGCCTGGAACCTCATGGGCAAATGTGAGAGGATCGATCTAGACAGCTCCAAGGTTACTTCTTCTGACTGTTCCCATTTGACCCCTCCCTCACAGTATTCCACACGCCTGGCGAGCCGTTGGCTTCGTGGGCCATCATCAACTTCACTCGCTGTAATCCCCAGGATGTTCAGGCTTTCGGCGGTCAGCTTGTGGCTTCCATGGCGAAGTTGGGTATCAGAGCTGGACCGCCGGTCTACGCGAGCGGCGGTCTCCACGAAGCTGTTAAGCAGACGCTCGCAACTGTGACGAAGAAGGCCTATGATACCTCCGGCAAGAAGCTGCCTCAGCTCTTGGTGTGTCTCCTTGAGGCCAACCGTAGGTTTCCCTTTCCCCTTATCTTCCTGTCAAGTTCGACTTTACTGAGATTCGATTGGTTGTCATCGCAGAGCCTGCACTCTATGCCAGCATCAAGAGCGTCAGTATGAAGGATCTCCCCATGCCGGTACCTTCGCAATGCATCAACGTTCGAAAGGCGAAGATCGGCATGGGTACTGTTGCGGACCAGTATGTGGCCAACGTGGCCATGAAGATCAATGTCAAGATTGGAGGTGAGTCGACTTTTTGGTTTCTTGACTGCTCGAATTCCTTATTGATTCTGATCCTCGATTGTTGCTATCTGTGTCCCGAAGGTGGAAATCACGCTGTTGCACCGCAGGATCTGCCAGGGCTCGCTCCTGGAACTATGCGTAAGTTCTTCAAAGTGGCTGTGTGTACTTCTTTCAGCAGCACTGCTGACCGTCTTTCCCACCTCGCTCCATCAGTTATGGGTGCCGACGTGACCCACCCGCCTCCGGGACTCGGCCTCGACTCCATTGCTGCATCAGTTGCCACGGTCGATGGGAAGCGCATGATCTACGGACACGAAGTCCGTCTTCAGCGTAATGCTGGCCGTGGCCAATCTCAGGAGTGAGTACATCATTGTTCTAGTTGACTTCTGCTATTGTTCTCCGCGTCGAACTCCACTGATCGCCTTGGCTTTTTGTCCTTCCACACCAGGATCATTCTTTCCATGAAGAGCATGGTGGAAACCCACCTCAAGCGTTGGGAGGCGAAGAATCAAGGGCAACTTCCGACAGCCATCCTGATGTACCGAGTAAGTCAGGCAGGCTGCGATATCGGAAGGGGCTGCCGAGCAACGAAGCTGACATTCAAGATACTCACTTGCTCTTCAGGACGGAGTTTCCGAGGGCCAATTCGCGGCGGCCAGGGATGTTGAGCTTCGATCAATCCGTGATGCGATCCACGCTGTAAGGCCCGGTTACAAGATGAAGGTGACCTACGTGGTATGTGGTAAGCGGCACCATGTGCGCTTCTCCGCGGAAGACCCGAAGGATACGGATCGCTCAGGCAATGTCCGAGCTGGCACCGTCGTTGATACGACTGTGACGAATGTGAGTTCATCTGTTCATCAAAATGGATTGCCTATCGGCTCCGATTTGCTGACAGTCCTCTTCCTTTCCTTAATCCCTCTCAGCCTGTCGCTTTCGAGTTCTTCCTGCAGGCGGTACGTAGCCTGCGTGTCCGACCATCTCCTCAAGCTCTGCTTTAAGTTACTGATACTCCTTCTCTATCCCTCAGCATGCCGGCCTGATTGGAACCGCGAAGCCCACCCGCTACATTGTGCTCGAGGTAAGTCATCACTTCACACTCTCGTTGATTGTCCTATAGAGCCTGATCTCACAGTCTACGTTTCTCACTTTCAGGACGAGATCGGATTTTCAAGCGATGCTCTGCAGACGGTTACAAATGCGCTCTGCTATAGCTACTCGCGTGCAACTCGCTCAGTCTCGCTCCCGCCTCCTGCTTACTACTCCGACATCCTGGCTGAAAAGGTGAGTCAACAGATTTGATGTGGTCATGCGCGCGCATCATGATTCTGACCGTATCGAAAATCGATGTCCTCTCTTTACAAAGGCTCGCGCTTTGCTTTGGCCCGACGCCGACGCCCGCTCCATGGGCACGAGCTCCAGCGGAGAGTCGCGACCCTATGAGCCGCTGGAGCAGTCCAAGGCTATGGAGCTCATGACGAGAATCAACCTGCGACCAAACTTCGGTGTGTCTGCATGGTATATGTAGTCCACCCGTCAAAGATCCAACCCTGCTTCAAGGTCAGCTAGCAGCCTGGCTGCTGCTCGCACCCCAATTCGAGGCCCTAGCTTTCGATTCAAGATTCTCTTTCTTCTCACTTCCGGCACAAACGACGCCCGTCTCACTTCAGCAAGCGCTCTTCATCCGAAACGCACCTTCGCACTCAGTACCCGGCTTCCTACTCTTCAACTGCGATTCTACAGCGTTCGCCCTAAGCAACTCGTACTTTTACACCATTCATCATCTCGACTCTCTTCGCTTCTTCGTTACGCCATCCCCGAAATTTCTTGCGCTGCTACTCTAGGCAGCCCTTCCGACTCCGCATGGGCGATGGCAACTTTCCCTTCTGACACAAAATAAGTCACGTACGACCAAGGGTCCTCGTAAAACTTCTTCCCGCCCCCCCCCCTCCGTGCTGCTCCTGTAAGCGCCGGCAAGATTACCACCACCCATACCACAGACGCCGGCCTCTGTCGATTCTCTCTCTCCATAATACGAACGACGTTTTCCAAGTTCGAATTGGCTGTTTGTGGCGAGGAGCGCCTGCTCTGACGCCAACAGCAAGACGCCGACTCTGCTCCCAAGACTCTCGCTGACTCGCCACTCACCAAGGTCATCAGGCATCAGTAAACAGGCATCAGGAGTCAGCCAGTATGTGAAGTGCGGAGGATCATAAGCAATTTGGAACGCGTTGTTTTGCTGAGCTTCACTCGAAATACTGATCTGTTCAACTAAGCCTTGCCTCTGCTTCCCAGCGGTCCCTGAGCCCTTTCTACACATTTATTCCCGCTAACTCGCTCTTCTTCTCCATGCCATCCTCACCAAGCAGCACAATCCAAGCCTTCCATCGCCATTACACAGGTTCTGCAACTGCGACTGACGAGGAGAAGAATGGACTCAGATACCCACGGTTGCTGGGACCGGGAGCAATGCGCGCAAGTCAAGCGGGCCGAGCCGACTACGGACGGCGCACGGAGATGGAAGGCTCGCTCCTGGAGGAAGGATCATCGCTTGGCTCTCTTAGCACGTCCCACAGCATCTCCTCTACTTCCAATCTCATCCGAATCGATAGGCTCTGACCGAGAACACAAGCCAAGCGACGTTCGCAGTCCGAAGGCACTTTCAGGGTATGATGCGTGTACGAATGCAATCGCTGGGTCCAGCTCGCCACAATCGCATGGTGCTCCGCGACGGCAGACCAAGGATACGCATTCGGTCCAATCTTGGCGCTGCCGTCCGACGCGCGCTCCATCTCAGCAGCTGGACCATTCTTGATGGCGTCGGAGCTACCGATTCTGCTCCTCAGTCCTCCCTCCCTCAGCGACTCTGAGTTCCCTCCTGAACCTACCGCAGTTCCGGGCACGATCTCGAGGGGACTTGTCGGCAGACAGTTGGGACTGGCGTCCTTGGGATCGAACGCTGGGAACAGATCGACGCGGAAGCAGCCGCACTCTGGCCCTGGGTAGTAAAGGATCATTCTTCGGGGATCGCAGATGGTCTAGACACAGGTGCACGGAGGATTGACGGAACATATGGTGGCGCTTGGGAAGCAGGAATGTCATGTTTTCCTAACTCCTAACGAGTCCTCGGAAGGAATGACTTCGAAGGAATGATGCCGACTTGCTCGATCCTCGATGCGCACAAGCTACCATGAAATATGTCGATCTAGCATGCTTCTCAACCTTCGTCTGCGGACAGCTGGGTCGTTCCGTCGGCCGGTGAAAGAGGTCAGGCGAGTACAGGATCACTTTCCTCACCGACGCTCGCATATTCGCTGCATGTCTACATGTCCATGCCTACTTGCACTAGCGCCGTGCAGGTTACCTTCGTTCCCATCGTCCGCTGGCCACTAACCCTTCCTCGCATCCATTCCTCTCTCATCAACTTGCGGCCATCGTATCCTCAGCGCTACAAGCGGGACAGCAAAAGCAAAATGTCTTTCGGTTTGCTCTGCTCGTGCTGCATAACTACTTGCTGCTGTCGTCGTTCGTCGCTGCCAGCGTTGAAAAAGAACGACGGCGACGATAACAGCCAGGAATGCACCAACAAGAGGCAACATGAACGTTCCAACCGGGCTCTTCGTCCATCGTCTGCTAGCAACAGGTAGACTCCTCCGCTCGTAGACATTGTCAGGCAAGTATGACTATCCGATGCTCACCATCTCCGGCGTCGAATGGTCTTGGTGCACGTTTGAGTATAAATGAGTTCCGCTGGGTCTCTATCCCAGTACCGACGCTTCCATGCTCACATTGGTACCACATCTTCTCGCAATCTGACCATATTCTTCTGCTCAAGGCCATCGTCCAGAGCTGCGAGCTCTCTAGAGATCGGACTGCCCCTTCGGCTTGCTGCGTGCGTGGGGGGTGATCCTGTGATTTTCCAAAATTCCAACGGTCCAGCTGCCAGCGTGGACGACGACGGCGACGACAACCAGGAATTTGCAAGGATAGGAAGTCATTCCAAAGCCAGAAAGACAACAGGATCTGCTCATTCACGCCTGCCTGGTTGTACATTGCATTAGCTCACCTCTCCTTCTTTCTCCGCCAGCATTAGTCTGGACGCGCTCCGATGTACGCCCAGTGATGGCAGGACAGCTGACTTTTCTCTTTTCCGTTCGCCTTCCCCTTCGCCCCTTCCTAGCAGCATCATTCCTTACAGTATGAATCTCAGCAAAAGAGCTATGTCATTCCTGAACTCTGATGGAGGGCGGCAGGCGAATGGATTCTCAGCAGGGAATGGACAGCACATCCAGCAATCCGATTGGGTAGTGAGGAGCAGGCTGGCAGGCGAGTCAGACGATCAATCCCAGCGACAGCGAGGCCGTGGCTACCAATGCCGTTAGACAGCAAGGCAAGGCCAATCCCATCATCGGCTGGCATCGTCAGTCCTGCGCGCGTCTCTGCAGCGCGTCGTAGGAAGGCTGCTGGCTGATCCCGTTGGGCTATTCCTGCAGCCAAGAACAGCCTAGCTTTGGGAGATCCTCACAAGCCTCTGTCCCTCTCTCCAGGACGATGGTCACTTCGCGCAGCTCGACACTCTCTTGTGGGTCAAGGGAAATACAGCTTGCTGGCTTCAAATCCAACACTACGTGGAGGACGGTAGGCCTTCCGGCAGTGTATGGCGCCATCGACGGAGCTCGAACAGGTGAGCATCACAAGTCAACTCTCTACCTCATCAAGGACGGTTAGGGATCTCGTCAGTTTCCAGGACCGCAATCCCTCAATGGCGCCCTTCAGGATCATCGAGAGGAGGAAGAGAAAATGGTCTGTGCGTTTGAAGGGGGTAAAGTTATAAAAGAAGCCCCCCATCCACCCAGGTCCCTCCCAATTTTTTCCCTCCTCATCACACATCCACTCTGGGCTCCCTCCCTCACCCAAGCCCTTCTCACATACTCTCTCTCACACACCTCTTCACTCACTCTCACACTCACCTTCCCTCCTGCTCTCACCCTCGACCACTCATCCACTCGCCCACACACCCATCGACACTCACCCACCCACCCATCCATCGACGCCGCCGACCCCATCCACCGCCCCACCCCTGCCTCAAGCAGTAGGACCTCCAGCTCAAGATTCAAGACCGGTCGCCCTCTTCTTTCCACCTCAAGGTCGACCCCTTTCCTTCCTTCCTTGCTCCCTCCCTACCGGTCGCATTTCCCCATCCAACTCAAGTCCTGGTCGAACCCCTCCCTCCCTCAAGACCGGTCATCCTCCCTCTGCCTCAAGTCTTGGCCGGCCTTCCTCCCCTTCCACCTCAAGTGCTGGTCGACCTCCCTTCCGACGTACTTCAAGTCCTGGCCGGCCTTCCTCCCCTCGACCTCAAGTGTCCTGGCTGGCCTCCCGGCCTCCTCTCCCACCTCAACTCCAGGCTGGCCTCCCTCCCTCCCTACCGGGTCGACCTCCCCTCGGCCTCGCCCTCCACCGTACCGGTCAACCTCGCCTCGACCTCAAGTTCTGGCCGACCTCCCCCTCCCTACATACCTCAAGTGTCCTGGTCGGCCTCCTTCTTCAACCTCAAGTGTGCTGGTCGCCCTTCCTCTTCCACCTCAAGGTTCTGGCCGGCCTCCCTCCCTACCTGCCTGCCTACCTGCTTCAAGTCCTGGTCGGCTTCCCTCCCTCCCTCGTCATGGGTCTCGCCCGCTCAAGAACTGGTATCCCTCGCCTCGCCTTCATCATCTCGACTCGTCTTCCTCGCCTTCCTCGCCCTCTTCGTTTCGTCTTGCTCGCCGTCCCCCCGTTCTACGGGGAAAGACATAGATCGATCGAGAGGGAGTGCCAATGGATGGGCTTGGACAGTCAGGGATGGGCAGGGATATTCAGGGACAGGGAGGGACAGGGAGGGACAGGGAAGGATGGGGAGGGATGGGGAGGGATGGGGAGGGATGGGGAGGGATGGGGAGGGATGGGGAGGGATGGACTTTGGTCCACAGCAAGGTGTCATCCTCCCTCGGGCACCTCAATCGTTCCTGGTGCTGCCACCTCTTCATCATGGCCGACTTCCTCAAGACCGACTTCCTCAAGGTTGACTTCCTCCCTCAAGACCGGTCACCTCGCCTCCTCGTCTCCCCTCAAGTCCCACTCGACCTCCTCCATCGTCTTGGTAGTCGGTCTCACCCGCTCAACAACTGGTCTTCCTCGCCTCTCCTTCCTCGCCTTCCTCGCCTCGCCTCCTTCGCCTCGTCTCCCTCGTCCTCCTCGCCCTCTTCGCTTCGTCTTGCTCGCCGTCCCCCCGTTCCATGGGGAAAGACATAGATCGATCGGGAGGGAGTGCCAATGGATGGACAGGGAGTTCGACTCGACAAAGCACCATACATGCGGAGGCTGTATGTGTGTGTTCAGACGGTGTCCCCGAGCCTGCGATGATCCGCCTCCCACTCGACCAGGGGAGTAGGTTTGCAGGGGCACCCGGGAACCTTTTTGTACTTCTATAGAATTCCGGGCCTCTTCTCACTTCCTCCTCCACCTTGCTTGTACTACTGACATCTTCTTCTTCTTTTGCTTCTTCACTCGACAAAGCACCATGTATGCGGAGGCTGCATGGATGTGTTTAGACGGTGCCCCCGAGCCTGCGATGATCCGCCTCCCACTCGACCAGGGGAGTAGGTTTGCAGGGGCACCCGGTAGCCTTGTTGTACTTTCTATAGCATCCGTAATCATCACCTCGATTTGTTCTCTTTCCTACATCCCTTGTCCCTTTCCACGTTCTCTCCTTCCCCTCTCTGGCAAAGGCAATGTCCCTATGTCGGATGAGTAAGCAAGTAGACAACGTTTCCATTTGTGTCGCAGATAGCATCAAGACATCGAGGTTGAGCGGGTTACAGTATTCGGCCAAAGCTTGAGGACTGCGCGCATTTTGAGAAGGGAAAAAGAAAGATGAGAGATGATGGGGGCAAGGGGGGGCGAGCAAATCATTGGCCCTTCTTGTTGAGCAGTTCCAACCGCTGGACACGCGCTCTTCTCCATGCACGGAGACAGGTGCTCAGGATCCAGGTGTGGGAGAGGAGCATGACGATAGAGGCTGCCCAGATGCGCAAGTGGACGTCTTGCCCTGCGAATTCGAGGAGATATGCTTGCGAAAGCCAGAGTGCCTGTCGGAGAGAGTTTCAAAGCGGTGAGCTTCTCATAAAGTGCGAAGAGGTAAGAAGGAGGAAAAGCCGGGACATACCTGAGACCCGACCCATGCACCAAGCACAGCCAACCCTTCGAACGTGCTCGCAAACTGAAGATCTGGCAGGACCAAAGGAAGCAGCCAGAGGAACCAGAGGAAGTACTGCGACGTAATGACCTTGTTGAAGGCTACGAACGCCAGCGTCTGCGCAGCGCACGCGAAAACGAGATCATGAGCTCCGAGTGCGAAACCGAGGTAGAGTACCAGACTGAGCTGGGGCACGAAAGCCAGGAGGGTTGCAGTTGAACTAGGAGGGGCGCTGAGTTCGCTGGTAGGAGGGTCTTGAGGGATTCCGGGAGGAAGGAGAGCAGAGAAGGAGCTGACGCGGGTATTCCTAAGGTGGGGACTACGTCCAGGAGGTAAGTGGGGAGGTAGTATGCGCTGAAGTTGTGGCGGTGATCGCGTCGGATCAGGTGGTAAACCACGGCATTTTGAAGATATGGCAAGCCGAACCTGTGGAGGGGAGGGAAGTGAGTTCAAAGAAGCGAAGGGTATACAGTAGAGGTTTGTGCAAAGGTTACTCACATTCCAAAGAGGGTCAAGTTGATCCCACCAAAGATGTACGCGCACATAAGCGTGTACTTGATTCCAGCCCGATTCCGCTGCAACCAACTCCTCCCCGTCGGTCGCTGTCCATTCTCAAGCTCCTCCTTCTCCCAGGGAGTTAACGAGTCCGCTCCGATAGGTCCATCGCGCGCGCTTCCCGACACAGCGGCCAAGTGGGCCAAGATAGGTGCGCCGTAGATGATGGGGAACAGCTTGAAGTTGGCTGCGAGACTGAGGAAGGCGGAAGAGGCTAGGGTGGGTAGAGTCCATTCGGAGGGAGCGAGGGCAGTTTCGGGTGCTGGGGCGGCAGTTCCGAATGTTGGAGTAAGCGGAGTCATAGGCGGTTCCGAGTCGACTACTTCGTCGCCTCCTTTTGAACTGCTCTTCTCGTCTGCTACTGCTGTCACTGTTGCGGATCTGATCTCGCTCCGCTCCGGGTTGGTCGCGAGGAAGCTGAGGAGGAACAAGAGTACGAACACGCCCAATACACTCTCGCTCGATCCCCGTGTGGAGATCTGAGCGGGGAAAGGGTTGAGCAGCCAGAGAATGGTCGGGTACCAGCTCCAGTAGGTCCCCTCGGATTGGAACTCGACTCCTGAGCTTGTACGTCTGCGAGTCCTCGTCCGTTGTTGGTGTCGTTGCTCCAGCACGGCCCACATAAGGACCCCACAGAGTACGTCGGCACCAATGAAGAGCCACTTGCCGAAGACGTCGGACCAGCCTGCCCATTCTCCGGGAGCGAGAGCGAGAGCCAAGAGCGGGGTGTACCGGTACGTCGCGCGCTGGAAAGGGTCGCCCAAGTTGGCGAGGAGACCAAAAGGCCGACGGAGGAGGGTGTATGCGCCATTGACGATGAGCATAAAGACACTGTCCGGATCCAAGATGTAGCTGTCGACAGGTGTCCGACGTGGGTCCGCCGCAAGCGCATACCGAGCAGCGACGGCCGCCCATCCCTGCGCACAGGCAGCCGAGGGGAACTTGGTCTCGATGATCTCGTTCATGTCGTCGGAGATGGTCATGACGGCGAGAATGCTGTCGAAGGGACATCCCCGGAGCAAGTGGGATGCTGCTGAGGTGTAGACTGCGTAGTCGGCGTCTGTGTAGGGCACTGCTGATGATGCATCTTGCACGCGTCCGACTTGGAGCAGGAAGGCGCGGAGGGCGATGCCGAGTCCGAGTGAGGCTGCCTTGTATGCGAAGACGGTGTTCGCAGACCGAGGACGGGGCGCCGAAGCACTAGCCTTCGCGCTGGCACTGCTGCTGTTCTTCTTCTTCAATACTGCGCTGCTCATCTTTTCTGAATGGCCTCCTTCAAAGATCTTGTGGGACGTGGAGGGGGGCGAGGGGAAGGGAACGATTCCAAATGCGGGGAGTAAAGTGAGCTTTCTTTCCTTCTCGCCCTCGACAACCTTCAATGATGGAAGCGGTGTTCGGATTGATGGCACAACAGAAAACATGGATGAGAGAAGGCTGACAGAGAGAGGAAGGGAAGAAGAGCGCCAGACACAGTAGTAGAGACTAGAAATGGGGGGAATCAGGCCGGATTCGAAGAGAAAAGGGGGAAGGGGCATCGGTCGTCCATTCGGATTCAGAGGGGCGTTGGGGTGGGGGTTGAAGTGTACACTTGATGAAGGGGGGAAATCTTGAGGCGAAAGCGGGACGGCCATGCGGATGGGTTGAAAAAGTTACAGTCTGGCGGTTGATCGTTGACGGGTGGAAGAAGGGTAGGCATACTTGCTGAGAAACCATTGTCGGGGGGGGCGAGCTCGAGAGTGAAGACTTGGCAGGTGGTGGTACAGAATTGAGAGATGAGTGCCGTCGGACCGGAGAGCTTGAAAAGACCAAAGATAGAGAGAGCGGGGCGAGGGCGAGGAGGTGGGCTGTGGCCGTGCGTTGACGATTGTTTCGATAGAACTTAGCTCTGCATGCGTGCACATAGCTGGCCGAAGAATGAGGGGGTCGGAAGCGACTTTGTCCTTCGCACAGATGGGAAAAGATCGGACCCAACGATCGCAGAGCTGGGTATGGTGAAAGTCCGTCGCCGTCGAATGCGCTGCTCGTCGTCGCGACGCCATCCATCCGACTTGAAAGAGGGCCAAGCGCCTGATGGAAGAAGCCCATCACAACGCATCATCATACATCCCCTCATCCAACATCGACACATCATCCGTCGAGTCGCCCCTCCGCAACGGACTGACCGCCCAAGGGAAAGGAATCGGTCCACCCATCCCAGACTCCGATCCAGAGCCAGAACCATGTTCCCCACCCGCTCCTCCAGCCGCCCTACTCCCTTCACCACCTCCACCACCACCACTTATTAACCCAGCCGCATTCGCACTCGCACCCTCACTCTTCCGACGCGAGTCCGATCGATCCCCTCTCGACCCACTCGCCCCATTGTTAAGAAGCGACAAGAACCCACTGCTCGCCCTCCTAAACCCATTGCCCTGCGAAGAAGACGATCCAAGTCCACCATTCGACGCATTGTTGTTCCCACCGCTGCCCGATCTCCCATTCAGCGAACCACCACGTCGTCGTTGGCCAGGCTGCCACACGCAGATACTCGAATCGTCCGATGCGGAGGCAAACATCGCCTTGTTGGTCGGGTGCCACGCCACATTGTTCACACAGCCCGCACCGTGGCTCAGCCGCTCCAAAGTCCGGCCCGACACGCGGTGATACACGTAAATCTTGGAGTCTGAAACCAGAGAAATACCAAATCGCAAAGTCAGCTCTTCCCCACCCCAGCTCCATCTCCTATTCCAAAAGGCAGAAGAAATTACTCACCTTCACTGCCTGTCACAATGAAATTGTTCTTCTCCGCTCCACCAAAGCAAGCCCCGATCATGTTCTTGAAGATGGTATGGCCCTGGTAGACCTGCACCGCCTCCTGCGTCTCAATGTCCCACACCTGCGTCTCGTTCGGCCGCTTGTTGATCAAGACATATCGAGAGTCCTTGCTGATACTCGCACACGTCATCTCCTCCGTCGCTCCCGCCATCCTGATTAAGCAACAGAAAAGATTCCAAGTCAGTTTCAAAAAGCTCAGCCCACATTGCTCTACAGCTAAACTCACCCTAGCACAGAGAACGACTCCAAATCGTAGAAGTAGATCCTATTCCTCTCCTGACCCGCCCGCATCAACGAGCTCAACCCAGCCCGAGCATCGTCCTGATGGCTCATCGTCGTCGAACTCGGCGAGGGCGAGTCCGAGTATGAGACCGAGGACGCCGAGGAATGTTGTTCCTTAGGAGGCTCCGCCCGATAGCTGATCACCACCATTCGTCGTCCATCAGCTGAGACGTCGAGTCCGAGAACTCGGTAAGGAGAGATCTCCCACTTTCTCGTTACCTGCCCCGATAGGTTCCAGAAGAGAATCTTGCCGTCCATCGAGCCGGTTACGAACCCACTCCCATCAGGCAACCACGCAATAGCCGAAATTCTATAGACATGCTCTCTGAAAGATTTGTGTGTCCCGTCCTGAGTTTGATCCATCATGGAATCACGTTAGTTCCGGAGTCAAATGCTCAGACGAACGAAGAGCTACTTACCGACGTGTCGACCAGATATACGGCCTCTTCCGCCGCACAGAGGATGCGTCGACTGTCAGGAGACCACTTGACAGCGCTCACCCCGCCCGCAGAGAACGGCCCGTACACATGCGTCTTCTCCACAAACGAAGGCTGCAATCAAGAACAAATGATAGCTGTCAGTACACGCACTGAGGTAGACAACCCAACCCCAGTCCCGAGAAAACTCACAGAAACGACATACGCAACCACAGTCTGATCCTTCCCCCACTCGCCAACTTCAGCCCATCCGGCGAGAAATCCAAAGTCCAAACTTCAGACTTATGTGCAAAAAGCGTGAACGACGGCTGTGATGGGAAACCCGACCGATCCGACTGGACATCCACATAGAGCGAGAGGTGTTCCGTTCGACTGTCGAGGTTGTAATATGGGTCCATCTGTTTTTGGAGCATCTGCGCTTGTTCGAGGAGTTGGGGCAGACGGCGGCTCGGGATCATAACTGTTGGTAGGACGGCACTTTCGATCTCTTGGAGGAGGTCTCGGCGTGAGTACCCTTTTGCGCCGTCCCATTTGGCGCGAAGGCGGAGCTGTTCCGGTGATTCGCACATCATCAGACTGCGCTCGCGTAACAACGAAGGAGGGCCATGGAAGATTGGCATGCAAATCGATCAGTTCCACGGACGGCCAGATGAGACACAAGCGCAAATCAGAGGAAAAATGCACATACCTTGACAGCTGATGAAGCCTTTCTGAGCCATAGTTGAGAGGTGTAAGACGATCGCGCAGGACAGAGAGTGCCTTCTTGTTGTGACCAGTTTCGAGCAGTTCAAGGAATCGTTGCTGCTGAAGAGCGAACTTGATCGACTGCGAAGCGGAAAACAAGCACATCAGCATTCATTGACTCACACCAGCCTACGCGGGGGCGGAAAAATCACTCACTTCCAAACTCTGCGACTCAGGATCGCGCAGCACACAATTTACATTGACCGACGAGCTCGAGCCCGAACCTGAAGCTCCTGCGACAGTCCCTGTGTTCGAAGCATGCCGTAATCGCCGCGCAGCTGCATGCCTCAGTCCTTCCATCAGAAGTCGATCTGCATTCTTCCATTCGCCGGAGAGGACGGCTGTGCGGAATGCTGTGATTGAGGGATGTTCCAATTTGACGCCTGATTCCTTTTCGAGGGCATGCGCAGCGGCTCTGGAAGGAGCAATGACAAAAGGGCAAGGGAGTCAGCTCACAGGGAAATCATCTTCCAAGATTCAACCGTAAAGATAAACTCACTTAAAGCCAAGATCGCGCAAACTCTGCAGCGCAAGCCGGACGAACTCCTTCTTGTCGATCATGCTATCCTCAAAGATAGGCCGGAACTCATCATCATCCTCCTCCTCCACTTCATCGTCCTCACTCAGCTCCGAGAGCTCGTCCTCGTCCTCAGCGCTTGTCAAAGCAGGCGCTTTCCATTCCGGACAGCTCGTTTCCCTGAGGAGACGGTACGTGCGGAGTCGTCTGCTGCCGCTGCCGTTGAGTCCGCGCCGCCATTCCCATTACTCGAAGCACTGACCATACTGTCCGCACTGAGATCGTAGTTCGCCGCCGCCGCAGAGGTACTATTCTTGCCATTCTCCACCGCCGCCGAGGAGCTCCCTCCGTTCTGACGAGAAGGTCCAGCTTCGTTACTGAGGATCGTCTGCATGGTATGCGCAGTCGAAGTTAGTGGGTAGTTGTCGTTGTACTGTTGTTCTTGTTCTTGTTGAGATCGATGCTGAGAAGTAGCCGGGGACAGCTGGCGCTGCCGTTTCGGCGGACGACAGTCGTCGGGGGGCGAGCGCGGGCGCGACAGCTTGGAGAGGGTTTACTTCTTTCCTTTGAGATGAAAGTCGATTTCGACCGCGGTGAGGGGAGTGGGAGAGAGGGGTTTTGGGGAGAGAGAGGGAGGGTTGGGGTTTGGGGTTGGTATGTTAAGATAAGGGGCGAGAGGGGTGGCGGGGTCGGGATAGGTAGAGGTAGAGGTCGATGTCGATTGAGGTAAATGCTGTATCTGGCACTGGAGCCTCACTCTGGAGGGTGCGCTGGCAGTGATAGTTCGGTGACTATAATGTTGAAGCTGCGTGAGTCAGTAGTGAAGTGTGTTGCGGGTGCAAGAGGCAGCGAGCGCAAGACAGAGAGAGGGGCGCAGATGGTGGTTGATGTTCAGACGATGGCTCAGTCCTTTTATAGAGGAGGACCTTCACAGTAAGCTCAGCTTCACACACGCTGCTCTCTTGGACTTTCCCTCCAGCTCTCCATAGACTCGCTCCATCATTTCCCTGTGTGCAATCTGCTCTCGAACAATGGATTCTGTCATGTTGAATGCGCTATGAATGCATGCGATTGTATGCTGATGGCCTCTCTCACTCCCTCAACCGCGGAGCCAGACAGCGAATCATGCTCACAACCAGACCTCAACTACTGGGAGCAACGTCCACCCAGCTGGAGAGGAGATCTGCATATGCTGTCCGCTCCCCGTGAATGAGCTCCTGAGAGAACTTGTGGCCGTGCTCAGCTTCAAAGCGCTTGCAAGGTTGTTGGCGGGGGGAAAGCACAGACCAGCCTCTTTGGACAGCACACACAAGTCTTCAACCAACGCACAACGAACCCCGGCCGAACGAGAGAACTGTTCACTGTCTGAATGCGGGCCTATGCAGTCCGCGTGAATATGAATGCGATCTGATTAGGTGTGATCGAGAGAGAAGAGGTTGGTACTGTTCGCCCTGTGAGAGAGAGAGCATCGCTAGCGGAAGGTAGCGCTCCGATTCCCACTCCCCAACTCATTCCTCTTCCTCGGCGCCGGACCAAAGTTCGCTCCACCCCCTCCCCCACCTCCTCCTTCCTTCCCTTTGCCCCACCACCCTTCTTACCCCACCACCACCTCGCTTCCCACCCGACCCACCACCGCCAGCAGGAGCAACAGCATCCAAGATCGAGACCTCCTTCGAAAGATCAAAAGGCTTCAAAAAGCCCATCTTCTCCTTCTCCTTCTCCCCCTCAGCCCCTTCCACACGAGCCTTCTTACTCTCCAACCCTCCTCGCCACCATCCACTTCAGCATCATCAATCCCACGCTTCTTCCCCTTCTCCTTCTTCTTCTTCAATCGAACCACATCCCCAAATGCACCCAGATCCCGTCCCTCCTCTTCCTCCTTCTCCTCTCCTCCTCCCTCTTTGTGCAACCCCCGCGCAAGCAACTTCTGCGTGATCGAGCTCAACTTCCGTCCAGAAGAAGCCATCTTGACCGCACTACCACCTTCCTCCTCCTCCATTTCATAATCACCAACCCCAACAGAAGAAGCATTACCCGTATCCTTGCTCGGCCCACTCCCGAGCAAACCACCAACAGCAGCCGCAAAGCCAGCCCGGATCACGCTCGCTTTTGTCGACGACACAGAGGACGACCTCGACGAACTTCGCATGAGTTGAGAGCTAGGTGGAGGAGCAGGAGCCTGTTGCTGATTCGCTTCTTGAAGTCCGCCGAATAGCGTACTCGCAATCGGTGCAGCCGCCTTCGCCTCGGGAGCAGGAGTGGGCGGTGCAACTGCCGCGGAAGAAGAAGAGACCGCCTTGGACGTGTTCCCGCCGAAGAGTGCCATAGCTCCAAATCCAGAAGGCAAAGAGAATAAAGACCGCTTCGGCTTCTCCTGGACCTTCTTCGCGCTCTCCTCGACCGTCTCCTTCGACGTTGTCGAAGCCGGTCCACCGGACCAAAGTAAATCCGAAGCAATCAGAGGCGACGACGCAGACTTCGTGCTGACGTCCTCGATGACCGGCATGTGCGCCGCCGTCATCGATGGAGGAGGAGCAACCGGCTTGGACGGCACAGCATCAACCTCAAACATATCAACATCCTCCGCAACCCCAACCCCACCCAGCTTCACAACCTCACCCACCTCCTCATCGGACGAATCATCATCACTACCCTCCTTCTCCTTCGCCACAGCAGCCTTCTTCACATCCCCCATCGCAGCCAACCGGATCGCCTCAGCCTCATCACTCGCATTCTTCTCAAAGGCCCGGATCTCATCCACAATCAGCTTCGTCAACTCGCCCAGACGCGCCTTGAGTTCACGAGGACCGGACTTGATCACGTTGAGGGTTTCCTGTGGTGATCGGGGTGCTTTGGAGCCGAGTGCGAGCAGAAATGTCGAGGAGAGAATGTATCTGCGAGAGAGAGAAAGTTAGAAACAGTCAGGAAAAAACTGGGCCAGAGGACACCCGACCGGGAGAGAACAGAGAAGACTCACTTCGGACTCTCATCCTCCTTCCTAGCGACCTCGTCCCTCCACCGATGCAAAGCCCTAACCAACCAATACTGCCTCGGCACATTCGGCGTCTGATTCATCCCCGCATACTTAAGCACCAACGTCCTCCACCCCTCCCGACTATAGCCCTCCACATCCCAGACATCCTTCGCATACGTCTTCGCCGCCGTCGCCTTCGATCTCTGGAAGACAGCCATGGCACCATCGTTTGCCTCGCTCGATTTCGCACGGAGCTCGGACAGGAGACAGTCGTACACGTAGAGGAGGTCGTGTGTGTCTTCCCTAGCGTAGTAGAGCATTTCTTTGGGAAGGGGTCGGATGCGCCAGTCGGCGAGTTGGTAGCGCTTATCGGCATGGAAGGAGCAGAACCGTTCGAGCAGGTAAGCGAGTCCCTTCATGGGATACTCCAAGATGCAGGCTGCCTGGTAGGTGTCGAACAGCCCAACGATGTAGAGTCCCAGATCGCGCTGCATCCAGAGTATGTCGTGATCGGCGCCATGCAAGACCTTGACCTTGGTAGGATCCGCAAAGGCCTCATTGAGAAGCTCGGCCGTCTCGCGTACGGGGTCGGCAAGGGTATCGACGATCCAGTCGCCCCAGCGTGTGCTGATCTGCATGAGACAGGTGAGACCCATGTAGGAGCGGTAGGAGGTATGTTCGAGGTCGATTGCGATCTCGCGCACGCGGTCTTCTTTGAGATGGGCGAGGAGGGCGTTGATGCCCTGTGCGGTGTCGACCCAGGTGAAAGGTCCTGCATTGGTAGGAGCTTCGGGCTGATCTGGATTGAGCGCTTCGGTTCGGATGGGAGTTCGGACCTCGGAAGCGTGTGAGGGTAGTTCGGCATGCATGATCTCGTTGAAATAAGGGTTATCTTTCGCGTCGCCTTCGGAGCACCACATGCCTTGGCGGGTCTTTGGGTTCTTCCAGACTTGGCCTGGATCGGGTCCGCCGGGTCGGTTCTGTCCGGACTGGGTCAAGGGTGTGTGTGTCGCGTGTGGTTTGCCATACTTGAGAGGCCGAACCCAGGGCATGTGGGAGCGGTTGTCTGGCTTGGTGGTGAAGAGCCGTTGTGGTTTCTTGATGGGGGCATTGAGGATGTGTGATGGTAGTGCTGATGTTGTTGCTTTACCTTTGCCCTTTGCGTTTCCATCCTGGGTCTGCTGCGCCTGTTTCTTCGCGTCTTGCTGCTTCTTCTTCCCACCGACGACGGTGAAAGCAGGTTTTCTAGGTTCTCGCTTGCCTGTGTACTCGTCTAGGCTGATGTCGGCTCGTTCGAAGAGGGAGTCTACGATGTCTGCAATGCCCCTGGGAACGGTGCTGTTGAGCGTGGCTGGGAGTGTTGCGGGTGAGAGAGCAGAGGAGGATGCTGCGGCTGGGTCGATCCATGCTGTGAGTCCGTTGATGAGGTCGACGAGTGAGTGTGAGGATGCATTGAGTTTGTTTGCGAGTGCTGGGTTGAGGGACCGATGGAAGTCGAGGTCGGATGGGGATGGAAGCTGTGAAGCTGTGCGTGTGAGGGGAACGAGTGCGTCCTGGACCGAGTGTAGGAATGCGCTGATGTCTTGAGTAGGAGATGCGCTGCTGTTACTGTCCAGCTTCTGTCTTGATGAGCTCGCCATCTTCTCCACTCTGCTGTTCGAGGTGGTGATGGTCTTCTTCAGAGAAATTTCTTGATGTGAGGTGAGCCCGATCTTATAGAAAGTCACGTGATCTCAAAACACGTGGCCTCGGAGCCTTTATTCTTTCCACGCGACGCCAACAACAAACAAATCCGACGCGCCTCGACGCGTCCATCACATCCCCCCCTCAAAGGCAACCATGGCAGACTCAACTACAGCATCATCAATAGCGGCGGACGAGGCAGCGATGGAAGCAACAGCATCGACAGCAGCAGCAGAAGAAACAGCGACACAAACGGACGCAGCGGACATGGAGGTCGAAGAAACAGCGACTGAAGAGGTAGCAGCATCGACCTCAGCACCACAACAACCTTCAGCTGAGCAAGAAGCAGAAGAAGAAGCTCAGGAAGACGCAGCGGACGAAGAAGACACTCACATGGAACCAGCCAAACCAGAACCCATCTCCACAATCCCCTCCGTCCGACCCTCCGACCCACTCACACAATCATACACCTACGCCTCACCAGTACCCACAAACGCACAACTACCTCCAACAGCAGACTCAGCACTCAGAGGCGTACCCTGTCTCATGGGAATCGACGAGGCTGGACGAGGTCCCGTCCTGGGGCCGATGGTCTATGGCGTCGCTTATGCACCCATCTCATACGCTTCCGAACTCAAGTCCATCGGGTTCGCAGATTCTAAGGCGCTCACTGCAGATCGGAGAGATTCCCTCTTGCGCGGGCTCATCCAAAATCCTGAGAACATAGGTCAGTCCAATTTCCCCTCCGTCATCCTGGGGCAATATGAGATACTGATGTGACAGTGAGGATTCCTTTCTTCAGGCTGGGCGGTACGCATCTTGTCCCCTCAAGATATATCAGCGGGCATGCTCCGTCGACATCCTTACAACCTCAACCAACAAGCCCTCGACGCAACCGTTTGCCTCATCCAGAACGTCCTCGACAGCGGCGTCGACTTGACCGAGGTAAGCCCCTTTTATCCCTACCTTCCCCAACCCCCATTTACAGATCACAACTGAACCCTCATGCACAATCCAAATCAAACAGATCTACGTCGACACCCTCGGCAAGGCAGAAACGCACGCCAAGAACCTCGCCTACCACTTCCCCGCCACGCCCACATCAAATGGACAGTCACCTCAAAAGCAGACGCCATCTACCCCATCGTAGGCGCAGCCTCCATCGCAGCTAAAGTAACAAGAGACCGCATCCTCGAAAATTGGATCTATCGAGAACCAGGTTTGGGCAAAGTGCTGATGGGCGCGCAGGAGAAGGTCGGTAGAGGGGAGCATGTTAGGGGTCTGCTGCCGGTCTCTTGGCGGGTGGGGAGGACGAGGAGAGGAGGATGGCAGCGGGCGATGGGGATGATGAAGTCGTAGGCATCCTAACCGCCAACACAGTCGATGGCGAGGGAGCAGACATCAGCATGGACCTCGACTCCGAAGAGATCTCCATCACCACCACTACTTCTGCCCAAGTTCAAGGACCCTCCGCAGGCGCAGGCAAACGGAAACGCACGGCTTCGACTAAACTTATCGAGCTTGCTGAGATTGAAGCTGATCAGGCTCTCAAACGTACCTTGCGCAAGACGGCCCAGCTCCGGGCGGCCGTAGCGCGTCAGACGGCCCAATCTCAGAAGAAACTACCCAGAACAGGTTCCTCTTCCTTGGCGCTCCAAGAGCCAGATGGACTCGTCCAAAGTCCCAATCCTGCCTTTGCGAATGTAGGATCAGGCTACCCCTCAGACCCAAACACCGTCGCCTTCCTCAAAGCTACTCTCGATCCCGTCTTTGGATGGCCGGGCATTGCGAGGTTTAGCTGGGGTACCATCCGGACCTTGTTGGAGCCTGCCAAGAAGGGAGGAGCTGGGGCTGTCTCGAGGAGCAACTCCGCTAAAGGAAGGGGAGGGGAGGTAAAGTTGGGAAAGGAGCGGGTGGGAGATCACTCCGATCTGCAGGTGGGGAGGACGACGGAGGGGGCGAGGAAGGTGAGGAGGACGTAGATAGTACTGCCCCTCTCTTCCTCAAACCGCCCAAACAGGGCTACTCCATCAAGTGGGCGGACGAACAGCGCGAGGCGGCTAGTGCGGCCGTGACGTCCATCTCCAAGTTCTTTGCGCCCGTCGCTAAACCTTCTGCAGCGCTCGCTCAAGCGGACGGTGGAAGCGCGGGGGCGGGAGCGGGGGAAGAGGGTCCTCTCGGGAGGGCGACCATAGCTCGGTTGGAGAATGCCGAGGTGAGGAAGGCTAGGACTTCGGTGTGGAAGGATCTTGGAATCGCGCCTGTGGGCAGTGCTGCGCTCCAGCTGTGAAGAAACAGTTACTCCCCTCCTTCTTCTTATTGAACAGTGTCCCTGCAGGGTGTATGGGCAATATACAGTTGTGTGCAGCTGCATTGCGATCGTTCGTCGAAAGCGGAGAGAAGCAAGTCTACTACAGCAAAGGGACTGTCTCGATCATGACAGGGCGAAAGAAGAGGATGACGTGCGCATAATAGGTGCGAGAGGGTGCGATAGAAAAACTGGCGAAGACGAAGATCTATGATTCGTTTGGGCACTCAGGACCGAACCTCGAATCAGGTGTTGATGGTCCATCGCAAAAAAAGATAGGTGATGGTGACGATTGGGGAAGGCACGCCCCGGCCCTATCGAGAGATTGGCCAGGCCACTTCCGCACCGCTGACTGCGGTTCGGGTTGTCGACGCGGCCGAGGCTCACGCCTGAGCTTGGACTTCCGGCTCCACCTCCGCGTACAGGATGTATCCCCGGTCCGCAATGATGCCGCGGTCGCGAATGAGGACAGAGTACTACATTTTTTAACATAAATGTGTGATCAGCTTAAAGGAGCTCTGAAAGGAGGGGCTCCGAAGAGTGTGTATTGGTGACTCACCTTCATCACCCAGCGCGCGACAAGACGGTGTCCCTCAGGTACAGGATGCGGAAGCGCGTCGCGGAACTCCTTGAGCAGCGTCGGGAGCGTCCTCTTCGGTAAGACGTCTGTTCCGGGCGGGAAAGAGCGTGTCAGACTTTCCTCTTACGCGTTCACACGAAAAGAGAGGGGGGATCAAGCAAACACTCACCTTTCCGATCGCTATCTGCAACAGGCACGATCCCCTCCTGCTCACACCACTCCGTAATCGCCGAGAATTCATCGTCCCCCCTAGTCCCCCTCCCATTACTCTCGCTCGACGACCCGCCCGCGTTCGAAGTCGAAGTAGAGGACGAAGGTATGGCCATAGCCACAGCTGGCTGTTGTGATTGTTGTTGTTGTTGCTGTGATGACCCTTCGGCATTGCTATTCCCATTGCTCCTCGAGTTCCCCGAAAGAGCAACAGTGATCAGTCTCGGCCTCCTCACGTCCCGCGGAGTCGAGTAGGCATCAGGCCATCGAGCCGTGTCGTTCTTCGCGCTCGCATTTCCCGCTTGAGATAGTGAGCGAACAAGGGAGGACGAAATAGAGGGAGTGGTGGGTGGAGGCCCGCCTGGTGGGTGTGGCATGCCGTGGAGGAAGTGAAAGAGAGTCTGGAGGGAGGAGAGGGAGAAGCGGGACAGGCCAAGGGAGAGCAACTGAGGATTCTGAGAGAGATTCTGTGGACGCCGAGAAAAGGAGAGAAGATCAGCTTCGGAAGCAAAACACGAGAATGGCGAAGGGCCTCAAGAAACTCACGCGCCATAGCTCCGAAACGACCTGCAACCGTTCTTCCAGCGCGCGCTGAACCTCCTGCTCCGATTTCCCGCCCTGCGATCCTCCGCGCGCCGAAGACTGATCCAGGTTGGACTGTGGGAACGACAGGAGGAGAGTATCGAGCGTGATGATTCCCGTAGACGCCGAGAGCCGCTTCAACGCATTCTCAACATATGCAGTTAATTTCTCCGCCTGCGCGTGAACCTGTGCCTCTCGAGCCCTAGCGTCCGTCTCTGCCTCCTTCACGATATCATCGAGGAAGAAGATCTTGGCTGTGACGTCGAATGCGCTCCTCGCTTCTGGGCTGCAAGGATCGAGGGTCGTCGGGTTGGAGATCGTAGCGGGGTGAGGCAGACTCAGCGTCTTCGTGCGTGGTTGCCAGCCATAGGAGATGTACGGTGGACGACGACGCGACGAAGATGACCCAGGCGGGAGCGACGATTTCGGAGGGATTGTAACATTTGAGGAAGCGCGCGTGGGGGAGGTGTTTCCGCTCCTATTAGGCGATGTAGAACCCGATCGCGTCCAGAATGGGTTAGGGAAGAATCCGGTTCGAGCTGGGGTAAGTCCTGAGGTAACTCTGGCAGGGGTCCTGGCAGAGTGGAAGCAGGGCGGAGGAGAGGTGACGCGGCTGAGGAGGAAGGCTGTGAGTCTGCCAATCGAGGACTGACGATATCGTGTTGGTTCTTGAGGACGTCGACTCTGCGGTTGTTGCTGTTGCTGTTGGTGTTGTTGGACGCGCTCACACCGCCGCAGTCTGGCATGCCTGAGTTTGATTCCGTGCCCCAGTCTTGCTCCTGCGCGTCGAGAGCGAAGTGGAGAGTCTCGTGGAGAGCGTGGGCGAGTTCGCCGTCGATGCTGGGCTTGAGCTGGCGGGCAACATCGTGAGTATACAGGTAGAGAGCAGATAGAGACTCTCCAGCGCCTGTTCCTGTTCCTGCTGCTGCTGCTACGACTGGCGGGGGAAGAGAAGATGGCACTGACATGGTTATGGACACAGAAGAGCAGAGTTCAGCAGAGGAAGAAAGAGGTCAACGAGCAGAACGTGATCGAGGAAGGGAATCAAGATCTGGGAAAAGGACATTGCCTCATATTTATACGCTGTTTGCTCGATCGCTGCAGCTGCAGTCCCCGTTCCTTCCTTCTGAGACCAACAACATATGCAATTCATCGTCGGCCTCACTTCTGCTTTCAGTTCACTTCTTCTTGTCTCCGCTCTTCTCTCCCTGGCTTGCCCAAAAAAAAAGGTCAAAAAGAACACCGCGTCCTCGGCGTCATCACGACCCTGTCTTCGAGCTACGGCCGTAGTCTTTTGCAAAGCCCGGACTTAACCGCACCTTCCCAACTTGTCCTCGACAGTCAGCAGCATGAGCATGAGGATGAGGATGAAGATGATGTGGATTATTTCGTATGTACTTGAGAGTGTGTGTATGTGACTTGATAGATCGAAGAAAGAAGGAGGGACTAGCCCACCTTATTCGAATAGAGGGAAGAAGCCGAAGAGACCTGCTCAGCACCTATATCTCTCTCACTGCCCCTGCTCACCCACCACCGCCGCTGCCGAGCTCCTCCTTCCCGCCTGATACTTCCTCGACCGACTGAACGAGGCAGAAGTAGCGACATACTCCCCCGAAATAGCCTCCAGCGTCGCCCTCCTGCCCATGTTACCACCACCACCACCACCTTCGACAGCCTTGCCCACAGGAACCGTCTCGCTCCGGATCGTCGATGATGACGGTTGTTGAGCAGCAGTAGCTTTCCGATTCCGACGACCAAAGTTGGACGAAGTCGCAACGTACTCCGTCCCACCACCCAAGGGATCGATCGTCGCAACCGAAGCACGTCGTCGTCCGGGCACCGGCACCACGACTCCACTCCCACTGATAGTCTCCTCCGACGGCTTCGAAGGCAACGACGCCCTCTTTTCAAATGCCGATGGTGGAGGCGAGGGTGAATGCGAGTGGGAGGACGACGACGACGACGAGGATGAAGATGAACCAGGAGGAGGCGAGTTCGAAGGGGTCGTCGTCGGAGTCGAACGCCAACTCTGCGTAAGTCCGACAACAGTAGACGCATCCGAACCCGCACTTCCCGGCCTCGATCGGTTCTTCGTCACCGACCTCGTCTCCATCCACGAAGGTGGCGAGTCCACTCGTCGAATCGAAAATTCCTTCTCGATCTTGAACCCATCGTTCTCACCATCACGGTGGTACACGGGTCCAGCCGATCGAGGGACGGGAATGAACTCCGAGGATGCTGCCCCTCCTACTTCCGCATCTTGATCTTGATCCGGCCGACAGCTAATCCTCCAACTCTTCGCTCCCAAGTTCGCTTCATTGTCCTTCTTGAACCCCGAAATAGGATTCTTCCTCCCTTTCGTCGGAGTAGGCACAAATTTGGCACTCTCGCCACCAGTGTCCGACCGAGTCCTCTGCAACGCCGGACCACGAGGCGGAACGCCATGGTGGCTAGCCATGTGCATATTGTGACTTGCAGGCGGGCTCGTACCGAAGTGCGGGAACAACATGGCACCCGCTGCCGCTCCGAACGAGGGAACGGCCATCATCATCGACGGCACAGCCAGGTCTCCCTCGCTGGTGGGTGTCGTAGCCGACAAAGGCGCCGGGAACGAAATCGGGGACGCCCCGCCACCGCCACCATGACCGTTCGACTGGTACGTTGCGCCATTGGGAGCAGCCAAGAACCCATTCCCACCATCTTCCTTCTGTTCCTGCTTCGCCTTCCGTCGAGCAGCCACCGAAGCCCTAGCAGCTTCGATCTGCATCTTCTGGATCAACCGCGGACTGACCACCTTCAATCCAGTCTGTCCCGCCGTGGCAGCTTCGGCATTCGCCATCCAGATCTTCCAGAAGGCTTCTGCCTGCTCTTGCTGCATCTTGTGGCCGGGTGCGAGGTGGAACGTCGGTGTCGTCAGCAGGGAAGGCGAAGGTGGTGGTCCAGCCCGGTGGTGAGGTGGCGGAGAGAGGGGGGCGATCATAGGGGTGGGCGGGGTAAGCTTGACTTCGATCGCTCCGAATTGGTGCGAGACCGAGAAAGGTCGTCGGATCGGTGTAGGCCGAGGTGGACCCCGAGATGTGGGTGGGTTGGTAGTGCTGTGCGTCACTTTGCCACATTCCGATCCAACTCCGTCCTGCATGCTCACGCCTTCGTCCGAGGAAGAGGAGGAGAGGGAAGTGGGCGAGTCGGTGACGCTGTCAACCTCGCTCGAAGGACTGTCCGACTCAGGCTCCGTCGAAAACTTCGTCTGACCCGATGGGGACGACTCGGGCTCGAATCTACCATCGTTCGTACGGAAGGGAGTGTGGCAAAGTGTCGGAGAGGCAGGACTCGACACCGAGCGAGAATGACCACCCAAGAACGCAGGCGAGCCAGGCTTCGTCCGCGAGGGTGACAATTGCATCTGAGCAGCTGCTGCACGTTGGTTATCGACGTACTTGGAAATTTGGGCGAGCGAGGGGATTCGAACGTTGCCGGATTTGGCAGCTCGACGGGCTGCGAAACTCTTCGGTGTCACTCCGAGCCCGGTGAGTCCGTTCCCACCAAGGCTGGAGGAAGCTGAGAGGGTGCCACAGTCGTCGTCATCCTCCTCGTCCTGTTCAACCTCGATGTGGACAGAGGGGACAGGCATGGCACGGGCATTGGCAGCCTTATCCGATGATCCTTCGGTGGGACCGAAGGTTGGACTGCCCGCGATGGCCGGCATAGAGATGCGTCTGTTTGCTTCTTGTGAAGTCATCAACGCTATCCGGGGATTTTGCTGTTGTGATAGAAGTCGGGAACCTTGAGTTTCCGGGTTGGAATCTTTGCGTCTTCGAGCTGTTGATGCTGAAAGGGCGGTCAAGAGTCGGTTCTGAGCCTCTTCTCGGGGAGAGAGCGGGAAGGAGGCGGACGAAGGTGATGGAGTCAAGAGGGGAGAGCGACTCGAGATAGGTTCTGAATGTTGCTGGGTGCTGAACTGAGATTGGTTTTGACCGTCGATATCCACAGTAACCGCAGGGAAGAGACCAAAAGGAACACGTTGAGGGTGAAGAGTGCTGAGCATGGTGAAGAAGAACACGGGGGGGATCGTCTTGTTTAAAGGCCCTTGAAGAATGTCTTGTTGAGGAACACTGCAGGTCACTTTCGGTAAACAGGATTAACTGCTGGTTGCTTAGGCGAGATACTCGATATGTGCGCCGCGAGAGGGTCTTTGAGTGGTTGAGCTTGGCCGAGCAGGTGGACAGGTACCGATTGAGACGTCGATCGAAGCTGAGAAGATCGGCGAGGGCTGCGGGTATGGACGTCAACGATGAAGCTTGAAGGGTAAACATGGAGGAGAAAATTGTCAGAAACTGACTTCTCCGCCTGCACACTGCACCAGCTTGGCTTCCGTTTGACACTCGTTCCATCGCTAGTCGCTACTCACTTTGATAGTTGCTTCGGATGAAGAAGGTTGAGGGATCCGCAAGACTAGTCTGTGGCGCAGAAGACAAAACCGAACGCACGGGCAACAGAATCGTCAGCCAGAAATTCAGCCGTCAAACATATGTGTTCGATTCGCTAAACGCAAGGATGTATGTAGCCCGGGTTCTGCGCGGAAAGAGAGACGCTGACTCACCTTATTCGGTGCTGCTCGCTGTTAAGCTGATGGACAAGAGCGAGTCTGTACAGAATGCCGTGGAGATGGAGGATAAAAAAGGTCAACGTGCTGTACGGAAGAACTGCGGCAATGCGCGGATTGTCGATCAGAGGGAAGTCGTGGAACTCACTTTGTGGTAGGAGGAATTACCTATGTAAATAAACGGCACTACTCAATCGAGAATGGCTTAGGAACAACATCCCAGACTCACGTGGTCTCCCGGCGATTCAGACCTCGGCCGAAGGAATCGGGAATCGAAACCGAACTCCACAGTTCCAGAACGGACATCCCCATCTGTCGAACATCCGAGAAACCAACACCACAGGCAAGACCAACACCACAGGCAAGACCAACACCACGGCAGAAACCGGTATCAAGGCAAGGTCAGGAGGACAAGGACAACGAGAAGACTACAAGGCATAACAACTTGAATGAAGACCGGATCAAGGGAGAAGAGAGACAGGAACCGCGAGGATACCTTGGGCCTCCTTCAATACAGCACCAGATACCTCTAGGCAAAAAGGAGAAGGATCTTAGTACCGTCGAAGGACCCAATACAATCAACCTAGGTCATCAAGGAACCCTTCCCTCTCTCCCCGAATGAGAACCGGACAAGAACCTCACCTATTCCCTCATCAAGAGCAAGAAGCCCTTACCGAGTACGAACCTCAAGTCTTCGGTCCGATCTTCTTCCGCTCTGCCACATGACCTGGATTCAACCAGGACAACAACGGCTCCCAATCACCTTCCCCGACACGTTCAAGTCGCAAGAAACAAGGGCAAGATATCGTTATCAGACAAGACCTGGACTTCCGACCGAAAGGATCATCCCAGACCGAACGACTCTGCCGATCAAGAATGAGGATCGCCGGGGAAGCAGCCGGTTCGAGGTGTAATCCCTTTCTCCCCTTCCTGCCATCTCCTTCTGCCCCAGTTCCCCACCCCTCACAAGAACTCATCAGCCAGCCGTGTCACTCGTCGGATCAAGATCGCGCTCCCTTCTCTTCCCCATCATTCCAGGATTGCTCTGAAGACTCCCCTCCTGCGGCACTCAAGATCCCCTTGGCACCACGACAGTTCGGAACGAGGAAGCAAAGATCGTTCCACCCCATCCCTTCTCTGCCATCGCTTCCTTTCCTCGGAGCCTCATCCCGTAATCTTCCTCAAGACTCACCTTAAGCCTCTTCAAGCACCATACCAGTCCGGTCCGACGAGGATCACCTCGTTCCACTCGTCCCCGTCTTGCTCTCGTTCCCCTTCACCAGCCACTCTCACAAGTCGTTCAACAAGACTGCCTTCCCAGTACGCTCCCTGCATCACACCAGTCTGGTCCGACGAAGCAAACATCGTTCCACCCGTCTCATCCCCACCGTCGCTCTCCTTCCTCGGGATCTCCCCCTTGTCCCACTCTCAAGACTCGCCTCAAGCCTCCTTCAAGCACAACCTCAGTCTGGTCCGACGATCCTCAAGATTGTTCCACCCGTCTCGTTCGCGTCTCTCTTTCCTCCCGTGAAAGGCAACACCTCTGGTCTACCGCCTCCCCGACTTCTCCGAGTACGATCCTTACCACTCTCCTCACCACTCTTCCTCTCGCGTTCTGCTTTGTCTTCTTCACATCTCGCTTCCTACTCCCTACAGTTCCTTCACCCCTCCAACAGGACAGGAACGATGTACTCAAGGGTATAAATATGCCCACCCCAATCTCCCTTTCTCAGATGTACCTGTCTCTTTAGCTACCCAGTGAATCAGATTCTCTCTCTCTACTTTTACTTCCTGTTGCGATATCACTCGTGCTCCTGAGGCCATCCAGTTGATGGCAACCAACCCCTTCCATTACCTTTCTCGACCTTACTATCCTACTCCAGTCCCATCACTCCTCTCACCCTACTACTACAACGACTATTCATCAAGACTTTGTCGCCGCCACTATCGAACACGTCCATCTCACCCATCCATCACCTACACGATCAATTACCAACCCTTCTAGCCGTTCGATCAAGAACATCACCAGAACAGCCTACCATTCAACAAATCGAAAACTCTACCACCCTCCCAGCACTAGCCTAGTCTCGGACCCGTGGACACAACAATATTTGGGGGCACGCCGTGGTCTAATTACCTTCCAGGACCGCAAGAAACGTACCAGACCTCCTCTCTTCCGCTCAAGACACGTACCCACCTTCTGTTTTATGAGCAGCCTCTTCGATCGGATCAACCTTCAAGATCGTTCTCTTCTCGACCGCCTCCAAGATAACAAACAAATCCCACAAAACAATCGACTCGCAGAACGTATTTCTCCGCCCCAAGAACCATCGCTCCTCAAGAGACTCAAGAACACCCATCAAAACCCACAAAACAAGACCCTCGCCGAACGTATCTCCTCGCCAGAATGACCGAATACGATATACAAGACCTCTCCTCCTCCTCTGAGGAATCAGTGGACTCCTGGGCCGCCCGAGTCAAGGACCCCGAGACACCCCCTCAAGATGGACGATCGTACATTCGCCTCAACGTCACCGACGGATACGATTATGAACGAACTATCTACAAGCACGGTGAAGACATGCTCTGGCCGGAACTTCAAGCCTATTCCAGCAAGTACAGCCTCTGGACTCCCGAAGCCCTCAACCTTTCCATCCGAGGGAACGTCATCAACCCCTTCCGCCCAATTCAAGACATGTACATCCACAACGGCGACGTTCTCCAGATCGCCCACTCCACAGCCTACATGTTCGACAAAGTGGCCCGGAAGAAGATGGCCTACCTCGCCTTACAGGACGTCAACAACGTCCCCTATGACGACATCATTGGGCCCCTCACTCGAGAAGACGAGTCAATCCTCCGACTCAACTTCGAACGATTCTGGCCCCATCTCCCCCCAGTACACATCAAATGCCGAGCCCGAGACACATCTACGGTGGATGAACTCATCCTCATCGTCGCTGGTATGGTCAACGTACCCTTCAATCAAATTCGGATCCTACACGAAGGAGTAAGGATCACAGGAGAACTAGGACAGTACCGATACCATGACAAGATCGATTTGGACGTCCACCTGGAGCAGCTCGGAGGAGGAACAGTGCAGAAGTACCCTGCGGCACTGATGCAAAAGAAGCCGTACGCTACACCAGTCGGCATGGAACATATCACCATCAAGATGGAGGGATACACGGTTGAGGTCGACTCTGCCGACACCCATCCCTTCAGCCACGTCCTCGACTTCCTCAAAGATCAACTCGGTCACCAACTTCGGCTCAAGTACAAACAAGCTCCGATTGATCCGCAGCTCAGTATTCAAGACCTGGTCATGAGGAATACCTTTCGGAGAACGATGATATGCTGTTCGAAGCAGAGACCATGGAGAAGTCTTACGAGGTACCGATGACCGATCAAGAGCCTCAAGAGATGTACCTCTTGGTACTCCCCGTCTTCATCGAAGGAACGACCTCAGTCAAGCCTCGAGTCATTCCTTACGGCGCAACGATCCTCAACTGGTGGAGCGTCGTTCAAGGCACATCTATTCCAAGGCCCCCAGCTGTCCGATTGGACTCAGTCTTGATCCGGGGAGATCCCACCTTCGCCAAGCTCGCTCTGGATGTCGACCACGTTCTCGAAGTCGACCCCACTCCCAAACATCAAGCAGTCGCAAGGGCCAACCCTAACAGGTCCGACGGCTACCACAAGGAGGAGTTCGAAGGAAACGAGAATTCGGAGCTCCCTGGATACGTCAACATCAAGTTCGTCTGCAAGGGAAAAACGTTCCTAGTGCAGCTCCTTCCCACCACACCCTTCCGGGTCCTCTCCAACTTCATCTACAGGGAATTCGGATTGTCCTTGAAACTCAAGCACGAAGGACGCATACTGCACGACGACGAGTGTCCTCAAGATCGACGAATGTACCAAACCGTCCAGGTCACAGCATCACTCGTCCATAGCACCTTGGACTACGTCGACGACCTTCCACGCAACATATGCCTGGTGGCCACCAACTTCAGGCCTACGGAGACTGGAACGAGCGTGTACGGGATCATGGTACCCAAGAAGGCAACAATTATCAGAGGATGGACTCGGGAATGCGGGGGTCTGGCTGTCGATCATCCACGCTTCTACATGGACGGCGATCGAATTCCTGACAACTCCACCTATGCCGACCTCGACCTTGAAGATGATGCCTGGATCGATGTAGCCCCTGAGATGGTCGGTGGCGGACCGGTAGCCGGAGTCAAGCGACCGACTCCTGACGAAGACACCAAGGATGAAGCTCAAACCTCAAGCAACGAGTCCGACGGACTGCTCAGCTCGGCCAACCCGCACTTCATGTTCGAAAACCCTTCAGCTTCGACGAGCACTGAGACTGGACCCACATTCCAAGTTCCGATCAACCCAGGACTCAACTATCAGATCCCGGCGACGGCGATTCGGATGGAAGGTTCGGTCAAGCATCCAGCTCCCAAACCATTTGAGGGTCCAGGAGTTGATACTTCTTCAAGAAGTATGAGGCATGGTGTAACGCTAGTAATCTCTCAATCAAGAAGCGCTTTGAAGGTCTCTACTTACACTTGTGCGATAAGAAGCCGAACGACATCCTGTCCTTTGCACAAGCTCTTCCAGAATGGGACAATGAGGACTACGAAGGAGTCAAGAACGAACTTCTTCAAGCTTTCTACGAACCCGAAGAGGATCGATACACACTCGCCGATCTCAACGCCTTCGTTAACACACCTAGAAGCATCAACTCCCGACAGGACCTCAATCAATTCATCATAGGATTCAAGGAAATCGCCAACGTCCTCATCAAGCATGACCGAATCTCCACAGAAACTCACAAGGATGCCTTCCTGAAAGGACTAGGACGAACGGTTCGGGAACTTATGCGGAGGCGAGACGCTGAAAGGAAGACCATGCGCACAAACCCGACCTTTGCGGAAATCGAGGCCGATGCAAGAAGTGCCTTCCTCGCAGAGACGTTCTACGAACGCTACGAGTACCACGCCGATCAAGAGCAGGACAGGGAGCGCAACCCCTCACACATTCGGGTTCCTCAACTCTCACTGGGTCGACCAATGCCGAAGGACCGGACCGATACGGACATCCGAGACATCACGGAGGCGGTCAAAAGTCTAACGATCAACATGGCCAGGTACGTCGACGGGCAAGTGTCCAACACCCGACCCTACAACCAAGGAGGATACAGCCAGAACAGCACCTACCAGAACCGGAATAATCAGACTCATCACATCCAAGTACAGCCTTGGCATAGGGATCCCAACACTCCCGCGATCGCTGGCAACCCACCTCCTCCTCCTCAACGAACCATCGCTACTGGAGCCAACCTAGCAGGGCCACCTCGCACTCCATACATGGGTGATCCAAGTCGACAGGCAACGGCAGGAACAGGCTTCCAATCAATGCCCTCAGGTATGACCTGTCACTACTGCGGAGACACAAGGCACGGCAAGAGGGAGTGCGTCGATTACAAGAATCACGCAGCACAAGGTGTGTTCCTCGAAGGAGCGGACGGAAGGATGACAGATCGGGATGGCCGCAAGCTTCTCTGGCGACCAGGACAGATGCGCGAGCAAGCACTCCTGCGATTCCACGAGTGGGAGGCAAGGAAGGATGTCCCAAGCTCCAACCACTATGAGATGGTATTCGAGGACGACCCACAAGATGACGAGGAGGACTGGCCAGAGACGTGCCACTGCTGCGATACCTTCCACGCCAACAACGTTATCGCGGAGGTCAACGAGAAGCGCAAGGAGCGGGATGAAGAACCTACCGCGGCACAGAGGTCAACTCGGACGAAGACAAAGCACACAGTGCCAGAAACCCAAATGACCCAGTCATGGACACCGATGAAGACGAACTCGCGGAGGTCGTTGAAAGCATCGTAAAGGACACCAAGAAGAGAAGACATCCGACGCATCAGGTCATGAGCCAGGTCGAAGAGGAATTCAACCTCAATGGGATGGCAACGAACCTTCTGGAACAAGGCAAGATACAACTTACCATTGCTCAAGCCTGCAGCCTCAACAAGGACCTAGCTCGAGAAGTCAGCAAGCGGATCAAGCCAAGAAGAGTGCCCATCATTGGCCCTATTGCTCAGAATTCGGAACTCGTGGAGAAGGCAACGGTCCACTTTTCCAACAACGCTCAGGTCATCGAGAACGGCCCCTTCTACACTCACGGACTTCCCCTCCTCAAGGTCAACATGGGTGACGAGACCCTGAAGGCGCTGCTTGACGGAGGATCGGAACTTGATATGATCTCCCTCGAGGCCGCAAAGAGAATCGCAGCCGACGTCAGGAACGATGGCAACCACAAGGTCTTCGGCATAGGAACACTTCCCGTCAAGCTCTCGGGAGTCCTGGAGAATGCTCGAATCACAATCGGAGGAATCACCAAGACGGTCCACTTATGGGTACGACCCGGACTGAACTACGACATGCTGCTCGGCATGCCCACGATTGCAAGATTCAACCTTCGACAGGAACGTTCTAAGGACGGACTCGTTTGGGTCCGACTGAAGGACGACAGTGGTCGCAAGGTCAAGATGCTCGCGGTACAAGCCAATCACCCGAAGAACCGAACCTTCCTTCCACCACGCATGGGAACACAAGCACGCAAGGAGGACACGTCTTCCGAGGATAGCGATTCCTCTGATGACTAGGATAGGACGGGGACGCCGACACCGAGTCCCCGACCAAGCACGGCATCGGGGAAGGGACCCTCGCTCTGTCAAAAGCACCAACATCAGTCCCACCTCCATGCACATCTTTCTGAAACTCATCTCTACGAACTCGACACTTCTCTCCTCCTCCACCAATGTACCTCAGTAGCATCCGAATCGAGAACACCTTGCGATCCCACCACGAAAACTCCTGACGCTAGCCTTTCGAACCAAACCTCGCCTATCAAGAATAAGGAAAAGAAAAAGAAAAGTCAAGCCACCAACTTTCCCACGCCACCGGAACATAATGAACTCAACAAACAAATAAACCTCAAAAACGATCTCGCCAGCCTCAATACCGACTCGGACAATTCCAACGACTCGGACAATTCCCTCTCTGCAAAGAAGAAAAAGAAAAACAAGAAAAAGAAAAAGCAATCCTCGGACTCAGCCAAGTTCCCACATCTGCAGGACTCACTCAGCAATCGAAACCACAGAACCATCTCGCCAGCTTCGTTACCGACGTTCCCGACTTTGAAGGATCGTACTCCAGCTCGGAACCCCTCAACGGCGTCGTCGGAGAGTCGAATACCAAGTACAAAACGGTCGACAAGAAGATACGGCCCGTGGCTGCAGAGGTCGACGAACACCATGCCCAACCACTGAGAAAACCTACCTTTGATCCTCCCATCGATTACACCCCGGTCGACTGGCCCGTACCAATCTGGGACCTACCCAGAACCATCGGAGTAAGGCTCACCCCGGAGCGCCTCAAAATGATCGACTTCGGACCTCAAGACTTCTTGAATGCTGATGAGCGAGAAGCGCTGGTCAAGATGACCCTATACTTCGACTCAGTCTTCGCCTTCGACCGAAGCGAGAAGGACGACTCAACCCCGATTACGCCCCTCCCTATATCATCAAGACTGTGCCTCACGAACCATGGATCGGAAGGAACATACCTTTGCCCAAAGCCAAGATGACAGAGATCCTTGGCATCTACAACGAACAACTCCGAGACGGAGATCTAGAACCATCGGACTCACCTTATTCTACACCGCACTTCTTCGTCGAGAAAAAGAACGGCAAGCTTCGTAAAGTCGTCGACCTCTCCAACCTCAACAAGGTGACAATCAGAGACGCCAACATTCCTCCCAACATAATCGAATTCACCGAACAACTTGCTGGCAGGGTCTGCTATGGAAGCGCAGATGCATACTCGTTCTTCGATCAAATCGTCCTCGCCCTACAATCGAGACCCCTCACAGCCATCCGAACACCCCTAGGACTACTCCAAAGCACTGTCCTCCCTCAAGGCGCCACCAACTCGCCAGCATACGCCCAACGGGTCAGCTCTCACGTTTTCCAGGACGAGATTCCCCACAGTGCAAGCGTATTCGTCGACGATCTAATTATGATGGGCCGAAGTCCACTTACGACGACGAATCCTATCAGGACACGAAACTCCGACGATGGTTCGTGGAATACCTCCGAACGTACGCAAGATGCCTTCGAAGATATCAGCACGCGGGACTCACGGTGTCAGGAGAAAAATTCATCGCCATCGCGCCCAGGCTCTCAATGACCGGTGTCGTCGTGGACCAAGATGGAAGACATCCGGATCCTTCCAAGATCGCTAAGTTGGAATCTTGGCCGTGCCCGCCTCCTGACGTGAGCTCGCTCCGCGGATTCCTTGGCCTGGCGAATTACATACGACCGTTCATTCCAGACTTCGCCAAGATCGATGAGCCCTTGCGAAAACTCCTCACAGGACGATTCCGATGGAACGAGAAGGCGACCAAGGCCATCAGAACAATACAGAAAGCAGCATCTCAGCACCCGATACTGAGCAACATCGACTACGAGAACGGGGGCCCCTGATTCTGGCGGTCGACTCCAGCAACATAGCAGCAGGATGGGCCCTCTACCAAGAAGATGATAAGGCCGTGAACAGGGCGACGACTAATCCAGTACGGCTCGGTAGGATTCGGAGAGGTCGAGCAACGATACTCGCAAGCCAAGCTAGAGCTATGCGGGGTGTACAAGGCCATCAGAATGTTGCGATACTACATCTACGGTACCCGACTCATCCTCGAAGTCGACGCAGCCTCACTTCGGCAAATGATCAACAACCCCGACGTTCCTAATGCTGCCATGACGCGATGGATCGAGTACCTCAAATACTTTGACCTTGAAGTCAAACATGTCCCAGCAAAGCACCACACACTACCCGACGGCCTTTCTCGAACCGACTTCAAAAATCAACAATCAGCAGAGGAATGGCCGGACGACAAGATCGGCCTCAAGGCAACCTCGGTAGGAGAGGAAGAAGCTCTAGGACGGCGATCCAGAGTAGGACAGAAGAAAAAGAAGAAGGACAGGGACAATCAGTCGATTGCTGCTGATCGAAAAGAGGTGGGATCAACACATCATGGGATTTATGCGACAAGTGACGATCTGTATGGACAGACGATCACGTTCACCAACAACAACACTCAAGAAAGAAGACAGAATCAAGACAATCAAGAAGAAGGATGGAGTAAACAGGCGGAACAGGGACGGAATCCTCGTCCGAGGAGAGCGACGGTGACAGGGAACTCCAGGATCAAGACCTACACTTCAACGACAGCAAGTACTCCGGGAAATGGCTGCAGCTCGGACACTACTTATCGAGCGGCGCACAGTACAGAACGATCTCGGACCTTCCTGCGGCACGAAAGCGATGGATCAAGAAGCAACTAGGACGATACTTCGTTCAAGATGAACGACTCTACAAGCGGAAAGGGGACGATCTACCAGTACTGGTGATTGACGACGACGAAGAGAAGCAGAAGATCATGCACGAGGCTCACGAGATCCACGGTCACCGAGGACGAGACGCAATGATGACCCTCGTCTCCAAGCGGGTCTGGTGGGAGAAGATGTCCCTAGACTGTCAACAACACGCTACGACCTGCAACCCTTGCCAACGAAGACAACACGCAATGCAACGCGAGGAATACCGAGCGACCCCGATCCCACACATGTTCACCCAATTCGAGATGGATCTCGTCGACCTCGGACCCGACGTTGGGGAGAAAAGGTACATGATCACAGCCCGGTGCGCCCTTACCAGCTGGCCGGAAGCAAGGCTCATATCGGACAAGACAGCAGCCTCAGTACGAACGTTCTTGGAAGAGGACGTCATCGCTCGCTATGGAAGTGCAATCAAGACCATCCTCACAGATAACGGGTCTGAGAATGCAGGCGAGACTGCTTGGCTCATCAATCACTTAGGATACAAACACGCCCACTCGACACCGTACAACCCCGAAGGTAACAGTAGAATCGAACGAGGACACGCTCCACTCGTTGAAGGACTCCTTAAGGCCTCTTACGACGACCGACCACGAACTGCTTCTTATCTCCCGTCAATCCTCTGGGCGGATCGCATCACTACCAAGAGAAGCTCTGGGTACTCCCCCTATGAGCTGGTGTACGGCCTTGATCCTATTCTACCAATGGACGTCGAACTCAAAACTTTCGTCGCATTCGAGTGGGACCAAATCACCACCACTGCAGATCTACTCGCCACTCGCTCGCGACAAATCAAGAGGAGACAGATGATCTCGAGAGAGCACGCCTCAAGATACAACAATCAAGAGCTCAAGGACGAGCATACGCAGACGAGAAGGATGCCCACAAGTTACGGGACCCCTCAAACCTCAAGATCTGGTCCTCATTCGGAACCCCACCATCAACATCGGGCGCAAGATCGCTGGATGGGACCTTTCCGAGTCGTCTCACAGAATCCTGGAGGCTCCTACAGACTGGCTGAACTCGACAAGACTATGTACAGCAGGCTGGTCGCGGCGAAGCACCTTCGAAGGTACCACAGCCGGCCGAACCCATTCAAGAAGAAGGAATCATCTCCTCCAGAACCTGCACAGACACCAGAGAACGTTACCCTGACTTCACAACCCACACCAACTCAAGCTCAACGAGCATCTCCTCAAGCTCCTCCAGGACAAGGCAAGAAGCGTCAGCAACCTTACAACCTACCCCCGTTGAAGGAGTAACCTACAAGCTTCCAAAGGCAAGGATGAGTCGACCTGCGTTGCCACACAGGGACATCCCTCCACCCCAGTCTTCCCAGCCCATGCAACATCAACCAATCCCATACACACCACAGCCAACGTCGGTCAATCAATCTCTTCCCCACGACCCATTCTGGCGAAGGACACTTCCACTTCAAGAGCAATCTCATCGTCAAGGTTCATTCCCACAGTACCAGCCACATCAAAGACAAGCTCCAGCTTTGGACATCAGCGCAGGTCCGGATTTCAGACACGTCCCCCTGATCTCCAGACACGTCCACCTGATCCCCAACCGCGACTCGTTACAACTACTCTCAACCAGTTCCAACCACACTTCAGCTGTATCCAAGGATCCAGCCATCGGACGTCCGTGTTCGCCCTGCTCAACAGGACCTTCGATTTCGGTAACTTGGGCGCCCCATTGTCGATTCTCAACCTCATGGCTTCAAGTCACAAGGGGTATGAGGGGGATATGTGGTAGGAGGAATTACCATGTAAATAAACGGCACTACTCAATCGAGAATGGCTTAGGAACAACATCCCAGACTCACGTGGTCTCCGGCGATTCAGACCTCGGCCGAAGGAATCGGGAATCGAAACCGAACTCCACAGTTCCAGAACGGACATCCCCATCTGTCGAACATCCGAGAAACCAACACCACAGGCAAGACCAACACCACAGGCAAGACCAACACCACGGCAGAAACCGGTATCAAGGCAAGGTCAGGAGGACAAGGACAACGAGAAGACTACAAGGCATAACAACTTGAATGAAGACCGGATCAAGGAGAAGAGAGACAGGAACCGCGAGGATACCTTGGGCCTCCTTCAATACAGCACCAGATACCTCTAGCAAAAAGGAGAAGGATCTTAGTACCGTCGAAGGACCCAATACAATCAACCTAGGTCATCAAGGAACCCTTCCCTCTCTCCCCGAATGAGAACCGGACAAGAACCTCACCTATTCCCTCATCAAGAGCAAGAAGCCCTTACCGAGTACGAACCTCAAGTCTTCGGTCCGATCTTCTTCCGCTCTGCCACATGACCTGGATTCAACCAGGACAACAACGGCTCCCAATCACCTTCCCCGACACGTTCAAGTCGCAAGAAACAAGGGCAAGATATCGTTATCAGACAAGACCTGGACTTCCGACCGAAAGGATCATCCCAGACCGAACGACTCTGCCGATCAAGAATGAGGATCGCCGGGGAAGCAGCCGGTTCGAGGTGTAATCCCTTTCTCCCCTTCCTGCCATCTCCTTCTGCCCCAGTTCCCCACCCCTCACAAGAACTCATCAGCCAGCCGTGTCACTCGTCGGATCAAGATCGCGCTCCCTTCTCTTCCCCCATCATTCCAGGATTGCTCTGAAGACTCCCCTCCTGCGGCACTCAAGATCCCCTTGGCACCACGACAGTTCGGAACGAGGAAGCAAAGATCGTTCCACCCCATCCCTTCTCTGCCATCGCTTCCTTTCCTCGGAGCCTCATCCCGTAATCTTCCTCAAGACTCACCTTAAGCCTCTTCAAGCACCATACCAGTCCGGTCCGACGAGGATCACCTCGTTCCACTCGTCCCCGTCTTGCTCTCGTTCCCCTTCACCAGCCACTCTCACAAGTCGTTCAACAAGACTGCCTTCCCAGTACGCTCCCTGCATCACACCAGTCTGGTCCGACGAAGCAAACATCGTTCCACCCGTCTCATCCCCACCGTCGCTCTCCTTCCTCGGGATCTCCCCCTTGTCCCACTCTCAAGACTCGCCTCAAGCCTCCTTCAAGCACAACCTCAGTCTGGTCCGACGATCCTCAAGATTGTTCCACCCGTCTCGTTCGCGTCTCTCTTTCCTCCCGTGAAAGGCAACACCTCTGGTCTACCGCCTCCCCGACTTCTCCGAGTACGATCCTTACCACTCTCCTCACCACTCTTCCTCTCGCGTTCTGCTTTGTCTTCTTCACATCTCGCTTCCTACTCCCTACAGTTCCTTCACCCCTCCAACAGGACAGGAACGATGTACTCAAGGGTATAAATATGCCCACCCCAATCTCCCTTTCTCAGATGTACCTGTCTCTTTAGCTACCCAGTGAATCAGATTCTCTCTCTCTACTTTTACTTCCTGTTGCGATATCACTCGTGCTCCTGAGGCCATCCAGTTGATGGCAACCAACCCCTTCCATTACCTTTCTCGACCTTACTATCCTACTCCAGTCCCATCACTCCTCTCACCCTACTACTACAACGACTATTCATCAAGACTTTGTCGCCGCCACTATCGAACACGTCCATCTCACCCATCCATCACCTACACGATCAATTACCAACCCTTCTAGCCGTTCGATCAAGAACATCACCAGAACAGCCTACCATTCAACAAATCGAAACTCTACCACCCTCCCAGCACTAGCCTAGTCTCGGACCCGTGGACACAACAATAACTTTCGGACGCCCTCAAGGTCAATCTATAACTTGATGAAGGGGAAAATGGGACGGTTGTGGTACCTGATTGAAGCAATTACCTGTGCCGGAGACGCTGAACAGGTAAATGACGCAGCGGGGGGCGCTCTGAAGAAGAGCGGGACCGGCCCAAGGAAAGAGAAGCAAGTGGTTCAGGAAGGCATCGGGCGTCAGCACGAAGCGAACCTCGCAATAGGAAAGGGATTGGGAGGAGTGAAGCACATACGGAAGTGCGATGGACGAAGGATGTGAGGCGGAATTGGAACACTTGTGCGTGACGTCAAAAGAGTGTCAGGCTGAGGGATGCAAAAGAAGGTTTGGAAGGTCAATTTGTGGCGTCTTCGAGCTTCGAAATCAACCGGACCAGAAGTCAGAACACCACGTCGAGATCTCCACCACCTCCCAACTCGAGGAAGAGCATGCTGCACATCGCAGAATTGTTACACGTAGCGGTCAACGTTGTTGCCAGTGCAATTCCAGGTGCAAATTTGAACCCTTTGCTGGGCCGAAGACAGACACACGACACCACCTCCCGTGTCTGTGCCTGTGGAAGGGGTCAATAAGATCCCCCCTAATGTGTTGCGGACATTATTAAGCTGCCCCTCCGGGCATCTTGGGTCCATACCAAAGCGGAAGTGGAGGGAGGCAGGGTGCAGGTGCCGGCAGGATAAGTGGGGATGGGGAAGGCAGGGAGGAGAACAAGGGTGATAATGGGACCAGAGATTTGGGCCAACACGTACCTGTCTGCGTAAGTGCTCGGTCTATGTCAAGTGACAAGGAGCAGCTTTGTCTTGTGGAAAATACCCGAGGGTAAGCGCAAGAAGGGCAAGAAAGAAAGACCGACGAAGGGGAGTGGGTATCGAAAAGGTGCGAGCGGTCGAAGTGTTCGTGAAGCTGGTCCCGCAGCTAAGTCAATAGTGAATGGAACGGGGGTGGGAAGTGATCGGCGAAGAAAGGTGTGAAAGGCAGGAAAAGCAGGAAGAAACCAAAAAGGGGCCAGCCCAGAAAAATGGGAGACCGGACCTGAACGACAGCGTTTCACGAGAGTCGGGTTTTGAGGAAGTCGCGATGGGCAAAAATGAGTGAAGAGGGGCAGGAAGGGGGGCGGGAAAGAAAAGGGAAGAAGAGGGAGCGGAAGCCTGCCGCTTGAAGAAGTACGAGGTAGGAGAGGAGCGAGAAGAAAGGAAGCTGTCCGAAATGAGGTTCGTGCTGGTGGGCTGGCACTTGGCAGAGAGGGTTGGGATCGAATGAGGTGAGGGAGTGACTGGGCGTAGGGGTGGTAAGACTTGGTCAGGGCTTGGCCGTCGCTTAGTTGGCCGACGAGGAAAAGCGAAGAGATGTGAATGCTGTGACGGACATGGAAAAGTGGAGGTTGAATGGGTTCTGGAATGCTTATGCCTTATGAGATGAAGGTACCAGCCAAATTGCTGGCGAACGCGGTTTGAGACGCAGGGCGCAGGCGGGGTCAGATGAGCTCCGAGCTGCAGGGGCTGAGGATTGCCTCGCTGTCACACCTGTGTGATCGTCCAGCACGTATGTACACCGAACAAGCGGTACAGCGCAGCGCAGCGAAGGCGAGGACAGCAACACGCGCGGAATGCGATGCGTATGCGGGCGGATTGCGGAGTTTCCTGTCACGCCCACGCAGCGTTCTGTCCTCGCTGGTCGAAGGGGAAGGGGAGAGGGGAGCGGGGGGTTAGCGAGAAGATAGTGATGCTCGAAAGCAGCTGATGTCGCGCAAGGGAAGTTCGTGATCGGCAGACGGATTTGAGGTTCCGACTAGGCAGGTCGATTTCGACAGAGCCCCGCTGTTGGAATCTACGGCCTTCAAAAGATTCCCTATTGAGCCTGTTGAATATCTTCCTGCGAGCGTTATTCGATCTTGAGGCCTGAGCGCTGAGCTGGAAAGCATGGGCAAGCGTTGCTGAGGTGTTGAAACGCTCGTACTGGGTGTACGGTTGCGGAGAACTTCCACACGTCAGGCAGGGACCTGTGGGTCATGAAAACTCCCAACGGTCGCCGTTCGACCAATCGCCCTGGGTGGAAAAATTCGAACCAACCTCTACCGCTGTCAGCGCCTTTGAATGCAACAACATGTCAGCCTAAGCTGGGTGGAATAGGGTCACTCACCTTGCAACTACTTGTCAACTTGATGAGAGTTCGGTGTTCAAAGTTTTGACAGCCAAGGTCGCGCTGACGTTCGAGGCGCCCCGTGCGCTCCAGATACGTTGCACCATGGACCACCGTGAGCTGCACCGCGCATGGATAACAGATATCTCCACCTGTCGCATCAGCTAGAGGGAAGTTCAATCAGAAAGCGTGTCAGCGAGGTCAGCAGATGAATCGAAGGGAAAAGAGAATCATCAGCACAGATGAAGGTCAGGAACAGCAGAAGGGCAATGCACTGAGATCCAAGGATAAGGTCGAAGGAGAGAAGCCAGGACGGCCCGCGCTTGGGAAGGAGAGTCGCTGTGGGTAACGCCGTGAGAGCTGGGCAATGAATGCTTTCGAAACATCAGCGAGGAAAGTTTGGCGGCGGGGACGAGAGTTCGGCAGGTGTGGGAATGAACGCGCAGATCTTGCCACTGGGAACATCGAATCGACGCAGAAGTCGTCACAGGGCAAACAATCAGCCATGGAGACTCTGTCCAGGGCAGGGATAGCTTCGCGGTTCCGGTGGCACTGTCAATGGGAATCGAGATGAGTGAAAGTAGGCGGTCAGCTTCTCGAGAGTGTATGCACGACCTGATGTTGAATGAGGTGGACGACTCATGCACTCATCAGGGCATGGGATGTGGGAGGCCATCGGACAGGTTCTTTGCGCCGAGTTCTGGGAGGAGATGAGCTTTCATCGCAAGTTGGATGATGGACAGCGAGATTGGGTACGGGGAGGGAGACGATCATCAAGGCGGGAAGGGGGAGCCAGGCGAGGTAGCACCGATGGAAAGCAGCTTGAGCCTCTCCCCATTCGATCGCTTTCCATCACCACGACCACATCTTCAACCCACCTTCCCCTTCCCATTCGACCCTCGCTCTCTTTCTTCCCCATCTCCTCCGCCTGCGCATAACAGTCGCTTTCGATCCCGTCCTCGCAGGAATTTGGGACTCATCTCCGTCGTCGTCGCCCCCGCCCCCCACTCAGCTTCCCCCAGGGACACACACCCAAACCCATCACTACCAACAACAACAACAACACGAGCACCAGCGAACGAACACACGAACCCGCACACGCGCAAGGAAACACCCCCAGAAGCACCCAGCACCAGTTACCCCTCCCCCCGTAGCTCAAATATCAGCAGCACAACAGTAATATGCAGACAATCAAATGTGTCGTCGTCGGTGACGGTGCGGTCGGAAAGGTGAGTTCGCCAAACAGGCCCCACCTCCCCAGTCAAATATTTTCTGCCTCCTCTGCCAGCGATGGATCCAGCACAGCTTCAGCGCTTGCGGGACGCCATCTGCCTCTCAGACGGGCATGCAGTCAAGTCGAAAGTGAATGCAGTGATCTGACCTCCTCTCTTTTGCCTCCTATCTCCCTCATTTCCCTCCTCACAATCGCCCTTCGTACGGCATCTTCTCGCCTCTGCCAACCCGCACACCGCACACACCTCCCGCCTCGCTCACGCGCGCATTACACGCAATACGTGATCTATGATTCATCCTTCTCCTGCAAAACAACACCCTCCACACAGACCTGCCTGCTCATCTCCTACACAACGAACGCCTTCCCCGGAGAGTACATCCCCACGGTGTTCGACAACTACTCGGCAAATGTCATGGTCGATGGCAAACCCGTCAGTCTCGGTCTATGGGATACCGCCGGTCAAGAGGATTACGATCGACTCAGACCGCTGTCGTACCCACAAACCGATGTGTTCTTGATCTGCTTCTCGCTTGTGTCCCCGCCTTCGTTTGAGAACGTCCGGACAAAGGTGGGTTTCCGTTGCTGCTGTTTACTTTCTTTGATGCGATGTGACATGCGTGTGACTGACGCGTTTTTCCTTGTGCATCTCTGTTGTCGCTTGTGCTGTGGATAGTGGTGGCCCGAGATTTGGTGAGCAGCCGCAAAGAGCATTCACAGATCGGTGATCTCAAAGCTGACATTTCTCCCATTTTGAAAACAACAACAGCCATCACGCACCTCACATCCCCATGATCCTCGTCGGGACCAAGCTCGATTTGCGCGAGGACCGTGACGAAATCAACAAGTTGGCCGAGCGACGAATGCAACCACTCAGCTATGCGCAGGGTAATGCCATGGCAAGAGACATTGGGGCAGTTCGGTACCTCGAGTGCTCTGCTCTCACCCAGAAGGGTCTTAAGGGTGTCTTCGATGAGGCGATTCGATGTGTTTGTGAGTTTTTCCTCTTCCTCCTTATCTCGGATTGCACACCTCTGATATGCTTTGCTTGGTACGCGTTCGCGATGGATAGTGGCACCAGCGCCCATCAAGACAAGGAAGAAGAACAACTGTGTCATCCTCTGAAGAAAGAGAGGATGATACCGGGTCGGGGATGGAAAGACATGTGCGAAGGCGATGGGATGGTGTGGGAAGGCGCGTAAAAGGGCGGGAAGTGAAGGAAGGATTGAGGATGTGGAATGGACAACATATAGAATAGGATTAGGAACGGAGTAATGCTCGAGCTGGGAGGGCGGGCGGACAGGTTGCTTCACTTGCGGACCGCCTAGGAAGGACAGGGGAAAGAAGTGGGGAAGGAAGGGGTGGGGATGGTGGAGCGAATAATACTGGCGGATGTTGGGATCAGGATCCGAGTGGAGGCCTGCTGTTGAGCTGAGCGATTCCTCATGCCCTCAGACGACCAATCGCCAAGTCTTTTCCCATTCCAGGCAAACATTCGAACATGACGTTTGGCCCGCTGGAACCGCGATGGACGATACCATATGGATATGCTACACCCGAGAACCGACTTCGTCACCACAGCATGGGCCGCCGTATATCTGTCGATTCTTTGGCCTGCTTCCAATACCAACCTTTCGAACTTCCCTCCTCCGGAAACGCCTTTCAACCGCACCTCCTGGAGTTCCCATACGCCCCCAGTCCTTCAGGCCACCTTTTCTTCCTCCTCCACGTCCCGACCTTACCTCTCTCGGATCAACCCTCGCGACGTTTTACTACCACACCCCCGGCTCGATTCACTAACTCCAACCCCCCGCATTATGCCATGGAAACAACAACAACAATCCCCTCCTCAAGTCCCGACCTACAGCGCGTTCTCCCTTCGATTGCCCAGAATTTCCTGCCCATCTTCCGACTCCGAACGCCCCGACTTCCCCGCCTTTTTTCCCTTCTCCTTTTCTGACGAACAATTGCACATCAAAACCCCCCTTCTTCGAAAACACTTTTCCCAAAAAAAATCCGTTCCAACCTCTACCATGCCACCTTTCGTCCCTCTTCCGCCTCTCCTCCCGTCGCGTCCTCGCTTCTTTCCCCCGACGAATCTCTGGAAAAACTGGGGTCCAACCTTCCCTATCTTTCCCCTCCCCAACTTAAGTTTTTTTTTCTCTCTCTTCTTGGTCCCTTTTCTCTCGCTTCTCTGATTCCCCCCACGCTTCTCTTGGCCTCTTTTTCTCTTTTTCTTTCTGACTCTTTTCTACGTCTGTGATCCATTACCCCCAAATCTCAGAGACCTTGATTTCCTTTTGCCTCTCAGTGAACTGAGATGCGCTGGGACGCGTGTGCGGGAGAGGATGTGATTTGCATTTATGATTGTTGCTGCTCATGGACAGCCGCTGCTTCGGATGCAGAGGTGATTCGTACCACTTTGGAGAAGTCTTGCTGTAGAGTGTCTTCTTCATCTTCGTCTTCGCTCTCCTCGGCAGTATGATTGGGGTTGAAGAGGGACAGATCCTCACCTGCAAATTGAATTTGTCAAAACGAAGGAAGCAAGAACTGCGCAAGGAATTGAAAAGAAGGACTCACCTCTCTGCCCACGGTCGACCTTCTCGCGCTGTTTGCGTTCCATCTCCTGCTGGACGAGCTCTTCAGCAACAGCAAGGATCTGTTCTGGATCGGTACATGCTTTATACCGATCGAGCAAACCTTTGTTGACGATGGGGAACTGTTGACCCCATCCGAATTTGGAGAGGAGGTGGTGAGCGAGGGGGTCGTGGGAGGTGATGAAGAGGGCGGCTGCGAGCTGAGGTGGAGAAGCAAAAGCAGAGTTAGTTCAGTTTGTCTGAGAGGGAGGTTAGATGAGGAAGGAGAAGGAGACATACCGCTTCTACGCAATTGAGCTTCATGCTTTTGCCGTAGTTGACAGGGTTTGTTGCCACCAGATGGGGCACTGCAAATCAGACACCATCCTTCATTCAGTATTCATTCATCATCATCAAAATTGACAAAGAGGGCAAGGAATCACTCACACAGCCGCTCATGCGGACTCTTGATCTTCCCGAAGGGAACCTCGTCCAATCTCGCCCACGAACATTCGACAACTGCCAATCCATGTTCAGCCAGTACGGGCGTATCGGCGGGGAGAGAGTCTGGGTGGCGTTGGGAGTGAGGACGATACCTCGGAAACGTTGTCCGACTCGTAGTTCGCGGATGAGGCCGAGTCGGGCTAGTTTTTTGCCGGAGCAGCGTTTAGGGTCGCAGTGTCCGAAGTCCCATTGTGCGAGGGGTAGTTGAAGTTGGGTTTGGAGGATGGCGTCTTCTTCGTCTTCTTCTCCGCCGTCATCCTCGTCATCCTCGTCTTTGTCGGTGGCTCGAGCTTTGCCCTTTCGAGAGCGGGAGGGGGGATCTTGACTTCCCTCTGAGCCGGACTGTGAGTCTGAATCGTCCTCGTCATCATCTTCTTCCTCCTCGTCCGGTTCTACGATGCTTGCGGGTTTCCAATTATCGCTTTCTAGATAGTAGTCAGCGCGACTAGTTCCTCCGCCTCCTCCTCTTCTTCCTCCTCGTCCGCCTCGTCCGCGTTTTGAGGAACTTCCTCCTGATCCTCCGCCTGAGCCTCCTCGACTACCTCCGCGTGGTTTTCCCATTTGTATCTTTGACGAAATTTTGCTCAGTTGAGTTTCAAGCTGTCGAGGACAGGGCACGGACGAGCGCCTGTGGGAGTAGGGGAGGGATGAAGAAGGTGATGGTCCTTGTCGAGACGACAGCATGGCAGATCACGTGAGCTGAGGGTGTGTGTGGGGAAGCAAGTTCGGGTGAAGCGGGAATAGAATATGGAAGTTTAGCGCCTGCCTTTCTCCTCTTTCGGCCTCTTCTCTCCACGCCATCGACGATCTTCTCATCTTCATATTTTTCTTGAGCATGTCATTCGCTTCCCCGGAGATATGCTTCCCCTCCTTCCTTCTGCTGTGCGTTGCTGCTTGTGATTCGAATCATTGTGAGGGAAGAGGGAGAAGGAAGGAGTCAGCAGTGGAAGATGCTGGTGAGTGCGAGCGAGCGAGTCGTGGAGGGGGAAGACTTGGATCCGGACCAGACGGTATTCTCTCAGTGGATCCAGTCTCAGCCAGCAGAAGTCAGAACACCAAGAAGGCGGAGCTGGTGCATGTGCCAAATTGATTCGAAGTCCTTGTCACAGGCATCTGAGATTTTAGTCTGGAGCCTTTCACAGCGGTCTCGGTCGAAGCGGTCTTCTTGTTTGCTTCCCCCTGGCAGCAAAGAGTATATAAACAGCACTCCTTCCTTCCCGTCCGACCTCCTTCCTCCCCACCACAACCATCGTCAGACTATACAGCTTCCCTTTTCTGTTGGTCTCTTTACCCCTTTCCCCTAATTCAGCACACCACACCCCCACTCCCCTTATCAACTAATCAGTAAACATGGGATACAACGTCGAGCAGGAGGAGAAGGCCTTCCAGCAGGAGGTCGAGGCCGTCAAGCAGTGGTGGAAGGTGAGTTCCTCTTTTCCATTCCCACTCGCTCTTGCTGAAATCGCGCGTACAGACACTGACATCAACAAAAACGCGTCTGTTTCCGGCCAATAGTCTCCCCGTTTCGCACGCGTCGTTCGCCCCTACACCGCAGAGCAGGTCGTCAGCAAGCGTGGTACCATCAAGCAGACTTACCCCTCCAACGAGCAGGGTAAGAAGCTCTGGACCTCTCTCCAGGCCCACGACAAGGCCGGCACCACCTCCCACACTTACGGTGCCCTCGACCCCGTCCAGGTCACCCAGATGGCTAAGTACCTCGAGACTGTCTACGTCTCTGGCTGGCAATCATCATCAACCGCCTCTTCCACCAACGAGCCCGGTCCGGATCTTGCCGATTACCCTTACAACACTGTCCCCAACAAGGTCGAGCACCTCTTCATGGCTCAGCTCTTCCACGACCGCAAGCAACGCGAGCAGCGTCTCCGTCTCTCCCAGGCTGAGCGCAAGGCTACCACCTACATCGACTACCTCCGCCCCATCGTTGCCGACGCAGACACCGGTCACGGTGGTCTCACCGCCGTCATGAAGCTCACCAAGCTCTTCGTCGAGAAGGGTGCCGCCGGTATCCACATCGAGGACCAGGCTCCCGGTACAAAGAAGTGTGGTCACATGGCCGGCAAGGTCCTTGTCCCCATCTCCGAGCACATCAACCGTCTCGTCGCCATCCGATTGCAGTACGACATCATGGGTGTCGAGAACCTTGTCGTCGCCCGAACTGACTCCGAGGCCGCTACTCTCATCACCACCAACGTCGACGAGCGTGACCACCCTTTCATCCTCGGTACCACCAACCCCAACCTCGAGCCCCTCGTCAGCGTCATGACCCGCGCCGAGAAGGAAGGCAAGACCGGCGACGCCCTCCAGGCCATCGAGGACGCATGGACTCAACAAGCAGGTCTCGCCCTCTTCTCCGAGGCTGCCGCCCTCGCTCTCCAACGCATCAACCCTTCCAAGGTGGACGCGTTCCTTGCCGAAGTCGCACGCGTACCCAACCACAAGGCACGCGCCATTGCCAAGGGTTACGGTCTCAACGAGAAGAGCGGATTCTACTGGGACTGGGACGCGCCACGAACTCGTGAGGGTTACTACCAGTACCGCGGAGGCACGCAGTGCGCCGTCAACCGTGCCGTCGCTTTCGCTCCTTACGCCGACTTGCTCTGGATGGAGACCAAGTCGCCTATCCTCTCCCAGGCCAAGGAGTTCGCCGAGGGTGTCCGCAAGGCCCACCCCGGCCAATGGCTCGCTTACAACTTGTCGCCTTCGTTCAACTGGGACGCTGCCAAGCTTACCACCGACCAAATGCGCAGCTACGTCTGGGACCTCGGCAAGCTCGGCTTCGTCTGGCAGTTCATGTGCGTTACTTCTCTCTCTCATATCCTCGCTTTGGTAGCATTTGTGCTGACCTTCTTCTCTTTCTCTTTCCTCACAGCACTCTCGGTGGTCTGCACAGCAACGCCTACATCTCCGACGTCTTCGCCAAGGCATTCGCAAAGGAGGGCATGAAGGCTTACGTCGAGCAGGTCCAGCGCAAGGAGCGGGAATCTGGCTGCGACGTCCTGACGCACCAGAAGTGGTCCGGTGCCGACTTTGTCGACAACTTGCTCAAGACAGTAACCGGTGGTGTCTCCAGCACAGCTGCTATGGGCAAGGGTGTTACGGAGTCCCAGTTCGGCGGCAAGCACTAGATATCTTGTCTTCCCAATCATATCATTCTTCCTCGGTCTTTTTTACTATACGCATTTTCTGTCCCCTCGCTCCCCTCCCTCCTGATTTAACGTCTTTCCTTTCTCCTTGTTCTCGGACTATGGCACTTTCCTCTCCTTTTCCATCTACGCTCTGGCGCACAATCCATAGCTCTTATTCATACACAGCACACCTGATTCGGCAACGAGCTTGACGTGAGATGCATGAACGCGAGGTGTTGCTGTTGTTATGTTCTGCTGCGGTGACCCCAAGACCTGTGAGACTCAGCACACGTCTGATTTGAAATCACGTGACTCGCAACAGCGACGCGTTTCGACGCGTCCAAGGAGGGCGGAGATCAACACTTTCGTTTCGACCACCACTTCCCCCTCAAGCATCAAGGTCAAGGTCAAGGACAATACCCCCAAACGGATCTTCCACCATGGAAGGAAATCACGCGCCTGGGGCCCCGGCCAGCAGCGCGCCCTTCCAAACCCCACGCCGACCGACAGCAATGGACTCCGCGGCCTTCAAAACACCCCTCCGCACTCCCCTCGAACAAACCTCCAAAACACCCATAATAGACATGGCCTTGGCCATCGAGTCTCAAAAGGAGAACGTCATTCCTCGCGCCAAGGGACGTTCAGCCTCTGCGCTCCACAACAATCTGGCTCTACAACATCGTGAGCGGAGCGAGAAATTGGCGACGCAGCGTCAGGAGCACGAGAAGCGGATTCACTCGGAGGAGAATGCAGAATCGGAGGACCCGCTCGAGGCGTGGGATTCGTACATCCGATGGACGATCGATTCTTACCCGCGGGTCAGACAACCGAGTCTGGTCTCGTACCCCTCCTCGAACTCGCAACTCGGACTTTTTTCAGACAGAAAGTGTACGCACAGGATGTCAGGTATTTGCGCTTCTGGGTGTTGTATGCGAACAACTGTGAGGATCGGAGACAGGTTTTTAAATTCCTTTTGTCGAATGAGGTGGGTACGAATTGGGCGACGTTGTACGAGGAGCTAGCGAATGTGTTGGAGGCGAATTCTTTGTGAGTCTTCCCTGTGCCTCGTCTCTCCGTGTAATATGTGCGCTGTGCTGATGCTGTGGCTCGCCTTCTTATTCCTTTTTTCCCGCTAGATACGACGAAGCGGACGAGACCTATAAGCTTGGAATTCACCGCCGCGCACACCCTCTCGACCGCCTCAACCGCCGTTACAAGGAATATCAACAACGAATCCTCCTCCGCCCAGAAGCTTCGGGCCAAGCTGCAGCGAATGGCGGCAGCGGCTCTTACACCGACGCGCTCAAAGCTGCTATGGCCGCAGCCAAGCGATCCATGCTGGGCACGAAGACCGATGCGCGTTCGGGCGCTCCGAGCATGTCTGCCAATACAGTGAGGGGAGGTGGGGTTTGAGTAGTGCCGGCTTGGGCAGTGGTGGACCTTCGTCAAGCGGGCCCGCACTGGCGGGAGCCTCTTCAAACGTTACAAAATTGGCCGTCTATCGGGACGACGACGGTGATGAGCAAGCAACCCAGAATCAACATGCATCCAAGGCAGGAGGCGGGTCGGAATGGGACTCCCTAGGATCCAAAGTTCAACGACAGCAGGAGAATCACGCGACGGCTAAAGCATGGCGGGCGAGAAGATGTCTGCTGCTGGGACGAACAAGACGCCGGGCAAGAGTGGTGCTGTGCCGTGAATGTCTTTCGGGATTCGGATGATGAGGATCAGGGGCCGGCTGTTGTTCGAGGATCCGCTGATGCGGGTGGTCGGACTCCACGTGGGCGTTTGGGTTCGGGACCGGGTATGGGAAGGGTTGCGTTGGCGCCTTCTTTGTCGGAGACGGATCAGCTTCGTCAAAATCCTTTCTTGCGGTGGGATAAGGACCTTTTGAGTGGGGAGGGCAAAGTCGAGGCCCCTGCACCAGCACCAGCACCGGTACCGGCGCCAGCTCCGGAAACAAGGAAGGAGTCCGCGATGGAAGTCAAGAAGAGCAAGAAGAGTAAATCTTCTGCGACGAGTGGTGGACACAAATCTTCATCTTCGTCATCGTCAAGGTCGAAGGACAAGGAGACAGCTGCAGCGTCCACCAGCAAAAGTTCGGCAGGCTCGGGACCGAGACGTGAACGGCATGCGTTCCCGATACTCTTACTCTATCCTCATCTCGCCACACTCGAGGAGGTCGTCACCAGCTTTGAAAAGGGGATGACGAGGTGGACGGAACCTAGTTTGGAGGTTTGCATTGAGGAGATCCTACTTACTAAACGGGGTATCTCTTGTTCGGCGGACTCGGATCCGTGGGCTTATCTGGACGAACGCGTGGGGGTGTCGTGGCCGCCCAAGATGGAGGCAAAGGCACCGGAGCCACAATGCTCTGTGAAGGCTGATGAGGATGTGGTGATGACGAACGCGTCTTCGAGTGCGCCTTCGTCCAAGAGCGACCTACATCAACGGTCAGTACCTCTTCGTCCCAAGAACGACCTGCATCGATGATCATTAGCTCGTCGTCCCAAGAACGACCTGCGACAACTATATCTGCCTCTTCGTCCCAAGAACGAGTCGCATCGACTGCAAGTGCGTCTTCATCCCAAGAACGAACAGGCTCGCACAAGCGGAAACGCGAGGGAGATGGTCATACGAGTACCTCCAATCTCAAGGTCAAGCCGAAGCCGAGAGAAGTCACGCAGACTGTCACCATGTTCACGAAGGCCGCCGAGCTTGACGTTCGTGACATGTTCAACGGTGACGATTCTGAGGACAGCGGTGATGACGATGACGACGATGACGATGATGAGGAGAGCGACGATGAATTCTCCCATCGACGAGGTCCTGTGCCTCCTACGCCATCGGCCAGACATGTCAGTGGACCCAGCGTCATGCCTGCCACGCCCGCCTCTCAACGACAACCCGTTGACGAAAATGGCGACCCGCTCCTGATGTCCGGTCGCCGGATGCCGAGCGTTTCCCGCAGCGGTGGGGGAGGGGGTGTACTTGCGCCACGAGTTCTTTCTGATCCTCTGGCTGCGTTGGGGACGGTTTCCGCTACGCCCATACGAGCGCCTTTGGTGGCGAGGATTCCCTTTGAGAAGGTGAATGTGCCTGGGTCGAGTTCGGTTCCTGTCCCTGCTCCCGCCCTGAGTGCAGCGCCGGTGATGATGGGCCCGCCGCCTGTTCCTAGAGCTGTGTCGGCGTCTGGTGCAATGAGGGTGCCGCAGAGGATGGAAGTTTTCAGAGAGGACGAAGAGGAGGAGGAGGAAGAAGCAGAGGAGGAGCGGAGGGAGCGAGAGGAGATCAGTGTTGGGCCTAAGGGTGCGGATGGAGACGGAGAGGAACAGGAAGATCAGACTCCGGAAGGGGAGAACCCTGATGATCTTCTCATAAACGGTACACACGTCTACCATGCCTTGACGCCCATCACCGAAGCGACTGAGTTCACACGTTTCACCGCTCGGACAGCTCGGACGCCCGGAACAGCCAGCAAGCCTAGTCGGACGGACATGAGCCAAGACGTCCTGGCTCGATGGAATCACTCTCGGCGAGGCTCGGCACGCGGTTCTTTGGCCCGGGATGACGAAGACAGCAGTAGCGAGGACGAGACGGTTGATTCTCAGATTCCGAAGTTGATGGTCCTTACCGATGCTCAACGACAACAGATGCAGAAGGACCCGAGCTCGGTTAATGTCAGTGGAAGCCTGAGCGAGCTTGGGCCGTCTAGCAAGGCCAGAGAGGGTGCGTTGGGACCGACGAATTCGATATCGGAGGAGGCTTCGACGTCCATTAGAAACGACATCGCCGACCGTTCGGACGCTTCGAGTCACGGTTTCCCGGTTCATAGCGATAAGCCCTTGGAGCCTACTGGGCTTTGGGATCGCCCGCGTGCGTCGGCTGGCGAGCTTAGCGCATTGCTGATCGAGCAGAATGAGCATACCGGTGCTTCAGCTGCCCCACCAACCCATCTCGACTTTGGCTCCAGCTTGGTCATCAGCGAGTACAATCAGGCTGGCGGCGAATCGATTCTTCCTGAAGGAGCAGAGGATGGCGAACATGTCATTGCGAATCCGTGTCCGCCCGTCGATGCAAAGAACATTGCTCACATCCTCAGTAGGCTCGAGCACAAGATAGAGGACCTCCCACACTTTATCGACTTCCGGGCTCACAGTGCTGGTGGGATACTGGAGACGTTGCAATCGGCCGTACGGTCGGCCACGCGGAAATCACTAGGCGGAGCGTCTATTGCTAAGAATGGCCAGGTCAAGATTCAATGTCAGCTGGACATTGCGGGTGCCCCCTTTCATGTCATACGCAAGCTCGGTGAAGGTGGCTATGGAGCCGTCTTCCTTGCGGACGACATCACATCTTTTGCGCCGTCCCTGCGTCCTCAACTCTGCATGGTGGAACCTGAGGATTCTATGGACATCGATGACGACGACGCCAAGCGGAAGGTTGCGATCAAGATCGAGAGTCCTCCGAATGCATGGGAGTTCTATGTCTTGCATCAGCTCGAAATGCGGCTGCCGCCGTACGTGTTGCCTTCGCTGATCAGCGCTCGCAAGTTGATCGCGTACCAAGACGAGTCCTTCCTCCTGCTTCACTACGGAGACAAGGGCACCTTATTGGACGTCGTGAATGGAGCCGTCGGAGCTGGCGTCGCGAGCTCGGGGGCAAGCGGTGCTTCGGGATCTACAGGTGTCGATGAAGTCCTGGCAATGTTCTTCACCATTGAGCTCATCCGGATCGTCGAGCAGATGCATCACTGCCGGTTCGTCCATGGCGATATCAAGATCGACAACTGCCTGCTTCGACTGGACGAAGTGCTTGACGAGTCGGAATGGACGCCCAAGTACTCGGCCAGTGGAACCGGATGCTGGGCGGCGAAGGGGATGATCTTGATCGACTTTGGTCGGGCTATTGACCTGTCGTGCTACCCTGAGGGTCAGACCTTCGTGGCCGACTGGGAGGCGGACGAACGTGACTGCATGCAGATGCGCGAGGGTAAACCCTGGGTGTACGAGGTCGACTACTTCGGAATCGCTGCGGTGGCGCACTGTCTCTTGTTCGGCAAGTACATCGAGACTCACACTTCGGGCGAAGAGGACGGTCAAGAGGTGAACGGAGCTCCCAGGCTTGTGCTCAGCCAGCCTCTGCGGCGGTACTGGCAAGGCGAGCTGTGGGGGAAACTGTTTGACCTGCTGCTGAACCCTGCGGCCGTCACAGGAAAGGCCTCATTTGAGCCCATCATAGAGGAGCTGGCCGAAGTTCGGGGCGAGATGGAGTCTTGGTTGGAAGTGAACAGTCATCGTGCTGGAAAGGTACGTACTGCTGACAGGAAAGCACTCTCCAGATTTGCAGAAAGGAGACTGACGCAAGGCTTTCTTTTCCTTTTCGGCTGCATCAGAATCTCCGCGGTATGCTCAAGAAGTTGGAGTTGTGGGCGATGAAGCGGAATGAGTGAGGAGGAGGAGGAGGACTTTCTTACTTTTGTTCTTAAGTTGTGCATCTCTCTGCGAGTCTCTATATTACATTCGTCCTGGGAGATCTCATGACTGAGGAAGACTCTACAAGACAGACAGAAGGAGGAACGTACTCCGAGAGCTTGAAGCTGCATCGAGGTTGTTGTGCTGCCGGCGAAGGATTCTTCTTGTGCGACGAGGTCACCTCTCTCCCTCTTCCGCACGACGACCACACTGACATACTTCAACCTGAGCTTTCAGGAATTAGTCAAACGAAGGTGAACGAGAGTAAAGAGAATGTCAGCCCTGAACATCGAGAGCGACTTCTCTTCGCTGCTCCAGCAATTGGAGGATGATCGCGCCGTGGCAGATGTGAGTTGGAGAGGCCCAGCAGGAATTCGTCGAAATTCGCTGACCTTTCGAAACGCTCGCAGACCATCAAAGAGAACGCGAAGGTGGTAGAGCGAGCGCACAGGCTTCTAGCTGCTCATCTCAATCGTGTCCATTCGGCCAAGGCACCGCAAAGTGAGTGATGGGCAATCTCTGGGAAGAATTTGTGCGGACCTTACCAATTTCTTTTCTCTTCCGACCCTGTACAGTCGCCATCATCGTCGCGGACTCGGCCTCCCTCTTTGCGGAGTGCAGACAGACGATCTCGACGCTGACTGCATCTGTGCCAGAGCAACAGTACTGGAAGGTGAGAAAAGTGTACTTCACAATTCGTGCAATGGCGTGTGTGTGTGATTCTGAACAGAATTTCTTTGGCCGTCGTTTACGTCCGCCAGTACAATGGGATCTGGAACAACTCGTTCAGCGCGATCATTGGGACGGCGGCGTTGGCCTTCTTCTTGAGCACAGGTTTGCTTCTGACGAAGGACGAAAGTTCGAGGGTACTCGGTTGTGAGTGTGCCCTTCAAAATTTTCGTTGATGTCTGGACGGTGTGTGGGAACTGAAGGGTCTTCTTCTTTCTGCCTTCCAGTGAGCCAGGAAACCTCGTCCCGAATCTTCCTCTCCACCGAGGAGTATCTGCACGGCTTGGTCAACATGATCAACGACCTGTCCAGACTTGCGATGAATGCTGTCACAGTCGGTGAGTTTGGGCGATCTAATTGCATGGTCCGTGACAGGGTTGTTGCCGCTGACCACGCTCCTGGCTCCTGATGCAGGGGATTACTCCTCGCCGCTTCGCATGTCAAGCTTCGTCAAGGAGGTGCATTCCGGCTTCCAGCTTCTCAACCTCAAGAACGACAGTCTGCGCAAGCGATTCGACGCCATCAAGGTGAGAAAAAGAAAAAGCCTTCGAGCTTCAGACATCCGAGGCCAAGAATAAGGTGACTGATCATGTTTCTTCTCTCATTTTGCATTGCATTATTTGTCACCAGTACGACGTGAAGCGCATCGAGGAAGTTGTCTACGACCTATCTCTGCGCAAGCTCTTGTCGGCAGAGGACATCGCAGCCATCGACACCTCGGCACCGATCGCACCACCAGCAGGTGCCTCCACCACAGCAGAAGCCCGGCCCAAGGTCTTGGCGATCATGTCTGGTGGAACATAAATCTGCGCGCGAACTCAATTGTAGAGCTCTTCATACAGAGCATGCTGGCGTGGAAGCCTTGTGCATAAAAGTAATGCAACAGTCGAGAGCATGAAGTCTGGTTAGGGAAAGAAAGACGTGCAAGCAAAAAACTCCCTGCGCGACAGTGCTACCTGCCTGGATTTCGAGGATAGGGGTTGAACGGATCCCGCTCTCGTGAGGCAAATGGATCATCGAAGGAACCCTGTCCCTGTGGGAGAGGCGGCCGTTGCTGTTGCTGTTGCTGTTGCTGTTCATAAGCGAACCCTTGGTTCTGTTGTGCCTGATGAGGGAACGAGCTCGGGTTCGGCATTTGACCGTGTGGAATCTGTTGTCCGGAGATGGGAGGGAAGATCCCGCCATTCACAAAGGCTTGTGCGGCAGCAAAGTTCGGAGACGGCATCGCGCCGCCAGCACTACCGCCCACAGCTCCTCCCGGTGGGCCCCAGATGCTACCTTGACCCGGTGGATTAGGGGCCGTGCGCATGTCCATAGGTCCCGGTGACCAGATACTGCCACGATGACCGCCAGAGGGCGAGTTCGCAGAGCCGCCCATGCCACCGAACAGTAAAGCTGGTTGTTGAGATGGCGGTGGAGGCGATAGGCCATTGTTCAGGGCTGAAACCGGAGACCCTACATATGGACTACTCGTGTGCGAAAACAAGCCACCACCACCACCACCACTTGCTGGCCCACCTGGTGTCGCGTGCGTAGCTGCGAGCGCCTGAGCAACGCGATTTGGCGATCCCACCAGCTGTTGTGCACCGCCTGTGGACTGATTCGGGCCATTCAGCACCTGGAGAAGAAGATCTTGTGCTGTTCGGGCTCCGCCCACCGCTTGTGACTGGATTCTCGCATGCGTAAGACGCTCGCCTCCCATCGGAACATTGATCGGACTGGACGCAACCGCGCCTGTTTCCGTCGGTTGGCCGCCGGGTGGATGAGTCCACAGATCCCGCACGGCAGGAACGAGGATCATGTCCTCTTCGCTGTCTTCATCATCATTGAAGTTGGCTCCATCCCGGTCGAGCCTGTCTGGCGCATCGCTCATCGCGTCAGAGCGATTGTCGACAGCACGCATCGCAAGGTCTATGACGTCTTCTGTAGACTCGGAGAACCCTTCCGAGCTAGTCTCAGCGAGGGCGACCGGTGGACCGTGAGAATGGCTAATCGACTCGAGCGGTTGTTGATCTGTGTGCTCCGCGACGCGGAAATCCCTCGAGGCTGCGCCAGCATTATTGTAAGACGTAGACCGTGCGTTGTCGTGCGCAGTTGGAGGCATCATATGCTCGTTCGTGAATCCAGTCCCGACCTCTTCGCTGTCAGGAACAGCATACATGAAAGCATTCCGTTCATCATCAAAGATGATCGGACTGGTCTGTGACTCCGCCACGACCTTAGCATCGATGAGCAGATCCGCGATTCGCATCAGTTGCTCTTCGTTCGGATGAGCTTGGCTGAGCCCGATCGCTCCGCAAGCTTCACCCATGCCGCCGCTGGCATGTGGAAGCATCGCTTTTTTGGTGGGACTGAATCCTCGCATGTCCAAGTCCTCTTCTAGACAAAGAGCAGGCGCGCCAAGCGGTCCGAGGGTATCGAGAGAAGGCAGGTCATTCCAAGGGAAGGCGAAGCGGAGCGTGTTGATAAAATCAACAGAGCTCCTCCAGAAGGTGAAGATGCTCTCCACTACGCCCCCGTCAGCCCTGGATTTGGCCAGGGTCACGTCGCTTTCCCGCACGGTCGGGATCCGATCGAAGGATAGCGTCGTGTCCGCGACGCTGTCGGAATTCGAGCTCTGGCTAGAGGTCAGCGCTCGGTCTTTACACCGCTGGATGTACTCAAGATGGGCCTTGACCCACTTGATCGCGACACGTAGAGCAGGGAGCACTCTTCGGAACGTAGCAGTGACGCGTTGCTCCGCTGGAGGCAGCTGTGTCCGTTGACCTTCCCCTGCCACAAGGGTACCGCGTCTTGCGCTTTGGAGAACGCCTCGAGTCTCTTGGGTGCCGACGTCCAAAAGGACGCGAATCACTTCGAGCACGTGCGCCACGAGCTGATTCTCGATGCTCAGATGGACCGCTTGCCGCTGTTCAGAAGTGAAAGAATCTGGCAAGAATTCGTCATCGTCGTCATCGACATCTCCTTCCTTTTCCACCGACTGCTGCTTTGCCTTCCCGTCTCGTCCTTTCCCATTCGAGTCTGGTGCAGACGCAGCCTTGCCCTTCTCCGTGCCAGACTTTCTCCGTGAGCTCGAGGCCTGTCGCGAGGATGTACCATTTCCTGCTGAGGTGTTGCGCCACAGCCGCATCGTCCAGGAAGCCGAAAGTCCGCTGATGACGACTTTGCTGATAGTGTCGGGCGTTAGAGCTCGGTTCTTGACCAATAGTGCAAAGCGAGCCACGACGATTTGGTTCAGAGCTTCGAGCGAGGTGAAGCTGAAAGAGAAAAGTTCAATCAGCTCATCGAACGATCAGGAGCAGGATGAGTTGAGCTAGGGGTCGTGGAAATTGCGACTTACTACACTTTGCGATGGAACAGACCATGCAGTGCGACGAATTCCCTCTTCCAGACCTCCACGAATGCATTGGGATCTGAAGAAGCGTACTCGGCTTCCATACCAGCCACCATTTCTCTGAGCCTCCTTGGTCGCCAACCACGCTCGAACTTGACTTCCCTAGCGGCAGAACCTCCTGCGCCTGCAGCTTTGCTCTGAAGCTCGGCATGCACAGTGGCCTCTAGCGCGCGTGCCCACGTTTCGACGCCCTGCCCAAGCTAGAATCCAGATTTTGCCTGGCAGTTTCGAAGGGACCCGACAACAGAGCGCCCGATAGTAGTGATGTACCGCACCGAGTGGATCCTCCATGTACGTGGCAATGACGGCCAACTGGTTGGAAGGGTTGCCATTGTCAGGGAGCAGCAGACGTGCTTGGGTGTAGAAGATGGAGGCGCGTGTGTAATCAGGTCCCGACTTCCCCGCGCCTTTGACATTCGCACTCTTCGAGACACTCTCTCCTGGCTTGTCCGAAACCTGCACTCGATATCTGGCGAGGTCACCGCAGCAGATGAATGCCTTGTGCACATTCTCGACCAGCCGATCGCGGTTTGACGGGATCTGGGCCGCTTTGACTTGAGCGGCGGCCTCTGCTGAGGATTGACCGGATGAGGCGAATGAGATTGTTCCGGCGCCTTGAACACGATTCATACCGGCCGAAGGAACGGCGTTGCGCGGGATGTCGTCCACGTCATTGGTGCGGGCGCCGCCTTGGCGACTGGGGTCGGCTGAGGAAGGAGGGAGGGGCGACGAGCTGCTGGTGATTGTGCTGGAATCCGGATCGTAGGCGATGCCCAAGGCGTCAAACATGGGTTTGGCTTCGTGCAGCTGGAATGTATGCACGATGCGCGCGGCGAGCTCTTGCCAGAACGTCTCTTCGCTCAACAAGAACTTGCGATATTCTGTTGCGACACGGGTGTATTCGTTCAATTTGGCCTTTCGGGTTGTTGAGGATGCACCTCCTCCTGCACCGTTGTTGCCCTGCCGTGACGATGAGCCGCGCTTGCTTGCGGCCCCGGAGCCAGATGCATTATTGAGTGATGCGATGGCCTTTTCGAGGACGGAGAGATGTTTGCGGTAGATAGCGACAAGCGGGTGTGTGGTTTCTACCCAGAGACTGGAGTCGACGCCGTGGGCGGAACGGGTGAAGGTGCAGGAGAAGAGCAGGTTGAGGTATGTGTTCCGCAAGTTTTTGCGTGCGAATTCCAGATCTGAGTTGGGTCCGGTCAATGAAGGCAGACTGCCGTGGGAGCTCGCTTTCTCGCCTGCTGTAGCGAGGTATTCCTTGAGGACGCTTCGTTGCGATTTGGCTTCCTTTGAGAGCTGGGACGAGCGTGCGTCTTTGCTTTGTGCTGCCGTTTGTTGGGCATCAATTTCGCCTGCTGATGCTAATGCTGAGGCGGTTGAGGCGGAGACGTGCCTATCCTCTGCACCATGCCCATGCGCTCTGTCGCGCGTCCGATGCGGAGAAGACCTCGCCATAGTCGCGTCTGCCTGAGTTTGTGGTGGGTTCGGGGTCGCTGGCTTGAAGAGGAGGGATCTTGAGATGACGCAGGGAAGTACGCGTAGGTGGGGTGCTTTTGTGATGGGGGTTAGGGTAAATGCTTCAGGGCTTCCGTGCTTCTTGAATGCCGACTACGGCTTGGGGGTTCGCGGCTCAATGCTCCATCGTCTGTCGGCCGTGAGCAAGGCGGCGGCGGAGTGCTTCTATGGGATGAGGAGGAAAGGAGGTCGTGGTGGTCAGCAGGAAGAAGGAGCGGTCAGCATCATCGTGCATTCCTCCTCGTCCTCATCCTTGCCGCTGTCGTTGCTGGCAGCTCCCACCACAGCAGCAGCAGCAATAAGAGGAACAGGAAAGATGGCCGCCCTCCGCTCGACAGCTGCCAGGTCATTCGCAAGGACAGCGGGGCCAAGGTCGCTGTTGACCCCGTTCACGACCCCTTCAGCATACAACAGAGCCTTCCCAACACCTCGCGGACTGCATATATTCCCACTTCGCAGCTTCCATGGCATTCAACGCGACCCATACATGCCCTGTGCGCCGCATTCAACAGGTCTAAGGCTCACAGCAGTGCGACAGGCTACGCTTCTTTCGATCCCAGCGAGACGCGGTTTCCATACATCAAGGTCACTGCTTCAAGAAGCTCAGAAGGAGAATAAGGACCTCAAGCAAACGGTACAGCAAGAAGCGACCAAGTTAGCTGATGAGCTGGCCAAGTCTACCGGCGCGTCAGGCGTAGATACACTCGCGGAAGTAGGATCGACCAAGCCCAAGAAGCTGTCCGAGAACATCTACACGATTCCCAACCTCTTGACCGCGTCCCGGCTGTTGACGTGTCCCATCATAGGATGGCAGGTCCTCGAGGGAAACATGAAGACGGCCACTGGGCTCCTGTTCTTTTCCGCGTTGACGGATCTGCTGGACGGATACCTGGCACGTCGGTGGAACAGCCATACCGTCTTTGGCAGCATTGCCGACCCGGCCGCCGATAAGGCTTTGATGACGGTCATGGTCGTCACCCTCGGCATCAAGGGCCTGATTCCTCGTGAGTCTTCGAAGGCCAGCACAAAGTATGACTCAGACTGCTGTGTTCTGAAATCCCTCTTCCTTTTCCAGCATTGCTCGCGATGTTGATCATCGGACGCGACGTCGGTCTCGTCCTCTCCGCCTTCTACATTCGTTACAAGTCTCTCCCGCCGCCCAAGACATTCTCCCGCTACTGGGACTTCAGCCTGCCCTCTGCCTCCGTCCAACCGACGCAGATAAGCAAGTACAACACCTTCCTTCAACTCTGCCTCGTGGGCGTCTCGACCGTCTTGCCGATCTTCAGCCCGGAGACTCAGGAGCTGTGTGGCCCTGCGATGACTGCCTTCCAGTATCTAGTCGCAGGCACGACCATCTGGAGTGGAGCCAGCTATGTCTTCCGACGGGGGGCTGTCACCTACTTGAATCGAAAGCCTTGATATAATCTGTGTCTTTCCTTGGACCACTTCTTTGACCTGCGTGATGATTAAGGAAGTCCCCGGTGATAGCCGGTCCCCACACTCCACACCTTCGTGATGGCTCGAGCTCTTGGTCTTCCACCACACACAGTGTCCCTCTTCTTAGGTACCCACTCATACAACAATGCTGGCATCGAGAGCGCTTCTGCAGGGCCATGCGCGGTCCAAGGCATACGGCTTCATCGGCCTGGGAGTGAGTTTCGACAGCATTCATTCATGATGGAATGGCAGACTGATTCGCGTATGTATTTCCCACAGGCAATGGGAAAGGAAATGGCCTCCAACTTGACCAGGTCCCTCTTCAAGGATCCCGACCCAGAGATCTCCATTGTCGTACACGACGTCTCAGAGCGCACCATCACCCGCTTCCTCTCCTCCCAATCCTCCCTCTTCCCAGGCCGCAAGATCGTAACCGCAAACTCCCCCGCAGGCGTGGCCCGACAAGCCTCAACAATTGTGTCGATGCTGCCATCGTCGCCGCAAGTACGGGAGGTATACACAGCCGAGGGCGGTATTCTTGATGGTCTGAGTGATCTGCGCGGAGATCAGCCCGCTCAGCCAGAGCACTCCACCCTCCTGCTCGACTCGACGACCTGCGACCCTGCCACCTCGGTCGAAGTCGCCAAGCTCATCCGGAACGCCGGCGCTCTTGAAGGGTCGACGGGACACGAGGGTGCATTTGAGATGCTCGACTGTCCCGTATCTGGTGGTGTGGTGGGTGCGCGGGCGGGGACGCTGAGCTTCATGGTCGGCTCTGATTCTCCTACGAGCTTTGCCCGGGCGGAGCCAACACTTCTTACGATGGGCGCTCGAGCGATACACTGCGGGAAGAACTCGTCTGGCCTGATTGCCAAGCTCTGCAACAACCTGCTCCTCGGTATCAGCATGCTCGGGGTGAGTGTCTCGACCTGAACTACAGATATGATGAGGACGAACGATGTTGAACATGTTCTTTTTATCCCCACAGACTGCTGAAGCCATGCTCTTAGGGCAAGCGCACGGCCTCAACCCGCAAGTTCTCGCCCACATCTTGAACACCTCAACCGGTTCGTAAATGCCTTTCTGTCCTGATCGGTTCTGACAATTTGAAGAAAGGGGGCCACGACGGAGCGCTGAACCTCTTTTCCTCTCTCTTCTTGACAGGAAAGTGCTGGTCAAGTGAGACGAACAACCCAGCACCAGGTGCGTTGAAAGGGACACAGTACAGCCCGCCAGCAGACCGGGACTGGGAGGGCGGCTTCGCAAGCAGGTACGTGACGGACTAGGGCACTTTTCTTGCTTCATTTCCACACATGATGGCTGAAATTTCATGTCTCTGTGACCTCGCAGGCTGATGGCCAAAGACCTCGGACTGGCGCAAGATGCCGCCAAAGCTGAAGGTGTGCCTATGGCTCTCGGAACACTGACTTCCAGCGTTTACACGCACCTCGCCAACAATGAAGCCTTCCAGAACAAGGACTTCAGTGTCGTCTTCAAGGCCCTTTCGGTGAGATTCTTCCTTCCTCTTTCCCCTTTTGTCCGCTCACGAATAGACCGCTGATCTTTGTTTGATTCCCATTCCCTACGCTGTCCGCCAGGCGGCTTTGGGCAACGAGCGTTTGCGAGGATAGTCACGTATGTAACAGCTACCGCCTTGTCCGTCTCCGGTTTCCCACAATACAATTGTACCTTTCAGCCAGTGTAACCTTCCGCTCGCCCTGGCTTCTGGAGTGACTGTCCTCCTGGTCCCCCGAGATTGACAGTTCCTTTGCATCAACACGACCGCCTACGAAACCTCCGATCGTGTCTTTCGCCACAATGGAATGCTTACCTCCGCTGGTAGCTGACTCGCATAGTCGAACCTGGCAAGAGGAAGGCATAGTCCCTCCTGCGAGGTGCAGAGCACTTCATCTCCCTATGCATTCAGAATTGTCCAATCTTGTCCATTTCGACTTTCTTTTCGGGCTATGGTGAGGAGGTCTTCTTGTCCAGCTTTTCGGCCAAGGCCGTCTTCAGATCTTCGACCTTGTTGGGAACAGAATCTGCGTCCGACTGGGCTTTAGGATCGACCGCAGCGGCAACGCCCTCCTGTAGCTTGAGATCGTGGTCTTCCGGCCGGAAAGTCCCATGCGTGTTCACCTTGTACTGATCCAGAAGAGGCTGGAAGACGTAGGCGCCTGGGGATGATCAGGTCAGCCGAGCGTTTGGAAGCGTATCGAGACGAGGAGAAAACGACTTACCAGTCGCGATCCCTACGAAGGTGGCTACGAAGACGGGTACCAGTCTTTGCGTGTAGCTCATTCTTGCAGATGACGAGCGGCTCTGAAGGGGATGTTGATGACTGTCGTGGCGATGGACATGCTGTCCTGCTGATGGAAAGGCACTCTTTACTCAGAACCAACAAGACCTCACACGACACAACACACAACACACTTTGAGAAAAGCTAGCGATGAATTCGATGATGTGGAAGTGTCCATGGAAGAGGCCCGACTAGCGGGCTGCTCAGCGTGTAGCGTACAATGACTGGAAGGGCTAAGAGGATGAGAAGAGGAACAATCGAGAAAGCAAGTGACTTGGACAAGAGGAACTAAACGATGACCAGAAGCATGTAAAAAGGGAGATATGGCCACTTCAGCACGCCGGGAGACCAGCAGTAGATGCCGCAGCAGCAGAGCTCGTCCCATTCGTCCCCCCACCAGCCACAGCCGCAGCCCGACGACGATTCGCCACCTCCCGATCATAGCAATCCCGACATCGCACCCTCCCCTCAACATTAACCTTAGCCCCACTGTCCAGCTTCTTCCCACACACCACCACAGCAGCAGCAGCAGCAGGGCCCGAATTCGTACCGACATTGACACGGCGCGGAGCGTTCGCATTCAAGACTATGCCCGCAGTCGTCGAGGACGTCGAATTGTTGGAAGAGTCGGAGCGATCACCGCCACAGACTAGACAGGCGCGATGCCAGGACGTACCGCGAGGACCGGGGACCGACTCTAGCATCGATAACTTCGTATTGCACCCAGCGCAGGTCGGCATCCCTCCCAATCGCGCCGGTCCACCAGCAGCACCAGCAGCACCACCTCCATTAAGCAACCCACCAGCATCTCCTCCACCGCCGCCGCCGCCGCCCATCTGGTTCGTCTTCGAGCTGATCTCCGCCATCCGTCGCGCAAAGATCCCCGCAGCCGGATTCCGCTGAGAAGCAAGTCCAGGACCTGACGCATTCCCCCTCGCTGTTGATCAGCAGTAGTGGCGGCAGCAGCAGCCATGTACGAAGGCACCCCTCGCGTCGTCACATTCAAGGACGACCTCGTCGGAGGAGCAGCGCCCGCACTCGGTTGGAATCGTCGCAAGTTCGCATCCGACGAGTGATGATCCCATCGATCGGTAGTCGACGCACCGGGAAGACCAGGAGTACGCATACTGACTCCACCACTGGGCAAACCGCTCCTCTTTGTTGCAGAGGGTGCAAGCTGTCGAGCAGAAGCTGCAGCCGAGTTCGTCGAGAAGTCCAAGATCGTCTTGTTCGCCGCCACACTCGAGGGAGGAGGTTGTGTTTCCTGACTGGGCCGAGGAGCTCGCTGATGAGTCGGATGTTCTTCATCATCAGACAAATCAACACTTCGAGCTCTCGACTCGCTCTCCCGCGGAGCAGCAGGCGCCGGTCGCTGAATCGTCACACTCGGGGCACAACTCGGATGGGCAAACGCACCCAGGGAGGGGGCCAACTCCGCATAGACCGGATCATCGAGTCGAATGAACGTCTTCTGCGGATCGATCACGTCCGAGCAAATGCTGCACTGCAGACATTCGGCGTGAAGCTGGACTCCCTGTTTGAGGGTGACCAGGACGGCATCGTCAGAAGTCTGGTTCGGACCGTCGAAGGCTCCCTGACCGCAGACGACACACCGCATCGCATCGTCCTGCCCATCCGCTTCTTTCTCCTGCATCTCCGTCCTCCTCTCCGGCGAAGATCGCCGGGATGAGGATTCACTCTTAGCTGGTGACGCTCGGCCCCCCGTCGGCACATCTGCCACTGTTCGTTGAGGCTGGGTGTCGCCAGAAGCACCAAATTCACCAACACCCAGCCCAGCTTTGTCATTATCGTCATCCTCCGCAGGTGGAAGGTGGGCATATCGCTTCACAGGGCTAACGCTCCGACTCCTCGAATCGCTACGCCTGATAGCGCCCTCTCCCCCTCGACCCGCCGCGTTGAACGAGGCAAGATTGAACCCTTTCTCCGCAGAGAAACTCGCCGTGAGAGGTCGAGGTTTGGGCGGAGACCCAGTGATACTGTTATTCCGCGTCAACTTGGGCGTCGGGCATCTTTCCATCGTAGGCGTAGTGACCATGGCCGGCGAGGACGGAGCAATGGTAGTCGAGGATGACGCAGAGAAGAGACCTTGATTCATCGTTGGCGTCGTGAAAGCATTCAAATTCAGACGGGGAGAAGTTGCCGTCGTTGAGCCGAAACGTTTTGAAAGTTCGGCAACGGTGCCAGACCCTTGACCGTTCTGTGCGAATCGGTTCATACTGGCACCACTGAAGCCTCGAGCGAAACCGGGACGGGGAGTGAGGTCGAGCGATTGAGGACGGGCCTTGATCGTTTCGCCTCGATTGAGACTGGTCAGCGGTGGTCCCATTGCCTGTGAAGTGGGCCGGGTGTCGTGTGCCGCACCAGCAGCACCGTTATTGCCCCGCCGACTGAGAAAGTCTGTTTCGACCCGGGAGGAGCAGAGACCAATGTGGTGGAGTGAGGACGCGTCTTAGTGATCGTTCCATCTCGCTGTACAGTGGCAGCGGCCGTCCGCGCAGCAGCGGGGACGACAGTAGGTCTCTTCTTCCCGAAACAATCTTCGCATGTAGGCTGACCGTCCATGCCGACCATGATGGGTTCACCGTCGCCCAACGGCGGGGAACCTCCACCACGGGAGCAGAGCGTACATCTCCAACAGCGCCCATGCCAAATGGCTTCGCCTGCCTTGACGAACTTGCCATCCTCCTTGGTGGAGCCGAGCACGGGTTTGCCACAGTCCGAATTCTTGCAGGTGCCAATACTGAAGCGGTCGGTATAGCATGGCCGACAGAAGTATGCCGATCCCTTCTTATCTCTGAGCATCCTCGTTCCTTGCTCATCTGCAACATTTCCTCCTCCTCCCTGATTCTGATTGGCCGGACTGGCGTAGATGGTCGAATCTCGGGCAAGACGACACCGCAGCCGCTGCAGGCCCATGTCTGACGACTGTGGACGGGGTCGATGAGACTACCGACTACTTTGGAGAGTGTGCCATCTGAGCCTTCGAGAGTTGGAGAAGTGTAGTCCGATCCGACGGAGAGGTCCGCAGCGACGCTAGGCGGACTGACAGTAGCAGTCGAGGACGTGCTGGTCCTACCACTGCTAATGCTGCTCCTACTACTGGCGCCAGAGAGGGAAGAAGCGTTGGAGGAGCGTAAGTCGCGGTTGATACTGGACGGCATGGCAGATCCTAGTCCTCGATTGGAAGCGAGGGTGCTCTTGATGGTCTCCGCTGCGGGCGAAGGCGAGCGGGAGGATGCTCTAGAGGAGCCAGAGCCCTGACCTGAGCCTTCTGGCGGGGCCAAGCTGGAGAGCGAGCCTCGAACATATCTGCAGAGAGGGTATATCCATTCTCAGCATGGAACACAAACGCGCATGCCACTTTTATTCGGAGTGAAGGCTCACCTTGATGTCCATGGATCAGCCTTGCTCGACCTGTTGTCCGCCTGCGCCTTCCTGAGCTCGTCAGGGGTGAGAAAGGGCGGAGTGCGAGTGACAGTCATGGCGCAGAGAGAGAGAGAGAGCTATTCACCTCGTCATGCAGTTTCCTGGAGATGGTGGTTTGGGAGATCCTTCTGTCCGTCTGTGCTGTTGTTGGACAAGTGAGCCAATATGAGATGAGCTTTTTTGTTGGACTGAACAGGAGCCCCCCATGTTTTGGGAGTGTGACACACACGCGTCATGATCACGTGCACTAGTGTTCATCGTGTGTGTTTACAGCGAGAACAAAGGGAAGAGCAGCGAGCAGAGGCAGAGAGCAGAACTTAAATTGTCAGAGAGAGAGCAAAGAGGGTGACCCAGAAAAGACATCCTGACCCGAGAAAGAGGTGGTAAGAAGGAAAGAATGGACGAATATGAACCCCCCAAGTCCAGTGGGGGGTAAAAGAACAAACAAGAAGCAAAGGGACAGCCGGAGACGAGTTGCGAATTGGTGCAAGGGAAATTTTTTGGCGAAGGGCGGCAAAGGGAAACTGGAGATTTTGTTGTTGTTGTTGGAGTTGTGGCATGAGTGGTGTCGCAAGCAATTGAGAGCGGTTCGAAGGTGATAGGATCCGAGTCCGTGGCGTGTGGTGTCGCTGCTTCGACAACCTGCCAGAAATCCCATCGGGAAAGGGGCGAAGCGGACTTTGAGAGGCCTCGACGTAGACGAGAGAGGTAGGAAAAGTCGACGTTGATCAGCGAGTAAGCCGCCTAGGCCTTCACCCCAATCAACATTCTAGAAGACGGAAAGAACAATGATCAGTACAAATGCTCAAAAAGATCCACACTCTCAACGAGAAACGACGAAAAGAACTCACCTATCCTCAACCCCTGCTGCGCCAACTCAAACCGCACACCCAACCGACACTGCATCTCCAAATCCCTCAACTCCTCCATAATCCTCTCCTGCATCGTCCTCGGATCCAAAATAGTAGCCGTAGCAGCAACAGCAGCAGCAGCCGTAGCAGCAGCCGCCGCAGCCGCAGCAGCAGCAGCACCCTTCTTCTGCTCAGCATGCATAGACACCGCCTGATGCGAATGTCTCCTCCCCGTCGAAGCTAAGGACGAACTCGTACTCAGATGACCCACACTCAACCGATCCGCACTCGTACCCAACGAACTCCATTCGACCTCATCGACGCATTACTCTCCCTCCGCTCCGCCTCCGTCTCCGTGTTCGGCAACGAACTCGTACTAGCCATCGAGAGATCGCTCAACAACATCGACGAAGGCCGAGAAGAGCTGAAACTGCCCGAATCTTCCATCGAGTTTCGTCCGCCGCCCGTACGTCCCTTCCCGCCTGCGGCTGCAATGTTGAGAGGGTTCGAACTCGCATTCGCCAAGTTTGGCGTAGACAACGACACGTCCGCCGTCGCCCCCGTGATGATCCCAATCCCCACTCCACCATCCTCAGACCCCTTCGCACCCACCCTACCACCACCCATACTCGCCCTAGACCCTCCTTCATGGTGATTCCCATGCGAGAGCGAAGCCGTCGAAGCTCGCGACGCCCTGAGGGTATGAGGACGCGCATACGACGGGAACAACGCCGTCTTCACATGGATAATAACCACACTCAACCCATTCAAGACCTCCCTCAACTCCGCATCCTCAGCCGCCGTTCCACCCCAGGCTGCTGAAGTGTAGGCGTCGTCTTGTCCGACCCATCTCTCTCCATAGCCGCAGCAGCCGCTGCTGCCGCAGCAGCAGCAGCAGCCGCCGCACCCCTCTGAGCCGCCCGCGCAGCCGAACGAGGCAAAGACGAAGTAGACGACTTGTTCTGAAACGACCGACCTCCTCCAACTCCTTCACCGCAGCCGGATCGCGCGGCGAATCCGGAATAGGCGGTAACGACCCAGGCGTCAACGGAGTCCCCACACTCCCACCCGTCGTCATCGGCTGTCCAAAGTAACCAGACCCGGACGAAGTTCCTCCACCACTTTTACCGAACCGTCTCCTCCGCTCGCTCAACACACACTTCGCCAACACCCGCAACTCGTCATACAGATGATTCACGCTCAGATGACCGTAGAGGAACTCGGTCGGGTGAGAGGCCGGGAAGGAACATTCGAGGAAGACGGCGCTCAGCTTGCCTTCGACGAACTTCGAGGCCGCATACGTCCATACGGCCTTGTTCCTCGGCGAGCGAGATACGCAGTCTGGTTCGACGTCGCCGAAGAACTAGAGGGGGAAACGCCGCGCCAAATGTCAGAATACACGCCTTCCCAAGGATCCTCAAGCTTAAACAAACTCACAAGAACATCCTTCCCCGTCCGTGTATTCGTAATGAAGAACGCCGTACTGTCCAAAGCAGGCGGACTCCGATCAGCACTAGCCTTCCTCGCATTCGCCCGACCCTCCGCAGCCGCAGCCTTAGCAGCCGCAGCTTTCGCCTGCTGATCCGCATTCGTACCGCGTTGAGCATTCGCAGCAGGTGAGGTCCCTTTCCCGCTCGAACCACCACCACCGAGATTGGACGGATTGGCCCCAGGGACGCGTTCGGAGCCTTGGGCTGTGCGCGGTCGGCGTGGGGCTTTCGTTCGGCCCATAGTGGTGCGACCGAGGATACCCGGAGTGGCCGAGTGAGTGCTAGAAGCTGCTGTAGCGGCCCTCACAGCCGCCGCAGCCGTTCCCGCAGAACCCTGTTGTTGTGAATTCGTTGTAAGCCCAAGCCCTGAAATATCCCGTCTTGTGAATCTTTCTCCACTTGCAACCCAGGTCCCTGCAGGGCCTGTAGTCCACCTCGTGGACTGGTCGCGTTAGCGGTGAACGTAGAGGAAGTTGAGGACGACGAAAGGTTGGATGTCAGGGCGGGACGCGATGCAGCCGACTTCGGAGCTAGACTCGAAAAGGGGTCGGGGTTGGTACGGGACTCTGTGGGTGTTGGAGTAGTGAGGGGCTGAGACATTGGTGATGTGCTCGGGTTGGCGGGAGTGACGGATCCGGTGGTACTCCCACTCCCAATCCCATTCCCTGGGCCGCTGCTGATGCTATTCCTCTCCAACTGACGGGCAGGATCGGGTGCAAATGGACTGGTAAAGATGGACGTTCGGAAAAGGAGGACAGGAAGTGAGAACCGAGTGATGCTGGAGCTGTTGCTGTTGGGCCATATATTCGCTGCTGGTGCTACTACCGCTACTTGCCGATCCCTGTGCGAAGAGGTGCGCAGGACCAATGCCAGGATGTGCACCGAGGAAGCGCTGTGCTGCGAGAGGGGAAGGCGAGCTCCCACCTGGTGCGCCGGGAAGACCCATGATGCCCATATTGAGACTGAGACTCGATAAAGGTAAGCTGTATCGCTTGGAGAGGTAGGACGCGTTGGCTGCTGCTGCGGCGGCCGCTGCTGAGCTGGATGCGTTTGAGTTGAAGGCGGCGGAGAAGGAGCCCATGGTGGAGGTGTATACGCTTGTTGGGTGGGTGGCGCGGGAGGCACGGATGGGTTGAGGCCGTGAGAGAGGGCGAAGGGCAGGACGGAGAGGGAGTTTGCGAGCAGGGGAGTGGGAGTTCTCTGCTCTAGTCTGTTAAAGAGAGGAATGATGTGAGCGCGCGCGTTTTAGATGAAATAGCTGAAGAATGAGCTACGCACGGCTTCATATGGTAGACAGTATGCGGCTCGTCCTCCTTCCAGCTTGCGAGTTTCGGCCATATCTTGCCATTGAAGAGATCCATGATGTTCTCGAGGGTCGGCTTGAGACCGAGTACGGTCCTCTTGCCGGGTAGTGATGCCGAGCCGAGGACGAGACCGAGGATATGGTCTAGATGTGCATGACTGATGAGAAAAGTCTTGGAGAAGCTTCCGATGAGGCCTGCGCGGAGTGCTGGGTCGTCGAAGGGGAAGTCGATGTCATAGAAGGGGGAATCTGGGCCTGATGGTTCACATACGCGGATGAGAGCGCCGAGCCATGATCCACCCTCAAGAACGATTGCGCCTGACTCTTCCCATGCCTGGTCTGCTGGTTTGAGGAGGTAGCAGGAGCAGTCTGACTCGAGTGGACCTCCGCCTACGCCGAGACAGACGAGGGTGAAGGACGGAGGTTGGTCTGGTGGATGGAGAGCGATGCGACCTGGTGGCCATTGATTTGTTGGGGTTGCGTATAGGGATGAGGTGGTAGTAGTGATGGGAGGCTGCTGATGTCTCTGTTGCTGCTGCTGTAGTAGGGTGTTTGCTGGATGTACTGCTGCTGTTGTGAATGACTCTGGGAGGGAATTGAGGGAGGATGATGAGGATGAGCGCGTGGATGATGCTGAGTGGTCGTAAGGATGACTCATAGCGTGCAGAGAAGAGAGCAGTTGTTGGCAGAGTAGTAAGTAGTCGAGTAGTTGTAAGTAGATGCTGGTTGGAGGTCATTATCTACGAACTGCACATAGCGCTCAACAAGGTGGTGGTGGTCCTCTGAGCTATTCCCCGTTCTGCAGCCGTTCCACATGTCTAGACCACGTGACAATCCTGAAACTGCAGATACCGTTCTAGAAAATTATCAACTCCACCACCTCTTGAAATTTTTTTGGCCTTCCAAGTTCCAACCATCGACAGCAACAGCAACAAGAGCAGCAACGATGGCAGCAGCGAAGAAGGACGCGAAGATGACAGCAAAGATGACACAGAAGAAGCGGAGAAGTTCAGCACATTCACCGCCTTCCAATCCCTCCTCGACCCCCGTCTCCTCCGCGCCTTGGCTCACCAGGGCTTCTCCCACCCAACCCCCATCCAGCAACACGCAATCCCTCTCGCCCTCGCAGGAACGACATCCTCGCCCGCGCACGCACAGGATCAGGAAAGACTCTCGCATATGCTCTACCTGTATTGCACCGTATCATGGCTGCAAAACGCGCTTTACCTCCTCCGACCCAGCACGCAGAGCTACTAGGGCTCTCTTCCTCGTCCCCACTAGAGAACTTGCTGAACAGGTCACTGCGACACTCACAACCCTCCTCCAACTGTCTGCGACTGAGAACAGTCGCTCCTCCAACTCAGCATACCATCGACGACGATGTCCTCGTCGTCAACCTCGCCCGGGACGCATCAGCAAGCGTACACAGACTCCTCCTGGCAGACCGTCCAGATGCAGTAGTCTCCACCCCATCTCGCGCTCTCAAGTTCCTCTCCGCATCATCATCGACATCATCAACAGGATCAGCAACTCTCAATCTCTCCTCCCTCGAGTCCCTCGTCATCGATGAGGCCGATCTCATCCTCTCCTACGGCCACGATGCCGACCTTCGTGCTCTCCTCGCATCCCCTTCTCTCTCCCGAACCTTCCAGTCCTTCCTCATGAGCGCAACCATGACCAAAGACGTCTCCGTCCTCAAAGTCTCGTCATGCGCAGCCCGTCGTCCTCAACCTCCCCGACAACCAGCCTGTCCAAGGCAACACGGCAGTCGCCAACCCACTCAGCCAATTCTTCGTCTATCTCAGCGAAGTAGACAAGTTCCTCCTTTCTCTACGTCATCTCAAACTCCGACTCATCCGAGGCAAGCGATCATCTTTGTCAACGACACTGAGCGATGTTACCGCGTCAAGCTCTTCCTCGAGCAGTTTGGCCTCCGCGCCTGTGCTCTCAATCGCGAACTGCCCATCAACTCGCGTTTATCACATCGTACAGGAGTTCAACAAGGGCGTGTACGACTACATCATTGCTACCGACGAGCCCCAGCGGCAATTTGAGCAGAGCGAAGAAGCAGCCGACGCCGAAGAACAGGACGCCGAACAGGAGGAGGCAGCCGAGGAGGAGGAAGAGGAGGAGAGGAGGAGGAAGCAGGGAAGAAGCGGAAACGAAGCGAGAAGGAAGACACCGACGAACAGAGCAAGAAGAAGAGCAAGAACGACGACGAAGAAGACGAGGACGAAGTCGGTACAGACGAAGACATCTGGAAAGCGGCGACGACAATGAAGAAGAAGACGAAACTGCCGAACCCTCCAAGTCCAAATCCACCAAGAAACAAGCGAAGAAGCAGAAGAAGAAGGGCAAGGGAAAGAACGACGAAGGCGAGAACGAATACGGCGTCTCACGTGGTATCGATTTCGTCAACGTCGCCTGCGTAATCAACTTTGACCTCCCCACCTCACACACCGCATACATTCATCGGATCGGACGGACTGCTCGGGCGGGCAAGACGGGCACGGCTCTTTCCTTTGTGGTGCCCCGGGCCATGTGGGATAAGGCGCATGATGCTGCTAACACGGGCACGGATGCGCATTGGAGGGCGGTAGGCTCTAGTAGTGCCCGGGGAGATGAGAAGGTGTGGAAGCGGATCTTGAGGAGGGAGAGGAGGGCTGCTGGCTGCCTGCTGTCAACTTGCTTCCTTCGGCTGAGGGGGAGCGGTGAGTAAGGAAGGTGGACCGAAGGAGTGGAATTATGATACGTCGCAGGTTGATGGCTTTCGGTATCGGATGGAGGACGCTCTGAGGAGTGTGACGAAGGCGGGGATTCGGGAGGCGAGGGTTAAGAGTTGAAGGAGGAGATTTTGAACTCGGAGAAGCTTAAGGTGAGTATCCAATTCGATTCGTCATTCTGAATGTGATCAATGAATGCTGACTTTGCATTTCACAGGCCTACTTCGAAGACAATCCTCGTGATCTGGCTTACTTGCGACACGACAAGGCTCTGCACCCGACTCGGTCCAGCCTCATCTGAAAGCACATCCCATCCTACCTCATGCCCAAACTGGCCCGGGACGGCTCCTCGAGTGCGGTTGGCGCTGGCTCTGGCTCGAACCGGAAGGAGGTGTTCTGCGGGACGACAAGGGTCGGAACTTGGGTTTTGTTGGGTTCAATAAGGATCAGGGGAAGAGGAGGGGTGGTGGGCCCAGTCGGGGTGGGAGGGGAGGGTCGAGAGTTGGTGGACGGGGTCCGGCGAGTGGGCCTGGGACGGGAGGAGTAAGAAGCCTAAGAAGGTGGATCCGCTTAAGAAGTTCAAGTGAATGAGTGAATGAATGGGCGGAGCTTGGGTTATGTCGGAGGGTCAATAGTGTTCTTCAATTAGATACTTTGCATATGAGTTCAACCCCGTCCAGAGCCATGTGCATTCAACATCGTTTTTGTTCTTTGAGTGAGTGAAGTTGCCCGAGCTCAAGGCCGTGCAGAGGGAGAGCATGGTGGTGGGAAGCGGGCATTTAGTCGTGGTACCAGCTCGAGACAGCATACACACAGACCAGTCAGTCGATCCACCTTGCCTTGACTTCACCCGGGATCGAGAGGAGGAGAGACTCAACCTGTTCACTACTCTCACAGGACTCAAGAGGAGAAGAGCGTGCGATGATTGTTGACTGTATGCAGAGAGAGAGCGAGAGAGAATAATGAATGCATGCCAGCGAGTGAGGATCAGACCGCATACATTCACCACATCCACCACCATCACCACAACCAACAACAGCGACAGCATCGCCCGCTCCAGCAACTGACTCACGCTCTTCCTCTCACTCGGACATCTGGCGGAGAAAGAGATCGACCCTCCCGCCTTTGAAAGCCTCCATAAAGCATTTCCCCTCTTCTGGGCTATCTGGGTTCAGCGTTCAGCAAGGCCAGACAAAATGTCCTTCAACAACGAGGCGGCCTGGCTCGCAGCAGGATCAACGACAGACAGCACAACAGCTCTGAACGGCCTCTCTGCCAGATCACCAGCAGGCGAAACCACCGGATCCACCTCGCCCGCTCTCGGACACGACGGAGGCAGCTCTACCATGAACAACAACAACAACAATCAAGGTCACCACAGCTCGCACAAACATTCCAACTCGACAGACTCCAACTCCCGTCTCCCCGGCGGGGCTCAATCATCCTCCTCCTCGGGAAGACCATCCCTCTCCCTCGATCAGGAGTTCCGAAATGGAGGATTCACAGCTGCAAATCCACTCAACAGTCCGCGCGATCTGCTCGACGATCCTGCTACGGCGTCCGCGGCTGTTGCAGCTAGCACCACGTTCTCCTCCTCCTCCCGACCCACTTTACCGGGGACGATGTCTTCCATGAGTGGGAGCATCTCGGGCGTCCCTACCACACCTAGTGTCACGGGAGGAGGAGGAGGAGGTCCTCTGTCTTCTTCGGCCTCGCTGACGACCAACCCTACCTCAGCCACGACGGCGGGACCACCTCATACTCCAAGCTCAACCGGTCCCGAAGAGATCGTACCCTTAGCATTCGACGAGCCCATGCTCCGCGCCCTCTGCGATGTCGATTGTGGCATGCCCCTCTTGTACGACCGTATCAAGCAAAGCATGGTCTCCACACGCGAAGCAGCCACCTTCTTCAAGAAGCGCGCAGCGATCGAAGAAGAGTATGCACGTGCCTTGCAGAAACTCTCAGTCACCACCGCACAGGCATATACGGCCAGCGACGGTAAAGCGGGAACGTTCGTCAGCGCATGGCACAACGTCCTCAAGACGCACGAACAGCTCGGCGAGAGTCGACTCCGATTTTCCAACCAGCTGTCGAGCATCTCAGACGAGTTGAACACGTTGGCGAAAGAGGTGGATAAGTCGCGTAAGACGGCGCGTGAGACTGGTCTTCGGTTGGAACGGTCGTTGCAAGAGGCTGAGACGGGCGTCGATAAAGCTCGGTCGCGATTTGACTCGACTGCTGAAGAACTCGAACGCGTCCTACTCGTAAAATCAGGCGAGTCTACCAAAATTGGCGAGTTACACAATAGCAGTACCACCTCGGACCGAACACACACCAGCGGTGCGGCTCAAGTTAGTAAGCGGACGTTGGGCAAAGCGATCGGGAAGGGAGGTCTGCTCTTCAAGAATAAGAATCCGCAGCAGATCTTGAGGCAGGAGGAGGATATAAGGACTCGGACCAGCAATGCGAGTGATACCTTCCGGAAGGAGGTCACGAATGCTCAGCAGATTCGACAGGAATACTTTAACTTGCAACTGCCACGGATACTGAGAGTGAGTCCCTTTCTACGGCCGCATCCTCCCCCTTGTTCTGAAGACAGTATTTTCGCTGACTCCTGTGGGACGGTCGCGTCGCATTTCGCCAACAGACATTGAAAGAGAACGCGGAAGAGATCGACAACGGATTACAATACCACCTCGCAAGATATGCCTTCCTCTTCGAATCCACAGTCCTAGCCGACGGAATGGCCATCAGTCCCGTCGGTGGACCGGCCCCAAACGAGAGCAGCACCTCCCTCGCACCCTCGAACGGTCTCAAACATGCCATCGAGACGATCGACAATCGGGGCGACTTTAAGCAGTTTATGCAGAATTATATTGTGGTGCATGGGAGTACTTATCGGGGCCGAGGAGGGAGGGTCCACCGGAGGAGGGATTCGTCCAGCCTTCAGGATCGACATCCTCTGCCATGCTCTCCGGCGCAGCGGCGCGCTACGGCTCTTCCGGAGGACCTGGAGCTCTCGGCGGTGCTGGGGTGGGACCAGGAACGCCCACATCCCGACAACCACCGAGCGCCTCCCGTCCACTCTTTGGGGTTGATCTGGCGCTGCAGATGGTCAGGGATGGAGTGGAGGTGCCGCCGGTGTTGGAGAAGTGTGCGGGCGCGATTGAGGCGATTGGGTTGCAGAGTATGGGCATTTATCGTCTTTCGGGGACGACGAGTAAAGTGCAGAAGTTGAAGGCTAAGTTTGATGCGGGTGAGTTATGGATTCAGTTCCCCCTCTTTTTGGGCGGAAGTAAGGATTGAACTGAACTCTTGGGTTTTCCCTTTCGTTTGCAGATTGGACGGCGGTGGATATCATGAATGACGACGCGATTGCGGATATCAACATCATTGCGGGCTGCTTGAAGCTTTGGTTCCGAGAGCTACCGGAGCCGCTCATGACGCACGAGCTGTACGCGGGATTCATTGATGCTGCGAGTGAGTCCTTCTCCCCACATATGATCCTTCCGAGATTTGCAGTCTTCTGACCTTACCCCCCTTTTTTGATCTGTGTGTCGATTCCTGTTGTGGCAGAGGTGGATAATGACCGATTGAGGCAGATCAGGTGAGTTTCGGCGTTCAGGAAGGGGAAAAAGCTCTCAGCGCCCAGGTGTAACCCGTGGGCTGGCCATTGAACGCATTCCTTTCATTCTCACACCAGATTACACGAGAGAGTGAACGAGCTTCCTGACGCGAACTACGCGACGCTCAAGTACCTTATGGGCCATCTCGACAGGTACGTTAGCAATGGTCATATCTAGGTTGCTTGAAAACCCCGGCTAAACTTGTCTTCCCCCCCTTCAGAATCCGCACTGAAGAATCAGTAAACCAAATGTCCGCCTCGAACCTGGCCATCGTCTTCGGCCCGACTCTACTCAGTCCACGAGAAGGCTCAGCTCCGGCGTTGGCTGCGGCTGCTGCGGCGAATGGGGCTGGTGGTGGGATGCTGTCTGATCCGCTAGGTCAGCCTAGTGGGATCCAGTTGCAGGATATGGCGTTCCAGTGTCGGGCGGTGGAGACTATTTTGGAGAAGTACAGGGTGAGTTTCTCTTGAGGAGGTAGCCCTGTTGAATTTGTCGAGCTCCGAGAGCTGACTTGAGAGTTGTGTTCTCTTTGCGTTCGTTTGTAGGAAATCTTTGTGGACGAAGCGGAGGAGCAGTGATTACCGAGGCTTCCCTTGTCGTCACCTACCTGAATTTCCCACAATTCCCAAACTCGAGCTCGAAGCTCAGCCTCTCCTCTATCCCTTTCCTTTCCTCCTCTTCATCTCCTTGCAGCAACTCCTGAGTGTATAACCTTTTTGCCCTCTCTTACTCCTATCGGTATTCAAAGCTACTGCTCGTCCCATCTTCCCTCCCCCTCCCTTTCTTTCTTTCACAAACCCCCACCTCTTCTTGACGCTCATGATTCGAGGCATCTCGGTCGCTATCCATCTCACTACTACTCTGCTACCTTCCTTTCCCTTTTCTTTCTCTTCTCGATTTTGGGTACAATACGGCAACTGTTCCTCTTTTTTGGTAGGGGGAGGTAGCTGTGCTGCTGTCTTCCTCGTCCCTTGTTACGTTCAAATCACAACAACTGATGTCTTCTTTGCCCCTGTTCCTGTTTTGAAAAGTACGAAATGCGTGTGCTGATATTTGCAGAATGGCAGGACCACGGCGCAGTCCCTCGTTGCGATCGCAAACGACAACCTACAATGCGGTCCTTGATAGTTTCTGGAGCTGGTCTGAGCGACGCAGAAGCAGATGAGAAACAGAAAGGTCAGATCCCATACGCGTCGTGAAAGGGGGGAAGTGCAGACCACTCACTCAGAAGCACATCGCCATCCTTGATAATCTTCGCATATTGCGCATTCTTGGTGTCCGGCCTCCTAGTCTCGACCACTCCACTAACTTTATCAATCACAGCCGGCAATCGACCCGCAGAGATGAAGCGTGCCAACTCCCGATCCACAAAGTCGACGGAGACACCAAAGGCAGCCGCCATGTTTTCGAGCGTGAGGGATTTGTACGACTCGAGGAGTTGGGCGTATGCTATGATTCGCATTTCGCGGGTGTAGTAGCGTGCGTGTGGGTTGAGGACGCGGGAGGTTAGGACGTGAGTCTGTTCGACGGCGGCCAGGGCCTGGAAGAAACTCGCATAGTCTCCACCGTGGAGGGCGGTCATGAATGTGCGGAGATGTGGGATATCGTCGATCACTTGGAGGATCTCGGGAGCTTGGATGAGTTTCTTCTTGAGATCGACTCTCTTGAGGACGAGCATGTTCGCGATGACGGTCAAGGTGACGAAGTCGTTGTAGTCGATGAGTTCTGTGGCGGTGAATGTGCTGAGGGCGTCGAGGAAGAGGGAGCCTCCCTGCTTGAAGTTGCGAATGGAGAGGAGGTGTAGTCCTTCGTATACCTTCAGTCGATTCCGACGGTCCCAATCTCCACCTTCCTCCACGAGTTCCTTCGCTTTGGCGATGTTGACGGTCGTGATCTCTGTGTCGCCAAAGAAGAGTCCGATGCGGACCTGAGTGAGGGTCAAGTCAAGTCGGGATCCAAGACCGACTGCTTTTTCATATGCGATCTTGTGCGCTGCTACCGCTTTTGCCTTGTCTCCGATCTTGGCGTAGTAGAATGCCCGGGCCTTGAGGACTGCATTGACCTCGGTCTCGCCGTCCTCCTCCTCAGCTTTCTTCTGTTGCTCCTCGAACTTGGCGAGCTCGGCTTCGTTCTTGGTCCGTAATCTGGCGAGTAAGGCATCGTCGCGGGTCAGGAGATGGGATGTTGTGGGGTCTTCGAGGATGGCGGAGTAGTAAGGTGCCATTTCGTCCTGTTCGATGCCTTCGAGGAGCTGTTTCTTTGCTGCGTCTCGGATGTGTGGTTCTGAGGATGAGTCTGGGCGGGAGAGGATGAAGAGTGCCTGCTGCATCTTGAGGTTTGGGATGGGAAGGAGCTCATCTTCGTCTACGATGTTGGCCATGGCTGTCTGTATGCTTGAGTGAGTGAGTGAGTGTATGCTGTCTGTGGTGGTGGTCGACAGGGTTGCGCGTCTGTGCATCGAGTGAAGGGGTGACGATCTGCCTCACGTGACTCGCCCTGTCATCATTTTGCTGTTGGTGACGAGGCCCAAGCTTCAGGACCACCATCTCATCCTCTCCCTCCTCAGCATTAACAATGGCACCCGTAGCATCATCGACAGCAGCAGCAGCAGCAGCAGGCCCAAGCACTGCGAACGACTCCAGCTCGCTCGCAGCAGCAGACCGCGCCATCGCTTCCAAGGACTACTCCAAAGCTCAGACCATCCTCAACGACATCCTCGCAGCGAACCCAAACTCAAACGACGAAGAAGCCCTCAAGCTCAAGGAGGGTGCGCTTCTCAAGCTCGGCCAGGTCTTCAGGGATACCAAGTGCGTCCCCATCCTGTCTGGTCTTTAGGTTTGCAGTTATGGAAGGTGCTGACCGCTTCTGCTTCTTAGGGACGCCGAAGCGCTCGCAGATGTTGTCCGGAAATCACGAGCGCTCATGGCAGGCGGCGCAAAGGCAAAGACAGCAAAACTGAGTGAGTATGATGCTGCGCAATCGTTTGTGGAGAAGGATATGCTCTCGGTACTGAAGCTCCTTTTGGCTTACCCTCCTCGCGCCCCAGTCCGAACTTTGATCGACTACTTCTCGGAGATCCCAAATAGCAAGCAACTTCAGATCGATGTCACCAAGGAGAACGTCGCATGGGCCAAGGGAGAGAAGCGCATCTTCCTCAAACAATCACTAGAGACACGTCTGATCGGGTTGTGAGTAATCATGCCACCAGGTTTCAAGCGCTTAGCACTGACGCGTACCCTTCCAAACGGCCAGACTCTACGAGAACAAGAACTACCGCGAAGCCATCCCACTCATCAACGACCTCCTCCGCGAACTTAAAAAACTAGACGACAAGATGATCCTGACCGAGGTCCACCTCCTCGAATCGCGCGTGAACCACGCGATCTCGAACTTCCCCAAAGCAAAAGCAGCACTCACCTCCGCCCGCACCTCCGCAAACGCAATCTACTGTCCTCCCGTCCTACAGGCCCAACTCGACTTGCAATCGGGTGTGCTGCATGCCGAGGATAAAGACTATACGACCGGATACTCCTACTTCTTCGAGACGCTCGAAGGGTTTTCGGCACAGGAGGACCCGAGGGCGCCCGCTGCGCTCAAGTACATGCTGCTCTGCAAGATTATGCTCAACTTGCCTGATGATATCTCTTCGATCATTCAGGGGAAGCTGGCGCAGAAGTATGCGGGTAGGGATGTGGAGGCTATGAAGGCGGTTGCTAAGGCGCATGAGGATCGTAGTTTGGAGGACTTTGAGAAGGCTCTGCGTGATTACAAAGATGGTCAGTTCCCTGTTTCTTCCTTGATTTAGTGGCCAGCTTTCATGCCGAAACTGACTTGGGCCATTGTCGGATTACAGAACTGTCAAATGACCCTATCATCCGAAACCACCTGGCGGCTCTGTACGACACCTTGCTGGAGCAGAACCTGCTGCGCATCATCGAGCCCTACAACCGCGTCGAGATCTCCTTTATCGCAGAATCGGTTCGTCAGCCTGTGCGAGAGGTAGAGCAGAAGTAAGTCGGGCGCGTCGGAAACGAGTTCAGGGCCAGAATTATAACTGACCGATGCTTCTTTTCGCGTGCGTTTTCTTGCAGGCTCAGTCAGATGATCCTCGACCACGTGTTCCCTGGCACACTGGATCAAGGAGCGGGTTGCCTGATCGTTTACGACGAGCCACGGAATGACGTGAGTGGTCCATTCTGACGTTCTTTCGAGAGCTGGAGCTGACTATATGAAATTCTCTCACCTTAGGCAACATACGAGGCCACGATTGACACGCTCAAGCACGTCGGCCATGTGGTCGATTCGCTGTACAAGAAGGCGAACCGACTGTCATGAGCGCGACAAACAACATTCGCATGTATGCATACGCGTCTGGGCTTCATGGAATCTGATGCAAGCTTGGTCAAGATCAAGAGATTTGTTCGTCTAAGTTGGTTTATTCCGAGCATAAGCGTATCTATGAGAGTTGCGTGACTCTTTGGAAGTTTTAGTCCATGTCGATCATGCTGAAGGAGGTGATAGCGGTCAGTAATGCGTGTGTGATGAGCGAGGGCAGATTGAGAGATGAACTCACGCATATGAAGGCGCGTCGAGCTTCTCTGCGCCCTTGAGGAAGGGGATCCCGACCACGAAGACATACTCGACAGTCTTCGCTCCCAACTGCGCTACCAATTCACCCGCAGCCTTAGCCGACCCACCCGTCGCGATCAGATCATCAACCACAAGCACATTGGCGCCCTTCTCCAACGCGCCCGCCTGCATCTCAAAGATATCCGTCCCATACTCCTTCTCATACGAAGCCTTAACACACTCTCCCGGCAACTTCCCGCGTTTACGGACGGGTACGAAGGCTGCTCCCAGACGGAGGGCGAGGATGGGGCCGAAGAGGAATCCGCGGGCGTCGAGGCCTACTACTGCGTCGATTTTGCCGCTGCCTGTGTTTGAAGGGAGGAGGGTGGGGATGGTTTTGGTGAAGACGTGGGCGAGGAGGTGGTTTAGGAGGGCTTCGAAGGCGAGGGGGTCGCGGAGGACGGGGAGGATGTCGCAGAAGAGGATTCCGGGGGTGGGGCTGGGTGAGAAAGTAGTAAGAGTCAGCATTTGTGAGGGGTAGGCGCGTGTGATGGAGGGAAGGGATAACGTACAAGTCCTTGTGGTAGGCTGTTGAAGGGGGGAGATAGAGAAGGTTGTGAGCGATACATGCGATCTATTGGCATACAGAGGACTTGAACGTACTGAAGTGCTTCTTGATCAACTCGAGGTCAGCCATTGTAGAGAGAGAAGATGTTGGAGATGGTGTTGGTGGTTGTAGTTGAGGATGGAGAGCGGATCTGCGGAACGTGCTGCTGTACTTCTTCGTCCGTGCTTTCGGCCTCTTCGCCTGCTTCTTCTTCGAGCTCTATTCACAGGGCCATGCTCACACGAGTCCTCACACGACCTGTGCAAAAGGAGGTTCAGCCCTGCTGGGAGCGAATAGAAGCGACGCACGAGAATATACGAAGCAGCTCCATGCGCTCTGCGACGTCCTTGCTTGGGATGTGGGTGGTGTTGCTACTGGGTCCATGCTGTACGGCTGGGGCATGTCGCACAGTTCGGCGACCATACCACCTACCAACCCATGAATGAACAAAACACCACCTCCTTCAGCAACCACATTATCAATGCACATCAAAATACCTGTCCTAACTCCTTCTATTTTTTCCCTTGAGGCCCATCCTATTTGAGAGGCGTTGCGGTGGCTATATGGGTACTTGACCAGGGCTTGAATGGGATGGGGACAGTTTGGACACGTTTGGGGGTCATTCTGTCAAATCTTTACCCACCCCCAACTCACCACCAGCAAATACCTCAACATCATCACATACAGCACTGAAAACAAGCGGAAATGATAGATAAAAAATATACGAGATCATCCAGCCTGTTTTTATCTGTGTTCGTATCTGGTTGATGTGTCTTCGGCAGGGATGGAAGTGCTGGAGGTGGTGATGCTGAAGGGGTAGCCTCTGCTGACTTGCAAAGTTGCAATCGGGGCTGGGCTGCCGGAACTTGCATCGAAGCAAGTCAAGGTCCACCACCCACACTCCGATCAATCTGTCTCCCCTCTGCCTTCACTTCATCCCCTGGCCCCTTCGTCTCCTTCACGTATCACCTCGGTCTCTGCAAGAAACTGTCAACGGCTCATCCCCATCGCCATTCTCTCCACCAAGAACAGATCTGACAAGCAATCACTGACTCAAGCAACAAAGATTAGGAAATGCCGTCCACCTACCTCTCCTGCTGTCCGCGCTCTCTCACCCACCCAGCTGGCATCACCTTCCTCGACCAATCACAGCGGGTCTCCCGTACCGAGCTCGAACGGCGCGATGCACGCTGGAGGGCGCTCCGTGAGCGAGCTTACAGCAGGCACTGGTCCGATGATGCGACCTTGGTGGGCAGCATGCGCAGCTATGGAGAGTCGGGCTCTATGCACCGTCGGGGAGCAGGTAGCGCTCGCGGTGTACCTCGTACCCGTAACCGCCGACTTCTAAACATGACCGCATGGAAGAAGCTGATCGATGCGCTGCGGACCGACTGAGATTCCCTCAGAATCTCAAGCTGCTTTTTCACCTTCGAATCCGTGTTCAACCTCTTCCATACCCATGGGCAGCGCTTTCAAGACCTTTAACGAATCACGACATCAAACACATAGACGAATCAGACATCCATGTTCAGGTTCGACACGGCCGTCCAAACACCATCAATTCCCCTTACGCCATTCACGAAATCACGATTCGGACGATCAAACTCCCAACCAAACCATCCATACAAGTTCTGGTTCCCTCGACATCCCTCTCCTCGACCTCTGTCTCTACCCCCTTGATTCCGTCCCGACTGTCTTCGGCCGGTCGGCCGCCCGTCCTTCGACGCTCTCAGCCTCGAGAAGAACAGCCATGGGCGGGTTCGATCAGGACAAATGCTTCGCTTCGATTCCTTTCCGTTTTCTGCATCTGCTTCGATCATCCTTCTTCAAAATGGGCGAACAACCCTTTCGGCCCTTCGCGATCCCCCCCCTCCCCCCCCAACCTCTCTTGGCGTCTTTCACTCTACTCGGTCGATGCCCCCAGCTTTTCTCAAGAATCAACGACGGGGCCAATCTGGTCCACAGCTTTTTCCAAAGGGTCCACCTTGGCCCTCCTAATCTCTACCCGGCACGGTTCCGGGTGTACATACTGTATCAAACGACTCCCCTCCACCACCCTCTTCCGCCTGCTCTCTTACCTTATCGCCTGTGTTTCTACACCCGAGGGGCCTCGAGTCCCTCGCTGTTTTTCCCCCTTCGTGTTCCTGTGCTCCCGGCTTGTTGTTTTTCTTACCAGCTTTCCTTGGGCAAGCTTACTGTCCCCTGTAATACATGCCATTGGCATGTTCTGAGCTGCCTCGCCTTCCATGAACAGTCGGCAGCGACTCACAGCGCTTGCAGCCCCATCGCGAGATCCTATGCCTATTGTCGCTGCGGATCGATTTGCACTCCTTCACGCCTTGCCCAATGGCCGTCCTTCCTTCAGCCCGACCACTCTCATCGGTTGCTATTGATTACGGTCGCACGAGCAGGATACAACTGAACTTCCTAACCACCACCATCTATCACGGTCACACACCCCGCCCTCAGGTATTCTTCCTCTCCCTTGCGCTGGGTCTACAACTCCCAGTTTCTTCCCCCCCCCCCCCCCCCCCTCTTCCTCCTCCACGCGTTATCAGAACAAGAGAACATTCTCCTCCCTGTCACGCCCTCATCGGACGACCTTCTGCAAGTCTACACGGTCTTGAAACGTAGAGGAGAAGCAACGAAAGGACCGCAACATCGAGGTGCTGGCCCCCTTTCCTTCAAGCATTCACGCCTCTTCATTTCCCGATTGGTCGGCCTGGCCATCTTGCCCTTCATTGCTCTAGAAGTGCTGTCTTTGCGCTTCCTGCTGCTCTCGTCAGGGTGAGTAAATCGAATGGTATTCCATGCGCACAGTGTTGCTGACTATGAGCATAACATGCAGTCCTTATCTGCGGCAGAACAGCTTTTCTCTTAGCATAGCAAGCTACAAGCTACACCAGCGTGTCAGTTTGGACACCCTCCCAAGGTATCCTGGCCTCTTTTCAAAACGCATGCGGTCGGTCACACGGCGCGCGGCTACGCTCAACAACTGTGCGAATCTAAGTGCCTTTCGAGCGACGCGTCAACATCTTCTCTCATCAGCGACAGCCGCTTTACGAGCCAACTCGCCCTCGGCTTACATCCTGCGAAAGGACCCATACGCATCAGCTTCTTCCAACAACTCATGCTCCTCTCGCGCTTTTGCTTCCAGTCATCCTAAGCCTTCACAGCTTTGCTGGACACAGACGACACCTCGCTCGACAAGCTTGCGACGACTTGCATCCGAAACTAGACAGCCTATATCATCATCAGCATTTAGACACGAAGCACGCCGGACGCGTTTCTCAACCTCCTACTTCCACAACATGGACAACAATCGGTATAATACATCCTCCTCCCCCTCTCCCGGACTTTCTTCGCAGCAGAGTCTGACCGGCTTCAATGTTCGTTCCCGAGCGATGGACATGGCATCTCGCGCAAAGGCGCGCGCAACCTCTGCTTATGCAGTCGCAGCAGCAGCCTCCTCGTCAGGCAGCAACTCTCCCGATGGAGCGGAGGTAGCTGGAGACACGCCTTCGCCTGCTGCGTCTCTCGCGCGCCTTGCCAATGGTGCCAGGATTAGAGCATCCAATGCTTTCGAGCGCGCCGCGGGGGCGATTTCGGAAGGGATTGATCGGGAACGCGAGAGGGAGTGGCAGCGTAGGTCTGGGCAGCAGGCGGCGGCTGCTGGGTACAATGGTCGTCCGGACGCGTTCCGGTTCGAGGAGGGTGATGATCCTGATACGCCTCGACCCTCAGCTGCCCAACTCCAAAAACCAGTACCACCCCCTCCGTCTGGCTACTCTCAGAGTCAGAACACGCCTACTATGGGTCAGACTCAGAGCGGCCGACAATACTCAAGCTCCAGCGATGCACCGTGGAGTGCAGCGTTTTCAGGAAGGAGTAGTCTTGAGCAAACGCGTATGACGGATCAAAGACGATCGAATTTGGACCCCGGCCTACCATCCGCTCGGCCGCCCATGACGTCCTCAGACTCCTCAAGCTCGATGGGCCCGACATTTGCAAGACTGCAGGATGCCGCGCGTAGGAAGCTCGCGGCTGCTGCGGCTTCTAAGAGTTTTCAAAGCGCGGCGGGACTCCTGGATCGAACCGGGGAGGGGAGGAGGACGTCGGTCGATCTGGAGAGGGACAGCACCATGCGAGCGTCGTACTCTACTGTTCCTAATCGGCGTCCTATCAATTCTGGTTTGGAAAGGTTGGATCAAGGAGATGCGCCGCAGGGGTCTGGGACTTTGAAACCCAATTATGGATCGAAGGGCCGACGATCGCATAGTTCTCTTGCGCCGGTGGCTCCTGGTATGCCTTTACATGCACCTGGATCGGAAGAAGCTGTGTTACTCCCAGGCTGGGCTGTCCGACGCCCACCGGGAAAGCAACAGCAAAAAGGTTTGAGCGCAGAGACTCCGGAAAGCGGCGGTTCAGACATCCACATTCTTCTCTCTGGCGTTGTTCTTCGAACACCTGAGACGCCTTCCCGCTCTCAGCGGATCTTCTTGCGACTTGCCAAGCAGATTGCAGCTTTACCCAAGATGAACTCGCCCGCTTCTTCGTTCTCGTTGGCGGATGGGACGACTCGGACGCGATTACCTATCGTCGTGCCCAACTTTTCGGGTGCTCCACTTTCGGATGAGCCTTCGCAAGTGGACGATCTCTCTGCTTTTTCGAGCATTGATTCTCAGAACAGGCCTCTCGCTGCACTTTCTGGACTCGCGAGTCCTGAATTGTCCGCTAAGCAATCGTCGTCATCTTCGTCATCCTCATCCGCCGCTTTCAGCAACCCTTCATCCCCCATGCTTCACCCTGAAGATGGCTATCTTCCATTCACGGATCGGATCATCCAGAAGGTCGTGCAGGGTGGGAATGATGATCTGATCCTGAGAGCGATGGAGCGGATTGGTGCATTTCCGACTGAGGGGAAGCCGCCGACTCCACCTGAGTACGAGGTGGATCGGATGAATGGCGAGCTGGGTACGGGGCCAAGGGCCGAAGATAATATCGTCCAGTCGCCAACGGTTCTTGGTGCGGACGAAGCGTATTCGGCCAAACTGGCCGAGGGGGCCGTTTGCGAGCTGGATCAGCATGATATGTCGACGGACGCCATCCCGCCGCTCAGCCTCGACACGTCCGTCAACTCTGAGAGGGGAGGGTATGAGTCCTCCTTACCCAGTGCGACGAGCTCCAACACAAGTCCGTCCAAGTTGCTCAAGCTCTTTGGGTCGGGACTTGGTAGTGGTGGAGAGAGTCCCAAGTTGGGCCCTTCTACGGGACCTGGAACGCCGAGTGGAGGAGGGAGTGGAGCGGCTACTCCTATTACGATGTCTCGTAACGAATCGTCTTCCCGTCTCTCGCGATTTGCAGAGTCGGTAAAGCGTCGAGCTTCGTACGCACCAGACTCCTCCTCGCTTTCGTCGTCGGTGTCGTCCGTCTCTAGCGGTGCTGGGCTATCCCCTCGTATTCAACCGTCCAATGGTCCGTCAACGTCGTCGCTTAGCTGGCCGAGTGGCTCGGGGTGTGGTCCGATCGGAGTTTTGAGCAGTTGCTCACCCTCCAGCAGAATTTGGATTCGCGTCTGCGCGCGTTCTGGACGCATCGAGTACCCGATCGGCATGTCTGGATCGAAATCTTACCAGTCTTCCGCGGGGAGGACGAGAAGGATGTGTTCTTTGGAGCACCTTCGTCGTCGTCTTCGGCCTCTTCCTCATCAGCGTCGTCTGTCTCCTCGATGTCAGAACATGACTTTGCTACCGATGCCACCTCGACGCGCAAGAGGATGTCTCGTCCTCTTCTAGCAGCTACCAAAGCTCGCAGTAACGTGACGGGACAGTTCCACGATAAATTTATCATCCCTTGGCATAAGCTGGATGCGTACTGCCGAGCCTTCTTTTCAGGCAGTGATGGCTCGGAAGCTCGACGGCCGGAGGACATTGTCTGTATCAAAAAGCGGGCCGTCCTGCTCGAGTCAACCTCTCCTCCTTTGGATCACGAAGGATTAGAAGTTGGTCGATGGGTCCATACAGACGTGGACAACGATGATCCGGACTCGCCTTCGGTTCGCATCATCAGTGACGTCGATGATACCGTCAAAGGTCGGACGTCACGCAGGGTGTCCGCCGTATTTTCCACTCCGTCTTCGTCAAACCTTTTGAGGAGGTCCAGATCCCTGGCGTTGCGGAATGGTATCAGAATCTCCGGCACCAAGGTGGGGTTGGCTTCCATTTCGTGAGCAATACTCCGCTCGAGTTGCACGGCCTTGTTCGTGGCTTTTTGGAGAGTGCAGGTTTCCCTCGCGCCCATTTGCATCTGAAGCACTACGCCATAGGGACTCGAAACCTTTTCACGAGTTGGCTTGAACCGGCTGGGGAGAGGAAGAAGGGCGCTGTGGTGGCTATCTTGGAAGACTTCCCCTCTTCCAAATTCATCCTCATCGGTGACTCGGGCGAGCTTGATATGGAGCTCTACACGGCTATTGCGGCTGAGCGGCGTTCGCAGATCCTTGGTATCTTCATTCGGAATGTGTCCAGCTCGATCAGGCCAGACGCGGCGCTTCAACTTGGGAATGCGGCAGTGGGATCTGGAGGGCTTGGTGAAGGACTGGGTGGTGGTGGTGGAGGAGCAAAGAAGCCGCTATTCAAGCGGAATGCGACAGTCGGGGCTTTGCCGACCTTAGAGCCTGACATCTTGAACGGGGACGGTTCACAATCGGCACTGAAGGGTATAGACGATAAGCTGCGACCTGGAGCGATCTCGGACGATCTGGGCATAGGTACCAATCCCTCATCATCATCTTCCTTCGCTGCAGCGGCAGCGGCTGCGGCCGTAGGTGCAAATGGTGGTGCGGCCACCAGTAACACGGACGAAGCACGGCGGAAACGGGATGCTGCATTTGCTGTGCGCGTTCAGCGTGCGCGGGCGATCTGTCCGCCAGAGATTCCGCTCCTGTTCTACACGCGCGGCGAGAAGGCGACTACAGAGATTGCCCTGGACATGATCGCCAAGGCTAAGGCTAAGGCTGCATCATCGGATGCAAGGAAGTAGAACGGAGTGGGAGGAATGCGGGTCATGGGAAGGGACCATTTGACATCTCTGCCTATGTTCGTGCTCCACGGCCAAATCTGCTACACCACATGCTACGCACCTATGTATATTCAGTGTCATCTCCCGTCTTCTAGGCAACAGCGCGATCAGGGAATGAACGGTATCGATTCATGGCGCTCTCTCAAATCTTGGTCGAGGCAGGCAGTTTGTGCATCCTGAGTCTGTCGTACAATCGTCGTGCAAACGTGGGAAAGAAGAAAGGAAAGTATTCGCTTTTCAATTGCAAGGGACAGGAGTAGGACAAGGCCCTGTAGCCGGCTACGGGGCCTATAGCCCTAGAACTGCAAAAGGAAGAAAGGAAGAAAAAATGTTGCAAGGTTTGAAGTTCAGGCCGAGCCTGTTGGTATGTGAGAAGGTTGTCCCTTCAGATGCTCGTCAAGATCGGACTGGCATGCGAATCGGCGCGCTCCATCAGCATGGCACGACCCTCGCCGTCTCTCCGTAGTCTTCGTCCTCACTTTCGCCACCTTGGCCATCCCCTTGCAAGGCCCGCCTGCCCGTGTGAAATCCAGGGGAGTCTGAGCGCGCGTCTGGAGGCGGGCACGAGCGAAGGCTGAGGTAAGGATGGAGCCGAGCGGAGTGATAGCGACTGACATGCCCGTCATGGGAGTGGGCAGGTCGGTGGTCAACACTTGATTCGATGAAGTGCTGGTCAGGAGCGAGACGCGATCGTCGGTATTGAGATCCGAGGAGGCTTGCGATAGGGAGATCTCCATCTGGGTGGCGATGATCCGAGCTGCGGCTGTGAGGGGTACGAAGCCGGCAAGATCGCCCGACCCAGGACTGGTCAGGTCGATGAGAGGTAGCTGAGCCTCGCTATTGCCAAGGCTCAGGGCACCGGCCCGGACGTCAGCGGAGGAAAGTAAGAGAGGGCTTTGACTCTGCTCCATGAAGCTCCCAAAACTCGATACGCTGTCCTCGCGAACCATGTCAACGCTCCCGACACTGCTGATACTGTCCATACGAGCCATCATGGGAGCATTAGGGGAGCCGACACCCGCGAGACGCTGGCGGTTGCGAGCAAGGGCACGCTGAGCCGAGTTGCGCTTCGCGGATCGAGAAACACCGGTCCCTCGGCTGGGAGGGCAAGGACTGCCAACAAGATTTGGGCTCGCAGCTCCCTGGGGAATAAGGGGGGACCGCGACCGGGCTTCCAGATCACCAGCGGCAGATGCACTAATTGTCGAATCTGCTACGCTTGCCGCACTGACCTTACGCGTACCTTTGGATTCGCTCGCACCGCGACGAGACGCCAGATGCGCCAGAAGCTGCTCCGTACTGAACGCAGACAGGACACTGTCCAATTGGGCACTGCGATCCTTCTCCGCAGCATCGGCAGGGCGACGTGCGCGATCTTTCGCAAGGACAGCAGAGCGAGGCACGTTGATAGCTCGACCGGGCTTGCCGGATGTAGTTTCTCCAGCAAAGAAGGGACGAGCTGACGCCGTGGTTGATGCCGAATTGAGCGAGACTGCATTGCTGGGCAGTCGGCCCATCATGAAGCCCTTCTTGAGAGCAGGTCTGGGACTGCGATCTTGCGCCGGTTCCATCTCCGTCGAAATCGCATCCAGCTGAACGTTCCGGTCCAACAGAGGAGTACCATTCAGCTTGGCCTCAGCCGCAGCGCGATGGTATTCCCGATCCAAGTCAGTCTCCTCATCGGCGGGGCGAGTAGAAGGTTCATCCTCACTTGCGACAAGGTTGATCTCGGGGCAAGGACTGGGGACACCGCCAATGTAGGCGCTGGGAGGCGCGTTGATGACGCCAGGTACGCTGCCATGATCCGTCGCTTCAAATGTGTTCTGAGCCCACGCATGCATGCTCTTGGGCTTCGTACCTTCCGTAGGCTGAGGCTGCGGCTTGGAGCTATCCTTGAGCCAGTTGTCCACCTCAGGTCGAGGAATCACCTTCTCCGGAAGCTTGTTGGGTAGACTGCGGTGCTTGGGCTGCGCCACTTCCTCCGCAGGTGTGACATCGTCCTCGCTTTCAGGCGCATTCGCTCCGTGCAACCGGGTTTGCGCTCCCATCGTCTCCGTCAGACCAAGACCAATTCCAGGACCAAACACGGTGAAGGCGGTATCTTGGTTGACCTCCTTGCTGTGAGCGTTCAAGGTGGTACCCTCGTGAGCTTTGGCGTCAGGCATCATGTTCACCTTGAGGGCCATCGCATTCAACGTAGCAGCGCGAACCCGAGCAGGACCTCGAATGTGCGAACCGCGTGGCGGAGTCGGGGGAGGCGGGTTGACCTCTCCTGCCTTCAGCATCGTCTCTTCACTCGCTAGACTCGGAGCTTCGATCGATGTCGTTGGCGCCGCCTTCGTCTGTGCTGGCTCCTTCTCGGAAAGTGCAGCAGCGTCCTTACGCGGGTCATACACAGCAACAGCTTTCATGTTCCTGCCAACGAGGCTCTTGCCGTTCACCTCGATCTCCACCGGTGCCCAGATGGACGCATCAGGGAGGTTGCGCAGACGCATGCTGTTGGGACGTCGACTCTGGAGTCGAGTTGGACCAGGGATAGGAATAGGTGCTGACGGAGCAAAGACGGGAGTCTTCTGCTTGCTAAGGCCTGGAGGCGGCATGGACCATGGACGCTGCTTCTCGCCTCCTGCAGCAGTAGGCGGGAGAGATGCCTTTGACTGTTTGGAGCCCTGGGCCGGAGGAGCGAGACAGGCGGGTGACGCAGGGGTCTCGTAGTCCTTGTTCCAACTGTAAGGGGTCTTGGGTGCGTTCAGAGTTGACGTACGAGCACGAGCACGCGCCTGGCTCAAAGCCTCGGTGCATGCTTTGAGCTCGGTACTGAAGTCTTCTTCCTCGGGGCTTTCCATGGGCAGCACGATATCAGGATTGTTGGAGAAGGAAAGCACCTTGTTCTGGGTTGGACTAGTCTCGAGATCGTGTGTGGGCGACCCGATACGAGGAACCATCTCGGTGAGCAGACTGAAGCGCGGCGTCTTGATGATGATCTCGGTTTCGGTCTCGGTCTCGGGGCTGCCGCAGGTAGAGGTCTGCTCGGATTTCAGCGCTTTCTGAGGAAGTCGCTCTTCCACCCTCGTCGAGGTGTCCGAGCTGGCAGCAGACCGTTGCGTGGAACGAATATTAGCCCAGCCTTGACCGGCCATGGCGCGAGCGCGGAGCTTGTTCCTGGCTCCCGCCTGGGTATGAATGCGGGTGCCGATACGGTATTGATTCCGATCGATCATGGGAGAATCAAGGTCGGCTCGGTAGCCTTCCTCAAGTACACTGGGCGAGTTGAGCGTGCTCGGGTCGATGCTGGACGCACCACTGACAGAGCGAAGGGACGTGGAATGGAAGAGACTGCCGTCCTCGATAGAGAGGGCGTTCTCCTGCTCAGCCCAGCGGAAGAGCTCGTTCTCGAAGTTGGTGGCCACGTCCGGGTCGCTCGCACGGCGGGCGTCTTCGAGCTCGAGGATGGCAGCCCGTTCGCGATTGCGATCGTAATGCTGATGCACGGCATTCTGACTGCTGGTGACTCCGATGGGGCCCTGTGCATGTTCTGCCATCTTCTGAGCAAAGGCAAGTGCTCGCGTGTCTGCCTCGGATGGGAAGATGATGGACGGGGATGGATAGGGCAGCGCAGAGCCAGCCTGAGAGGCCGGGTCGGCGAAGGTTTGACCGCCTACTGAGGGACTGTAGGGCAACGACAGACGGAAGGAGTTTTTGAGGCAGCTCTGCATTGCTGGCTTGAGAAGCAGAGGGTCCGTCGTGAGACGTGCTGGCAGGTCGTTGGACGAGTCTGCGGCGAGGAAGGCCACGCTAGCGCGGCGAGAGACTCTGTCTCTGGGACCGGGGCGGTTACCCTGAATCGAGCCAGACTGTCCGGACGCGTCAAGAGGCATCATGTCGCTGGCCAGGATGCTGGAGCAAGAAGGTGAAATTTCGGGTACAGTCCAGAGTGGGCGACGTTCGGTGGTGAAAAGGGCGGGTGCCTCGATGGGAGAGCTTGGACCGGCCATGTCTGCAGTCTTGATCTTTGGAAGATGAGGGTAGGTTGAGTTTTGGGGTAGATTCAAAGTGGACTGGTTTGGGTCGCACTGAGATTCACGGAAGGTGAACAATTTGAGGTGAGGGGGTTTGGGGTCGAAGTTGAACTTCAAGGGGCTTGCTACAGTTGGAAAAGGTTGTCGAGCCAGTCGACGTTTTGGAAGCGAAGATTACGGATGCAAAGAGAACGCTGAGGGAGAAGAGAGTAAAGGGCAGGATGAAGATGAGTATCACGACAATGAGTCCTTCGAGCTCGAGATGTCCCATACTCACAAGAGAAAGGGTTGGGAAGGATTACTGTCAACCTGGTCGTGGTGGATGAGGTGAAGCGCGAAAAGGCAGGAACTAAGAAGTCGACGAGGAAGAACCTGGGTTGTTATGATGTTTTCAAACAGGCAAGGCGGGGGATTCGCTGAGCGGTCATGCACGGGTGCAGCTGAGCAACAGCCTTCCGGCGGCGCAGAAGCGACTGCAGCCAAGACTGGTGCTGACGAATAGGACGGCTGGGAGAAGGAAGAAGTTAACATAAACGGTTAGAAAATTGAGCTGAAAAAGGCAAGGTCGCCGTATTGGCACGAGGCTGTGAACTGCGTATCTGCGATCCGTCAGCCTGTCACGGTGAAACGGAAGAGTCGGTAAGCCTTCTTTTGCGGCAGTTTGGCCAGCTTGGGCGGGTTTGAATGCCGAAAATGGATGCAAAGTGGGCAGGTGGAAGCCAACACCTTGTATTGTGGGTAGATGCAAAGCAAGGACGGGAAATATTCGAAAGCGCAGACCCAACGAGTTCAGCGCCCCCAGCGAGCTTCGCACGGCGAATCAGGGTCCGAGGACGCAGATCTTGACTCACAAGGGAGTGGTAGGCCGTCGAAGTTTTGAGTAGCGAGCCCACTCAGAGCTCAGCTGATGTCAGAAAGACGGTGGTAGAGTTCGTTGCCCTGTATGGAATATGAACAAGACGTATCAGAAGGGAGGAAGTTGTGAGCAAAGGAAGGACGCTAGGGAAGCTAGAAGCTCGAGGCTAGAGAGGTCAAAACACACGGCGAAACTAGTTCGGACGGGTAGAGGTTCAGCGTTTAGCAGCAATAGGGAAAGGTTGCTGATGAAGCGAGCTTGAGGCTTGAGGCGAGGTTCAAGAAGGAGTGGGCTGGTGGAAGTCAGAGAGTGAGCGATGGGCGGTTGAGCCGTTAGTTCTGCTCCCTGACTGCCATTTGTTCAATCCAGTCAGAGGACAACGTCGCCCGAGGACGAAACACGAGGCAAGAGTCAGCGCCTGTCCGCCTTCCCTTACATCAGAGCACAGTATACATACTTATCATCGCATCATCAGCGGGTTTGCTCATCATGACCGTCGTCCAGCTGGAGGACCTTGCTGAGTGAGGATTTGACATTTCCGCGACGCTATTTTACATTTTACCAGAGAAAATCTTGACTGACTTGCGCAAGCCACGTGGGCTATAAACACCGTCGTCGGCGTTTGGGCATCGCTTGGATCGGGCCCCTTGTCTCACAGCATTCCCAGACCTTGCTCATGCGATGGGGAAGCTCTTGTTCTCCTTCCGCTACTCGACTTGCCAGCACTCCTCTTGACATCTCTCGATACCGCGTCAAGTGTCTCTGAAGCAAAGGTGAGTGCGGCAATGACGCGCTTGAGATGAGGAAGGGGGGCCCGATCCTTCGTCTTGTTCTCATTTGGAGGGTTGGAACAAGGGACCTTCCCTTTCTCCCTCTCCTCTTGCACACTTCCAACTGTCTCCTGCCGCAGAACCTCTGGCTGATACATATCTACTTCCTCTAGTTCGCTCTCCTGCGCCGGTCGAAACTTTGCGCGTGCTTCTTCTCCTTCCTACTTGGTCTTGCCGCACCGAATCACACACCCGCTGCCCGTCACTCAAGCCCTCTGGAGATACTACCACCATGAACGCAAGACCACACAAGCAGTCCATGTCCGAACTCAAGTTGAGGAGACTCACAGAGCAGAACGCTCGGCTCAAGAACGACCTCGAGCGGCCACGGGTACGGGTATCAGAGGCCAGCGCAAGGTGATTATTGGACTGCGCAGCTGTCAGCTTTGCACTGCACCTTTCTCTGACGATGATCTCTCTCCCTTCTTCTTCCATCTTCCTCCTACCGCCTCTGCCGCCGCTCTTGTCTTCTTTCCGTGCAGTCTGATCCAACATTGCAAGACAACACGGGATTACCTGGTGCCATCAGAGTGGGGACCTGTCGACAAGCGAGAGGACCCATACGCACCCCAAGGCGGCGGCTGCAACTGCTCAGTCATGTGAACCATCAAGCACATCCCTCTCATCGGATTGGAGCCGGATTCAAGGGCCCCTGTCTGCCTCATTCTTCTTCTCCCATCGAGGTCATGTCTCCCCCTCGTGCACTCTCATTTTACGGCCCGGCCCTCTGGAGCCCTTTTTTTTGGTCCCTTCTTGCCCAGGTTTTTTTCTTCTCTCTTCTCCCATATTCCCCTTTTGAACGGTCCTGAGTCCGAGGAGCATTGCTCTGAATCGTATACATCCATAATATCGACCAGCCATTTGATGCATTGTGCTGCTGTGTTCCTTCCCATGTGTTTGGTCGAGTGAGTGAAGTTGAGAAATCCCAGCCAAAGTCAACATGACGCGGCGCCTCCGCTTTGACCACGCGAACCACCACAGCATACAGCATCAGCATACACCCGCCTCTCATCCTCCCCCCAACCCAACCCATACGCAAGATAGAGAGAAGGGAGAAGGCCAGCCACCAACCATGTCAGACTCAGCACAGCAACCACCCTCCGACCCGCCACAGGACGACAAGCCGGAGCAATCCAAGCCGTCTGACGAAGCAGCATCCTCTTCCACAGGGGCCGCCGCAGCTACAGACGCAAAGATGGACACCTCCGAAGATGCTCCAGAGCCCGAAGAGACCCTGCCAGAGGAGGTACTGAATGCTAGTGTAGAAGAAATCCAGACGCGGACAAGGCTGCTCGAGAACGATATCAAGATCATGCGGTCCGAACAGCTCAGATTGGGTCATGAGCAGTCCAAGATGCGGGAGAAGATCAAGGAGAACGCAGAAAAAGTCAAGCAGAACAAGGTCCTACCATACCTTGTTGGCAACATTGTCGAGGTGAGTCCTTCTTTCCTTTACTCTCTGTGTGCTTTGCCTTCATGTCGTTCCCACCATTCTTACCCATATCCTTCTTACCAACCAAACCGCGCAGATTCTCGACATTGACCCGGACAAGGATGAGGACGCACAAGAGCAAGAAGGTGCCAACATCGATCTCGATGCTCAAAGAAAGGGCAAGTGCGCAGTCATAAAGACCTCTACCCGCCAAACCATCTTCTTGCCCTTGATCGGTCTCGTTCCTGCGGAGGAGCTCAAGCCGGGAGAGTTGATCGGTGTCAACAAGGACAGCTACTTGGTTCTCGACAAGCTGCCTGCAGAGTATGATTCGCGAGTCAAGGCGATGGAGGTAGACGAGAAGCCCACGGAGAATTACTCAGATATTGGTACGTATTCTATTTCCCAAACTCACTTGCGGACAAGTGTCAGTCTGAGCTTGAGTGGCGCAGGTAATGGAGGGCTGACCCCTCTGTTTATATCTTAAAACAGGTGGCCTGGACAAGCAAGTTGAGGAGCTCATCGAGGCCATCGTCCTACCGATGCAGCAAGAACAGAAGTTCAAGAATCTCGGTATCCGACCTCCCAAAGGTTGCCTCATGTACGGTCCACCCGGTACGGGCAAGACCCTCCTCGCCCGAGCTTGCGCCGCCCAAACGAACGCATGCTACCTCAAACTTGCCGGACCTTCGCTTGTGCAAATGTTCATCGGTGACGGTGCCAAGCTGGTCCGGGATGCCTTCGAGTTGGCCAAGGAGAAGGCACCTGCTATCATCTTCATCGACGAGTTGGACGCCATCGGAACAAAGCGATTCGACTCGGACAAGAGCGGTGATCGTGAGGTGCAACGTACCATGTTGGAGCTTCTTAACCAGCTCGATGGGTTCGGGTCTGATGATCGTATCAAGGTCATCGCTGCCACGAACCGAATCGACATCCTCGACCCTGCCTTGCTCCGTTCGGGACGACTCGACCGCAAGATCGAGTTCCCTCTACCAAATGAGCAGGCACGCGCGCGTATCATGGAAATTCACTCGCGTAAGATGACCGTCGCAGGCAATGTCAACTACGAGGAATTGGCTGCCAGCACAGATGAGATGAATGGTGCTCAGCTCAAGGCGGTCTGTGTCGAGGCTGGTATGATCGCACTGCGAGAAGGGGCTCCCATGGTCGATCACGAGCACTACGTCGGTGGCATCATGGAGGTGCAGGCCAAGAAGAAGAATGACGTGAGTCCTTCTCAGACATCCTGCTCTGCCTTTCTAAAACCGACACAGCTTGCTGACCTGGCTGTCCTTTTTTGTCCTTACACTCCAGCTATTCTACTTCGGTTGATCCTTCCCCTCTTTTCAAGATGGAAGGCAGCATGTTGCCCAATTTCCAGTCCGTCGGCCTTTCTCAATGCATGCAAGTGTACTCTTCTTCAACAAGACACTGATATCGAATGGGTGACCATGAATTAATTGAACCCGTGGAAGTTCGCTAAGTACCGTAAAGACCTTCGTGTGTACACTTGAGATTGGGAACACATCGCTGATTAGGGGACTGAGAATGTGTTGAAGATGAGGCAGAACCTGCGTTCAGAGTTCTGCGTTCAGTCTTTGGTCGCAGACGCGGCGACGAGCTGTAGTTCAGGTTAAGGACGAAGTTGAAGAGTAAGCAAGAATTCACAAGCCGTAGCTAGAGAGACAGGTCCATGAAGCAAAGCTCCGAACTCACCGAGCGAAGAAGTTCAAGCATCGCCTCGTTACTCTTCTCCAGCTTGTCCATCCGCTTCAAAAGCGCCCGAGCCGCAGGCGAATCTTCCAATCCATGCCGATGCAATGCACCATGATGACACGTCCTCCTGAGCACCTGGAGGACCACCGCCCTGCACACCCGGACCAGCCGGTTGAAGGTCCCAAAAGCATAAGCGCCCGCACCAGGTAAAGATACTCCCGCCTTCCCTCCCTGATCTTGAACGATCGTCTCGGACGAACCCGATGGGCCTGGACCAGCACCGTCGACGTTCCGATTATTCGAAAGGAAGTCCAGATCAGACTCATTCGCAGCTTCTTGAAGAGGAGGGCCAGAGCTTCCCCTATTCGAACGACGTGAGGATGACGCTGTTGCACCACCACCGCCGCCACCTCCACCTCCTCCACCGAAGAACCGCGCCAGGGGATTCGTGAGCGATCCCAGTCCGCGCGGCGGTGGGGACGTAGGACCCGGCTCAGACGCATGAGGAATCGAGATACTAGTCCGAACAGAACTCTTCGTCGTGGTCCGTGTCCGGGTGCGAGGCAAGAACTTGTTCGAAGCGGGCTGCTTCGTGCCCGTCGTTGATTCCGTGCTTCCGTTTCTCGATGTCGGAGCTACTCCATCTGATTGTTGAGGACCTTCCGGACCGAGATGTTGGCCGTACTGTGAACGTCTCTTGTCGGAGATTGTGCCCTCTGTTGCTGATCCTTGGACATCCGTATCTTCGCGCTGCCCGCGCAATGTAGACTCCTCCCCCTCAAACTCCTTTGCTGCCGTCGCTTGTGCCTTCAATGCAGAAGCTTGATGACTGCGTGCTGCACCCTCGCGGACGACCCGAGACAACACCTCGTCCAAATAGCCATCACCAATGTCAGCCCTGTTCTCACCATCATCATCCTTCCTGTCATCGTCGTCGTCGTCATCATCATCGTCATCGTCGTCATTCGCTTTGCCCGAATCGGCGGCGCTACCTGCTGCACTGTAAGCTGCAGGCAAGAGTCCGCCGTACGCGTCGACGCCTAGCGTGAGTGCGCTCGGCTCATGACTGAACACCATGTCCAGCAACTCGCGTTCCTCCCGACTTCGACTCGAGCCAATGAGCGGAACCCACGAGAACGCCCACCGGCCCCGTTCCGCTGTAAGTTCTAGCCCGGTCTTGAAGGACTGCCGTTCGAGTAAGCGGATCGTGAGGAGGATAGGGAAAGAGAGCGAGCGGACGAGGAAGACGTGCGTCTTGTGCAGGTAGCGCTCTGTCATAAAGAACTTGCAGGGCAATATGATGGCGAATCCGACCAGGTTGAGAGGCGGTATGTAGCTGAAGAGCGCATCGGAGGAGATTCCTGCCATGGAGCGACATGCATGCTGATAGGCAGCTCTGCAACCACAAAAGACAGCGTGTGAGAAAAGAAAAGGCGAACAAGCAAAATCTGGGTGTGGATGAACAAGCACTCACTCTTCGTCCGCTCGCATTGCGACCACGGTGAAAGTGTTGCTCAACGACGAAATCAGAATAGTCAACAGCATGACGTTGGACACGACGGCAAAGATGACGAAGAGAGGAGGGCCGAAGATGGGCGAGAATGTCGTGGCAACACTGAGATCCACGTAACCGGCAAAGAAGCAGATCCGAAGCATGGTCCACAGAATCGTTCCAGGTGTCCAAGTCTCCCTGTCCTCGACCAAGGACCAGAATGTGAACCAAAAGCCTAAAAACGAGTAGAACGTCAGAATGCCATCCTGCCAAGTACCAACGTCTGATCAAAAACAGTGGACTCACCAGAAAAGCACACCATAGCCAAACTCATGAAGAACACGAAATCTGCCAGCATGGCCTTCAAACTCAGTAAAACTACCGAGTCCGCCACAAAGATACTGGCCACACGCGGACAGAGCACGATGGCGCCCAGCGCTAGACAGTCGAAGGCCAGTTCCTGCCGGGCCAAGTCACCATGGACCAACCCGGAAATACGGAAGCCGAGGAAGAAGGAGCAGATGAGGATGAAAAGGGCGTCTAGGCCGTTGTAGAGCGAGCTGAAATATACGCCCAGACCGTGTTCTGAGAAAGGCAGGAGAGGTCAAGCGCAGATTGTTGAATGCGTGAGTTTGATGGACATCCGGAGGAAGTAAGGAGTTCAGGTTGACTTACCTTGCATTTGAGCCAGTTCGTCCAGCGTAAAACCCGCGAGCCAGATCGTGAAGACGGCTATTAGGGTTCAAGGAGACGACAAAAGAGAAAGGAGACCCGACAGAAGTGATCAGTTCCTACTACAGGCGCATGCATGGCTTGGGGTGAGAACCCGACCCAAAACTCACTCTCAGGAATGGTCCAGGAAGTTGCGCCTCTCTGCGACAGCGCAATGAGGAATAAAATAAGCAGTATGAGGAAATTGAGAAACTCCAACCGACTCCGAATGAGCGTACCCTCAATCGATAATGATCCAGCACAGGCGCCCTGGAAGGGTCGTAAATGCTGAGGGGACGCTTCTTGTACGAATCCTTGATGATGGCATGACTGGCGTGAGAAGAGATGACCACCCGACCCGTCCAGATTCCGTCGACGCATCGTCTTGCGAGTGGAGAAGCGAGAAATTTGGTCGCTCGACCCAGGATGGCAAGTTCGAGCGCGGAGGATTTGGAGCTTGCGCTTAGGATTGAGAGATGGGTCCTATCGCCCAATTTGAAGTGCTTGCCGAGGGTGGAGCGAAGGGTGCTATGACTTGGATTGCTGTCTTTGGAGGGGGAAGGGGTAGCGTTGGAGAGGTAGAAGTCGGTAAGCGCGCCTTCGTCTGCGCCTGAAAAGGGACTGAAGGGAGCGGTGAGGGCTGTGACGAGCTCGATACCGTCTCTGGAGAAGGTGCGGAGCATTTTGATGGCGAGGAGTTCGCAGAGCATGGCGCGAGTTGAGTTGACCTGCTGGTATGCGAGGTCCTTCTCGGAGTCTATGGATGAAGAGAAATTGGGGTCGGTACAGACACATCGCGCTGCGCCCGGGACCGCGCCAGAGAGAAAACGAGCTCACCATTGTTGAACTGGATCTTGTTCAGCAGGAGGACATAGACCACGGCGATCGATTTCAGCCGACTGAGACGATGCGCCAAGGGTCGGACGATGGCGAAGTTGAGATCAACGCTTGTGAGCTGCGCAGGAAGAAAAAGGGGTCAGTCGCGCATCAGAGAAGGAGGAGTCTTTGACAAAGTCCGCTACTCACCTCGTCCCAAGACAGAGCCGTGTCAATCGTGTTCAGAACGATTCGTCGAACCAGATGCAAGATGGGCCAGACAGGCTGCTTCTCCACCGTCTTGACCAGATCGAGACCGTCCACGCCCGTGGCTTCAAGGAGCGGGTCCGATTCCGAAGCATTGTCATCGTGTATTTCGCCTACCGGCCCAACGCCATCATCATCACCGCCGGCACCGAGGGCGCCACGGTCGTCGCCCGCCTGGAGCGGAAAGAGGGTCGCGTCGGCTTCGTTGGCGGTCTCTACTGCTGCGGCGTGTAGAGCAGCGGAGAAGGAGGAGCGGTTGGGGTTGTCGATGATGGAGGAGGAGGCGGCAGAGGTACCGCCTGCTGCTGCACCGCGGTAGGCAGCCATGTTGTCTGCTGGGCCTGTACTGCTGAACCTAAGCACTCTCGAACGCGCAACCTCGATTGATACCTGATCCGGTGCGTATGGTCGTGGTCGTGGTCGTCCTTGACCTTCTTCCTCAACAACAATGAATCGGCACCAGACTGTTGCACCGGCCTCGCCTCATCAAGCATCAAGACAAGCGACACAGCACGAGAGACTGCAGCGAAGCGGAAGGAGGCTAGCCGTAGAAGCAGCACCTTGCTCCGAGCCGCTATTTACATACTAGTAAAAGGATGAATGAGGCTACGCACAACCTACCTTTTTGCTCGGCAGCGATCCTGTCATGCTTTCCGCCGGATCAGACAAAGGGAAGCGGGCGACCTAATCCACTAACAAGGTCGAAATGAATATCGCCTAGGATCCTCGTCGCGTCCCTTCCTTCTCTGACGCGTCCGACAAGATGAGCTGCCAGCTAGCAAGGACGCAAGGACTTGCCTGGGACCAGGAAACATCAAGTCTGCGTCTGCATCTGCTGAAGGATCAAGAAGACGCGCCCACCGACAGACGGAAAGTTGGCAGGGGCGATCAGCGCACAAAAGGGTACGCACTGTCTCAGACCAGCGATTCAAGGAGCGGAGCATCTGATTGTTGTTCTTCTCTCTTCCTCTTTGCTCAGGCTTCCCTGCATGTGATGCAGGCGGGCAAGGTAGACGGCATCGTCGTCTATTGCGCCAGGGTCAAGAATGAATGCAGCATGTTCCAGCACCCCTGCTTGTCACATCGACCCCGGTCCTTGCCAGCTCGCCGACCACCACACCACTCTGTCTTTTTCCCTCCGTCCGCGAGGGTCAGGCGGGTTAGGATCCAGGATCGACGAGCGGTGCAGATTCCGTCCGCAAGGAGACATTGCGCCCAGCATTTTTCACCGAATGTTTCCACAACGGCTCAGGCGCTCAGGCGGGCTCTTCGCGCTTCACATTTCGCCAGCGGGCGTCATGGTGCGACATCGACGATCTCTTCCACACGCACGGAGGCAAGAACCTGGCAGACACGCCCTACCAGCCACCTGCCCCGGGCCCAGCGCATCCTGTTCTGTTCGGGGCGAGGACGGACCTCTGCACATGCAACCCCTCCGTTCTTTGTCTGGCATTTGCCATGGAAAAGCTGATGACCGCGTTATCATGACCAGGCAGTAACTTTCCTACAGAGACTCGGACGTCACGGAATTATCCGCTTGCGGCTCCTCACCAGCCTCCCAGCCAGCAGATGACCCACCGCCGCGTATGTAAATGCTCACTTGGGTCACGGGCGTGAAGGTGAGTGTAGTCAGTAAAGCGACCGAGGTGACCTCCCGAACTCAAATCAAGCACGCATCCGCGTTTCTCTCCCCACCGGAACAGGCAATCCGCCCGACGGAGAAGAGAAATATACGCCGCGAGATGAGTACATATGAGATTTTGAAGATGTGAGAACAAGATCGACGCTGATGAGACGGGGCGAACGAGATATTGTGTGGTGACTTGGTGAATGGTGGGCTTGGAGGCAGGAAGGGTGGAAGCAAGGAAAGAAGGAAAAGGATGTGAGTACTGAGTGGCCAGCTGATCGCCAGACAGATCACCAGCAAGGCGCGCAAGGACTTCTCCGTTTCCCGCCTTTTCTTTTTCCAGAACAGAAACCACGCTAAGAGGATATATGCACTAGAACAGTGCAAGTCATCTTTGCTTAGTGTGGGCAGATTTTAGGCCCCCTTTGGTTGTCTTTCTTTCCCATAAATACCGAGCACATCCACCCACCGCAACCCTCACACGCGAGCCAGATTTCCCCGTCGCGTTCTTCCTTCTTCCCTCCCTCTTTCTGCCTCGACATCGCCGGATGAGCAGCGCACGATTATTGTAGACCAGAGACACCATCAACTCAAGACCCACAACCATGGCACCATCCTCACAGCAGCAGACGGTCGCAGTACCACATCCACCCTCAGCAGCAGGATTCGCAGCATGGGAACATGCAAACGGAAACGCTCGACCGCACACCGCAGACGCCCTCTTTGGACCAGCAGATCCGAACGGTAGCAGCGCCGTCGCTCCCAATGGCACACCTGCAGCAACAGGGCGGCCATCACTAAGCACAAACTACAGCTCAGGTAAGTTCTCACACCTCTTTCTCACACACACGCGTTTCCTTTTTCTCAATCTACTCGATTTCATCTCTACACAGGATCCAGCCGCGTCTTCGCGTATATGCCGACGTCAAACTCAGACGAGTTTGCATCACCTGGTTACGGCTCCTTTGACTCCTCATACTCCCCTTACCAGCCCCCAGACACAGCCTCGACGTCCAATGTCACCCAAAATGGAACAGCAACAGCCTCCGGCGGCCGTGGTTCCATCACATCCGTCTCTGGATCTGCCTCCAACACAGAAGGCACCGCGTCCACGACTCAGATTCAGACAGGCGCCCATAACAACAAAAAGCGGCCTCGCAGGAGGTACGATGAAATTGAGCGCATGTACCCGTGCAATTGGCCAGGATGTGCAAAGAGCTATGGAACGCTCAACCATCTCAACGCGCATGTCGCAATGCAAAAGCACGGCACGAAGCGACTTCCACACGGTATGTTTCGGACTTGCGTTTCATAAAGTCATTTTCTCTAACTGACGAGATTTGCCCTGCATATAACCAGAATTCAAGGAGATGCGGAACAATGGCGCAAGGCGAAACGTGATGATGATCAGCGACGTGCGCCTCCTCGTGTCACTAACAACGGCCAGGGTCGGGCCCTCACTTCGCGCCGAGTATCAGCATGGGCAACGGATCACAACAACATCTCCAACCTCCAGGCTCCTCAGGTGGGGTCTCCACAGGAACGGCAGCAGACGATCCTTACCTCCGCGGAGGGCGGTTCGATAGCTTCTCCTCTGCACCCGGAGGATATGCGGGCGAAGCTGGAGGCAGTGGTGGATCATACTACGGCGGTGGTGGACCTATGGCCCATCCGCCCTTTTATCCTCCCGGAAGTGCTGCGGGATACAACAGTGCCGGACCACGCGGGTCGACATCCTCTGCTTATTCCTACGCGACTGCTCCACCGGGCATGTCCGGCGCTGGAGGGTCACATCAGCATCACTATGGAAGTGGGACGGCGGGTAGCGGACATTGGGTCACTCCTTATAATGCGGCTCCATCCTCAGCGAGTGGGCCACAGGGTCAGGGTCAGGGCACCGGTCACATGTTCCCTCCTCCCCCGGTGCTGGGCCTGGTCGAAGTTACAGCATGAGCAGTGCCGCGACCAATCACGTCGGCGCAGATTCCTCGTCTGCTACAGGCTCAGGAACAGCGGGGGCGTGGTCTACAGGACATTCGTACACGTCTGCTCCACCGCGTCCATACACGGGCGGGGGTGCTCCGGGAGGGTATGCGGCACAACACCCTGCCCCGACCTATGGTGGACACGCGTATGGCGGCGCGAGTGGGTATGGCGGATATGGAGGTGCGACTGGGGCTGGGGCTGGGGCTGGAAGTGGAGGAATGAGCGCGCCTTCTACTTCTGCCGGGCCTCCGTCCTCCGCTTTGTCCGGGAGCGGGATGGTGTCGAATGCAGCCGGCCAGTCGGGTTCAAATTCGTCGACTGCTGTCACTGCTGCGGGCGGATTGGGCGCATACCTTATGGCGCATCGCGGGAGCATCTGATCAGGCGTTTCGCCTCGATTCTGACCTTCTCTTCGAGGCCACCGATCCAACTCTTCCGACTCGGTAATCGCAACGGATCGCGTTCGCGCTTCCTAGGCTCTCGAATCTTATGCGCAACGGAAACGAACGCAGGCTCGGCTTGGCTTTATTTCTCCTCCCCTCATAGAACTTCCACCTCTGAAGATTTTATTCGCGTTCCGACCCGGACGCGTAACTAGCCACGACCTGGTTCGCATCGCGGATATCGACTCGGTTCTTTTATTGGCAACGCACCCCTAGCATTTAGTCTCTCTTTGCGCTCCCGATTTCGACTACCTTCGCTCTCACGGACGATACAGGGGAGGCCTGCGCGGATCTTTTCGCTCAACGCGCTTTCCCTTCTCAACCCTTCACACTCTTCCGTCCCTTCTCTTTCAGCACGGTTCGCTTTTTTTTGTCTTGCATCAAATATGGAAACTGTCGACCTTCCCCTCCGAACCTCTCGGCCTTCCTAACCATCACCCCCTTCACCATCTTCGAGCCTCAACCCTGTCCGCATCCTTTCTCCTACGGACACTACTTTTTTTAACGACATTTAACAGCGTCCACTACCATACATATCCTCTCCCTCTTGATCGTTGATCTCTGCCTTCTGGCTGAATCTTCCAACTCCTTTTTTTCCTTTTCTTTTTTGCCCTCACCTTTGTATCAACACACATTTTCATTCTCTCTTAACTGTTCGAAGACGCGCGACGCGCCCTACCTTTCTAACCACTTCCTGATAATCGTGCCGGGAGCCTCGAGCCTCCAAGGTCCAACTTCTCCCCAACAGCGCTTCTTTAAATCTTCTTTTCCCATTCTATCTACAGACGGGGGTCAGTTCGTGGGACAGGGGTCAGTTCGTGGGACACCACCAGAACTCGATGAATACTGAACTTAACACAACAAACGAAAGCTCTGCTTAGACTTCAGCCCATCACGACCTTGACTGTGAAGTTTCAGGTCTTTTTGTTATGCAGCGTTGAGAGCCATGGTGCTGCAAAGTTCGGACGTCGAAATCGGAAGGTCGATTCTATCGAATAAAAAATGTACATCAACTTCAACACCAACTACGACAAAACTGGCTCGATTAACTTGGGCACAGACAAAGGAAGGAATTGTGCACGTATCCAGAACCAAGGCAGCCCAACTTGTTTGCGAGGAATCAGGTGAATGAGCGATGAGCTGGGTTGATTCCAGTTGAGGGGAGAAAGGCAAGGAGTTCGGACTGTGAAAGTGCCCGATGTTGACAAATTTTTGGCGCATTTTGAAAGTGAGTGTGTTGACGCCTGAAGCAAGTGCAACATATCTTTTCCCGATCTAAGTGAGGAGAAAAGTGTCCCACGAACTGACCCCATCGAAGGCAATTTGTTCAACCAAAAAATGACAGTCTTCACCATGATTCTCCCCGACAAATGCTCCAATCAGCAAACGGAAACTCGGAGAGCCTAGCTATGACAGTCCGCTACGACTTCTTTCTTATGATTGGTACATGTTGTTGTGTTGAGTTTGGCGTGGTGGTGGTGAGAATGTTTTCAAAGTGTCTCACGAACTGACCCCCGACTGATTCATTCCACCTAAGCACTCCGAATCCAATAATAGGCGTCCACTTTCTGCTGCGCCTCACTTGCCCGTCGGCCGCAGCTTAGTCTCGCCGAGACCCTCCTGCCTCCTTAGTGGGATGCGGGAACACTGCCTTGTGTACACCGCCTTGAGCGGCGTTGGAGAGCCTGCTTTGTCTTTGTTCTCACAGCATCTTGCACTTAAGCAGCAAGCCAGTTAAGGGTGAGTCATAGAATCCGCATGTGTTCCCGCCTGCGCGCGTTTAGCATCTGGGCTACTATATAGTCTCGTCGACCTAATCCATGCTGTGCATTTCTCTCTGAGAAATCGTAGGATCCAAGCGAAGGCCTCGAGGTTGTGTATCTGAGGGAAGGCTTGCTATCTATTCAAGCTCATCGCATCCGCACCGTTGAGGTTGAGGCGGCCCCATCTCCTATAAGAAGAAGCAGCGCCCATCTGACTTCTCTCCATCACCTCCCTTCTCTCTTCGCCCAAAAGCCCTTTTGACTAAATACTTGCCCTCAGCTCTTCCCGCACCTACAACCTCCACCGCACAGATCCAAAGAAGACAAAATCATGGGCGACGTCGTTGCGGAAGTTTGCGGTGCCATCTGCGGTGGCCTCGCATTGGCCACCGTTGCCAGCATCAACGCATGGTGCGTGACCAGTAAGTACTTCTATCACCTCCTCCTTATGCTTGTCCCGAAGTTCAGATGCTCCACATTTATTAACTGCAATTGCCCTCCCCCCCCCCTTTTCTCTTGTCTAGTCCCTGGCGGTCTGACGGTCTGCAAATGCTGTGACTCCCTATGCCGATGTGGGTGTTGCTGGAAAGGCGACAAGGGCCAGCTACCAGAGGAAGACTATCCAGGCGGGTCGAATCATCCAGACACAATTGCCGCGGCCCAAGCTTTGGCTGACAGGAATGCCGCCAAGCAGGCGCAGGGCGAAGAAGGAGGAGGAGGAGAAGAGGAGGGTGTCGCTCCGCCTGCGTACGATCCCAAGACGCGGTCAGCAAGTAGTGATGTAGCTAGGACGACGCAACCGACTGCTCAACCCGGTATGGTCATTTCGAATCCGGACGTCGCTGGGTCCAGCTGAGCCTATCGGACATCCCACCTCCGAATCTCTCCTTGGCCATGTCACCCATGATACCTGTGATTTGCACCTTCCCAGATCCCATTTCCTATTCGCAACCTAGCACTCGATCCACCCACGCAAAAGATACCTACTTCGCCTATCTGCTTGTTCACGATGTCCAAGCCGCTCGAAGACTCAAGGCAGATGACATGGGACATGGGAAGGGTGGAAACACTACGTACATACCTGAGCTTGAGCAATGAAATATTGGGCTCTCGCGATTCCACACGTTCTTCCCCTCGGACATCGCGATGTACTTTCCCTCGCCGACCAGGCCATTTCGCAAAGGACTGGTTGTTAGCAGGGGACATGACTGTGTATATTCGCATTAAAAGACGTCCACTGCTCCGACGCGTGCACAAACTGTATGATGGGTGGGTGGTTGATGGTGGTGTAAGAAAAGAACAAGAAAAAACGGGGGAAAAGAAGAAGAAAGGGAAGAAGAATCTGATCATTGCGATACTGCGCTTGCTTGTGAAGCCTGCGGAGGCGGTTTCGATTGAGGAGCTTGAGATTGGGATGGAGGTTGAGATGGAGGAGGAGTAGGAGGGAGTTGATGTCTATGCTGCTGTAGCTGTTGCTGTTGTTGTAACTGCTGCTGTTGCTGCTGCTCTTGCCGCTGTTGCTCTTGCCGATCCCGAGATCGACTGCCCTGGGAACGCTGCCGCTCTTGGGACTCATTAGATGAGGAGTGGTTCCCGATTGGCCGAGCGATACTCTTTATCTGTTGCTGGCCTTTGCCATAAATTAAGAGTTGATCGGCATATCTTTGAAGCTCGGGCAGAGGAATGACCATCCGGAAGTCGTTGAGGAGGAGGAATTGCAATTCAAGCTGGTTCAGCTCGTGCACAGGTAGACCGCCGACCTGTTGGCAAAATCGGAACGGAAATTGGTAAGAAGTCAGTAAAAGAGATTTGGGGGCATTTCTTTCTGGCAACGAGAACGGAAAACTCACCTTTGCATATCGTGAATTTGTGTAGAAAACGTCGCTGAAGAATTTACTTGACACCGTCAAGCCTGCAATAATCAAACGATGTACGTTGAAGCTGTCGATGGCAAACCCTCGCATGCCCGGTCTGGGCTCCCGATTTGCTACCTCCTGTCCATCAACACCCGTATCCGCAAGGGATGCCGATATTTCCCGTGTCCGTGAGGCTGGTAGACCGGCGGCTAAGCCAGCTGGGGCAGCATGATTGTCCTCGCCCGGGCCGGCGCCAGAGCCCATCCGACTCATGCGATCGAAGTAGACGAGCAGACTGAGGAATACCTCGTTTGTTGTTGGGCAATACTTGAGGATGCGAAGTAGGTAGGATTCGATATTGATGGTGGGTACGTTGCGGGCGTGAAAGCATAGTGTGCTGCTGGGCGTCATCAGTGCTGCTTGGGCTGCTGCGGTGATCTTATTCCGAGATCCTTCGCCGCCGTGTAAGCCTTCTTGACCGGCTCGCATGGATCCAGAACGTGATCGATTTCCACTGGCTGGCACGGACGCGCCGCTCTCTGTCCGATGTACGCGTGGTTGTGGAGACAATCCGGCCGGACTGCTGTTGTGGGTATGATTGGGATGTGTGGAATCTGATGGATTCAACGCGTGTGTGTCCTTGCCGTGGGCGTGACTGTTGTTGTGTTGTTGACGTCTGCTGCTACTGTCTCCTGAACCTGAACCTGCTCCGCTGCTACCTGCTATTGCCGCTCCTGCTCCTGCTCCTCCGCTATGACTGGTACTGCCGCCGCCACTGGTGCTGCTGGTGCTACTTGATGCTGCTCCTGCTCGTGGTCTGCGATCGTCGTTTGCTGAGGCGATCTGCTGTAGCAGCATAGCGAGGATCCGGAGCAGCTCTGTAGAGGGGTACGTCGCGAGATCCATGTGAGGCACCGGTTTTCCTGGATCTGGGGAGAGGGTAGTGGGGTGTGTGGGGCAGGGTGCTGGATGGGCTTTGCTTGCCAGGACAGGGATGAGGGAGAGATGGCGGGTGAGGGTGTGCTGCTGTGCCTGTGTTATTGAATCGAGGTCATGGAGGATGGTGCACGGTTCGGTAGAGTGAGGAAAGGGAACTTGGCTACATGCATCACGAAATCATCCAAATTACAGCAGCGCGCAACAACGCATCGCACATTCGTTCACGCTGTCCATCGCACACAGATCAGGGCAGAGTTTGAGGAAAGGGCTGGTATCTCACGCGTTACATGCTCCCCTCCCCCTTCCCTTGCCTCAGTGTCAGATAGAAGCTGCGCAGGCAACCGGAACACGACGCATCGGCGAGCTCATCAACGCATCAACACGACCAGGAAAATGACCGAAGTCGCCCGGCCGCCAGAATCGCAGATGCAAGACCCATTCAAGAAGCGCGTCCGACTGTGTATGTACCACACATCCTTCAGGATACACGATACAGAGCAGATCCCCGACCTGCCACGTCCTTCAGCCGCCCCTATCGTCGCAAGGTTCTCTTTCGCGGGTATGCTGTCCTCTGAGTGCGAAAAGAGTAGTGTGCACGTGCATCCTAACCTCGCCTCGTTCCTTGGCCACAATTGATTAACACACCGTGCTGATCCCGAACGCCCATCAATAAAGCGCCGCGGTGCATTGGCCAACGAGCGACCTCTCCAGTCTCCCACGGACGCGATTTGGAAGTTGGCTAGCTAGATAGGAGGCAGGCTGTAAGATGGAGAAAGCAGAGGCGCGCGAAGACGGCTTGGACAGAGGGAGAGAGAGCCAGCTCCCACTCGTTCAGCGCTAGGCGATCAAAGTCCAGACATGAAAGCGGCAGACAGATAGGGCGCAATTGACAGCAGTAAAGAGGCCGAGAGGCGTCCAGATTGTGATGTTGATTGGATGGAGAAATTACAAGTGTCCAAAGTGAAGTGCAGTTACATATGTAGTACTTAAGGAAGGGACGCTGAGTAATAGTACCCAATCTCGAGCGCAGGTCATCTTGGACGAAGCCGGAAGAGAAGCGCCTCCATGGCTCCGTCTCTGGCTGACCTTGCTCTTCTTCACCTCCGTTTCCGCCTCAAGAGCTGGTCCAATCCCAAACGATCCAAATGTACAAGGTGGCCGCGAAGACGTCGAGCATAGAAGACCACGTAGATGACCGTCGCACAGATGACAGCCCCAAAGCTGACCGTCGCAGCATACTTGAACTGATCCGGCCGGTGCCACCCAATCGTGAGCGCAAAATGACCCTACCCGGAAGTCCCGCAGAGCAACGAAGGGAGGGGTTAGACTGTGAGTAACATGACAGGTACCCATCGCAGAACTGCTCACCAGATCAAAAAGGTTCTGCAGCGCAAATTGAACGCCCATCAAGGCATTCTTCCGCCGGACGCGATCCAGCGCTCGCTGGACCTGTGCAAGCTGAGCGAGGTCGAAGCTCCAGAGACCGATTCTTGACAGCGCCAAGCCACTGAATAGAAGCGCTCCGTTCCAGGCGGGTCGTTCTCGCTTATCTGCTCCGACGTAGAGTGACACCAAACTCATGATGAGAGGGAGGACTTGAGCAAATAGCGAACTGCAAAGACAAGTTAGAACAGCCGATTAGCTCATACAAATCTCAAGTTCGAGCTCCGCATTGTCTGAACTTACTAGGACCCAGCTCGGACAATCCCAACGAGTCGTTCCAACAATGGCATCGCCATCGTACCCAATAGACCAGCAACGACCCCGACCCCTCGCATTCCTGCAATGAATCCATTGCTGTACGTCGTCTCGCTCTTGAGGTAGGCGATGAAGGTACTGTCGAAGCTGAGGACCGAAAGATATAAAAGTGCAATCGAGCATGTGCCTGCGAGTGAAGAAGTTGAACCGTCAGCTATGGGAGCAACCAGACATCTTGGGACTTGGAGGGAGGTTAGAGACACGTACTGATGAAGATCGGCATCTGAGCGAACTGGGACCAGTCTTGCCACTGTTCCCTGGCCCATCGAGAAATCGCTCGTCTCGGGTCAAACGTTTTTGCATGGGGAGGATCTTCCACCGACATCACATGTGACGTGAGGGCATTGTCCGCAGCTGTGCTCGTACCACCAGTCTCGTCGATGTTCTCCCTTTCTCGATGCTCCCATTGAGAGAGCTCGGGAAAGCGCTTGTAGACGACCTCGATCCAGATCCATTCGAAGATCGCCGTGACTACGGTGATGCAAAGCAGCACAACGATACTGATCGGATAACTCGTGACGCTCGTCAGCAAGGACACTGCCAGTGGAGCCAGAAGCTTGGAGAGTAAGTCGATCCGCCGCATGATTGCGTTGAGGCGGACCAATCGACCTTCGTCCGATCGGGCAATGAGGGTGACCCAAGCTCGTTCGATCCCTACACTGATCCCAACATTGCAGAGAATGACTCCGCATCCGACGAGAGTGAGCGCTGCGAAGATTGTCCAAGGACGAGCATTAGCCGCCCCACCGGCCTGAACGCCTCGACCTCCATTTTCCGCCTCCTGTGCGAGGCCAGGCTGAAGGAAGAGGATGAGGAAGAGGGCGTAGGAGATTGCGACGAGAAGCTTTTGGAGCAGAATGAAGTTTCGAATGACGCGAAGTTGATAAGTCGGATCCTTGCCACCGCCGTTCTCCTCCGTCGCTTCTAGCGACGATACTTCGCTGCGCCGATGTGCTTTGGGCGATGAGGGGCCATCGAGGGTATGTCCAACGGATCCAGAGAAGATGATAGCGGCACCCGTAGTCACAAATCCATAAATCGATGCTGGTAAGAGAGTCTTTGTAAAAAGTTCGATGAAGAAGAGAGGGAAGGCGAATTCGGCCGCGCGGTAGCCGAATGACCTGTCAAGGAAAAGGGACATCATTGAGCAAAAATAAATGAGACCACCAGAAATGTATCGCAAGGAGATACTCACCCGGAAGCATGCTGGAGTGCCAGTAGCCAGATTCCAATTTTGTCGACGGTTGCATCGTTGTTACCTTCCTCCACGGGCTCCTCCTCCGCAGATGATGGGACCGGTCGGAGAGGGATGGGACCCTCTACTTTCGTGTCCATGAATGATGTGGGTATGCCTAGAAGATCACAATTCACATGCCTGGCCGCGTCGCCACCTATAGCCTGTCCTGAATTGGTTGCTGGGTGGAAGCACCTTGGAGCCTGCCCAGAGGAGGACAGGAGGTCGTTAGCCCCGGACCGGGAAAGGGGTGGGGAAAGTGAAGGATGTCTGACACCCTTGCCGTTTGCCGGACTGAAAATGGGCGTAAGCCGATCTCCTTCGACGTCACGGAAAGACGCCCGACGCCGTCGAAATTCGAATGGTCGAGCACGGACTGATGCTCCTTCCTGACCTCGAGCTTCTCTTCCACCACTCGCGACCCAGACATCAAAGTCAAGAATGTCTTCCGTGTCTCTGTCACCGCTTCCGCCGTCGACGAGCTCGACCTCAATGCCGCCGGTGGATCTCGTGCTCGTGTTCAAACTGGACCCAAAGGCAAAGCCATCAGCACCGCTCCCCAAGCTCAGCGCAGAACAGCGTACCGCAATCAGCAACCAGTATTCCAGCTTGCTCGATCGTATCGATAGCGTTGGACTTCAGCATACATCGCGCGTGGTCGATGGAGGAAAGACGATCTTGATCTTTGTGCACGCGCCACAGAGCACTCTCCTGGCAGCCAAGAAGCTTCACTCGCTCTCTGACTTCCTGCACGGCGTCAAGCCGACCTTCGATCATCATGTTGTCATCCCTCGCAAGTCATCCTTGGCCGCTGCGGCCAAGTCTGCATCGCCTGATTCTCCCATCCGGGTTGAGGCCACCCCTGCAGACCGACTTCGCATCGTGCACGATCTCCTCACCTTGCCCACCTCGCTCCCTAAGCCTGGCGACGACAACGCCGCTACAGGAACGGGAAACGCGCTCGCAAGTGCCAGCGGTTCCGGTCTCCCTGCGCATACACTGACGGGAGCAGGTATTTGTCCCGGTCTCGATCCTTTCCCCAACCTTACGGACATCACGCCTCTGCACGATGAGAACTTCAATCGCGAGTGGATGAAACTGCTCCAGACTCCCCGTCTCTTCCTCCCTGCCGTCGAGCTCGACAAGATCCGCGCTCATTTCGGCGAAGAACTGGCCCTGTACTTCGCCTGGCTCAGCCACTACGCAACCGGTCTCACTCCTATGGCCGCCGTCGGCTTCCTCTTCTGGTACTTTGCAGCTCCGTATGCACCTCTCTACTCCCTCTTCCTCGTCGGCTGGGGAGCCGTCCTGGTCGAGACATGGCGAATGCGCGAAAAGCGGCTCGCGGTCCGCTGGGGCGTCGCGGGTTGCAACCGCGCTGATAACCGTCGACTCGGTTTCAAGCCACGCATTGTTCGCACTCATCCTGCCACGGGTGAGATCGAAGAGGTCTTCGAATGGTGGCGCGTCGAGCTTCGAGTCGCACTGGTCTCGCTGCCTTCGCTCATAATTGGCGCCATCGTGGTCGGTCTGACCATGTCCAGCATGTTCGTCTCCGAAGTATTCGTCTCCAAACTCTACCATGGCCCCGGCAGCTTTATCGTTCCTTACCTTCCCACCATCATCCTCGTCGGCATCCTGCCTCAGGTCATGTCCACCTGGAACAAAGCAGCCGAAAGGTTGACCCACTTCGAAAATCATTACGATCAACGCCAGCACAACTTCAGCATGACACTCAAGCTCTTCTGCATGCAGGCCATCACTGCATACGGTGCCTTGACTCTCAGCGCTTTCGTCTACGTCCCCTTTGGAGAGTATCTGCTGAATGAGCTCATCGCCAACGGCTTCTACTCCGAGGCTCTTGCAAAGTCTGCTCCAAGAGACCCCATTTCTGGCCATCCTAAAGTTGACTTCAACATCAACCCGGACCGCCTTCACAAGCAACTGTTCGCCGTCAGCGTCACTGCCCAGATCGTTGGAGCGGTGAATGAGCTTGTAGGTTTCTGCTTCCCAAGGCCACATCACCCAATCGAATTACTTGCTGATGTGACTCTTTCTATGATCTCCCTTGCAGGCCCTTCCCTTCATCCTCCGCAAGGTCTCAGAGTACCGAGCTGCACGCGCTAGCGCAAAGAAGCCAGAAGGCGAAAAGAGTGAGGGTGCCCAGGCGCCAGACGAGCAAGAATTCATGGCCAAGGTCAAACGCGAGCTCAGTCTGCCCGCCTACGACACGTTTGGTGACTTCGCCGAGATGGCGAGTCAATATGGTTTCGTCGTGCTCTGGTCTGGTAAGTTCCGGCAGGCAGGATGAGTACTGCGCCGTCCCTGACTTATGTTTTGATTCTACCTATGCTTTTCAGTCATATGGCCACTGAACCCGGTCTTCGCTTTTGTGGTAAGCTCTTTCGCGAAGGAAAGATCGAGTTTCTGATTTGGGACGCTCACATTCCTTCACTGTTTCTCCTTAGAACAACTTCTTCGAGCTTCGAACGGATTTGCTGAAGATTTGCGTCAATGCTCGTCGTCCTGTGCCCGTACGCACTGACAGTATCGGCCCCTGGCTGGAGGTCTTGGTAAGTTTGAGCTTGTCTTGACTGGAGCAATTGCCCACGTCGCTCACTGTATGTCTCTCTTTGGACCATCAGGGCTTCCTATCATGGCTCGCTGCCATGAGCAATGCGTCTCTGATCTTCCTCTACCGCCAATCGGAGGACGCGCTGAGCCCTGGCCATTCTCCTTACGAATTCAAGTGGAGAACGCATATTCACGGCCCTGTCGACGCCGCTGCCGTCCATGCTCGCCACTACGATTCCAACGCGCTCGTGACAGCCGCTCAAGGTCTCGACGGTGTCAACGCCAACATCACCCAGGCCAACCTGACGGGAGCCTATGCTTTTGAACCTCACGGCCAATCTCCGTTCTCGCTCACGCGTCTCCTGCCGGCTTGGTTGCCGCAGAACGGTCCGACGGGAGCTTTGATCTCTGCCTTACTCATCGCGTTGGCGTCGGAGCATGCATACGCGCTCTTCCGCTCGATGGTCCGACACGTGCTTGACCGGATTCTGTGGAGGGGAAGTGAGGAGGAGATGATGCTCATCAAGCGTGCGTGGGAGGGTCGACGGGAGGCTGTGCTTAGGGCTGGTATTGGGGGAGCTGGTGGCGGGAACGGTCCTTCGTTGCCGGGAAGCGTCGATCTGGCGGCGAGCGACAAGGTGATGAAGAAGATCTCGCGTGCAGATGAGGAGCGGACGGGCTTCTGGGACACCAGCCGAGATGTTGGGTTGGAGGCTTTGCAGGGCGCTGGAAAGACGGAGTGAGAGCTTCTCCAGAAAGCGGCCCATCGTATGGAGATTGGAGAGGAGCGTAACTAAAAAAGACAACAAAATTCTCGAGCGAGCTTCTTCACGGAGATGGGAGAGCTTTCACTTCTGTAACCATCCATTCACATTAAGTACATAACACCAATCAGCAAATGACTTCTGGACTCGCGAAGTCTGACAGAGGACATCTGCAAGTGAATGGTGAGATGAAGCGATGTGACGCGTGACGGACTGAGTTTCGACCCAGTTGCAGATGGGTGAGTCCCTACCACGATGAGCCTTTCTGGCTCTCTTTCCCGTCGAATTCCTGACGCTCAACGAGGCCGCATATCGCTGCGTTTCCAGCGACTCAGGAGCATACGCAGAGGGGTTCGGTTGTCGGAGGGATGGTGATGAGCCAACAGGGCGCGTCGCTTCCAAGACCAGCCAGTGCAAAGGTATTTAGCATCGCAGAGCTGGTCAAACTCATCGCTGAGCACGTCGCCACTCAAGACCTCGCTGCCTTCCGCCTGATCAACCGTGCTGCAAGTATATATGGAGCCCCCCCACTTTTTACGTACCATTGTTACCCATGGCCTAAGGGTCGAGCATTCGCCAACTTGGGAAAACGGACGGAGCACTTGAAGCACGTACGACATGTCATCGTGGACGTCGGAGTGGGTCAATGGGACTCATTCGGGGACGACTTCCGAAAGACAGACAAGCGGTTGGAGCAATGGAGTAGGCTCTTCCAGTTACTCGAGGCCCCAGACCTCACTGGACTCGAAACGATCGATATAAAAGGTTCGATTCGATGGGCGATGCAGATGGAAGGACTCAGTCAACCCTCGTTCAATCTGAACAACCGGCTAGCAACCTCGCTGCGGTCTCTCTGCCTGACTGGAATCACGGAGGCTATGGATCGGCATTGGGATATCAGTCTGGCTCGACCGTGGTGGAACGCGATTTCGGACCTCATCGAACGATGCATGGAGATCCAAAAAGCGCGTGGGGAGGTCAAGTTTCGCCATCTTCATCTGGGCGTGGAAGGCGATGCTACGGTCATGTGTGGACCGCCTTCGGCAGGGTTCAACACTACCTTTCGTGCTCTTCTGCTCGGCAATTTGGAATCGCTCACGCTCGGGAAGCTCTCGTATGAGACCAGCCGTGCCCTCCTTGGACCGCTCAATCTCCACCCTTCGGCCCAAATTAGTACACAAGAACAGTACGAATGGCCGGTATGGACCAGTCTGCGCAGGTTGAGGATTACCTTCGGGCGAGGATCCGACGTGTCTCCTAGCCGATTATGCGACCATGTACTCGACCATTGTCCTGTCCTCGAGGAACTTCACCTCACCTTTGGACCCTCACAGCCAATCTTGCTACAAACTCGTCTGTCCGATCTGCGACATCTCTGCATCAACGTTCCCGAACTGGTTCTCGGCGCACATATTCGCGGCCAACAAGAACGAGATCAACTAGAGTCCTTCATTCTTCGGCAGAAGGGTCTTATCAGCCTCAGTGTCAACCATGTCGAGGTGCGCGATCACACTTCGGGCAAGTTCGAAGGGATCGTGTTTTCGGGCCTTCCACCTATCGACATCTCCGCGCAGTCGTTGCCCAGGCTCCGCGCTTGCACCGGGAACTATGTTACGTTCATACCGACTCGCGAATCTTCCGTGGTCTGGGGGGCATACAACCTGCCGCCCAAGCCCTTTACGAGGTATCCCGAATCTGGAGCAGCAAGTTCAACAGAAAAACTGTCCGAAATCCGAGAATCTTTGCGGTCTGCTTTCGATATGGCCAAGATCACGTTTCTGAGCATTCGCGAGAGCTCGAAATTCTCGTTGGCGGATGCTGTCGAGGCGTTGAGGATGATGCATGCGAGAGGCGAATGTCCTCGCTTGACGGAAATTGAGCTGAAAGGCTCATTCGGCACTGTCGACAGTCCGGACCGCAGCGACCTTTCTCGCACTGTCGCTGCTACCGTCAGCTCGATATCTCAGATCCCGACTGTTCGAGCCCTGCGATTGATACCAACCCACAAAGCCGCGCTACTGGCCACAGCAGTCGAAGAGTCTAGAGTACCTCGACAGGCCATGGGGTTCAACTTGCAATACGTCGGGGTCGGAGTAGAGCTCTTTGACCGCATCGAAGTGCTACCATCGCCCTCTGCAGCAGACGACGACACGAACCACTACTTCGTCGGCTTCCGCCGGCGAGTAGGTCGACATCATCCTCTTCACGCTCGCACCCTCTCGAGACCGGCTCCTCGACTGGCCGCATGGTGGGGCGAGGAGTACAAGCTCCGGGATAAACCTGATCTCGTGAGCTTTGCCGACGCATTCCCATCTATCATGGAGCACATCGAAGCTTCGGACCCCGAGCCGGCACCCAATGCCGCTGATGGCGTGGACGAATTTCGGAATTTGCCAGTGTCAAGGACTCTACCATCCTTTCGAGCCGCTCGGGTCGGGTAGGACAATTTCATACCCTTTATTGCACCACTTCTCAGTAATCTCTACCCGCTGTACTTGCTTCACTGTCCTCTCACTCTTCCTCAGACAAGGCCGTATATGCATTCCCTCGCAAAAGTTGTCTTCGTGAAGTGAATTGTGCGGCGAAGTGGAAAGACAGAGCTCGAGTGATGCGGAACATGGAGAACAAGGTAACACACAGGGGGAACAGGACAGACGAGAAGGAAGGGCATGAACAACACACAGTTAGAGACACATTTGACAACTTGGCCCGCTGGGTTCAGTGAGCCGTCATCTTCTTGGCAGTGCCGATGTGTGTGCTGTTGACCTTGGTCGCGAATCGGAGGGAGCACAGAGACTCATTCAAGTGGGCTTCCATGGGCGAAAGTGCCAACAGCATGAGCCTGAATTGAAAGGAAGAGAAGAACGTCTTGAATCAGCAACCAGACTTGTTTGACAAGCTCCTCGGTCCTTCTACCTTCCACTCACGTTTTGGAGTTTCCACCCAGCGAGTTCTTCAGCAACCAGGTGAGCGTACTGTTGCGGTAGGGGATATGGACCCCTCCCATTCGCTCTCCTGGAACTGCACCCCCAGGTCCAGCATTAACAGCACCACCAGGCGACTTCGCAGCCGCACCCAGCGCAGCAATGACGTCCGCAAGACTGCTCAAGCTCTTATTGATGCTCTGTGCTTCGCGCAACCGAACGGGATCCGACGCAGAGCCCGAGTTCGAAAGTCGTTCCGAACCAGCCAGATCGATCAGGTTAAGCACGGCGTCGCAAGCCTGGCGCGTGGTGATATTTTGACCACGAGCTCGGAGCATGAAGACGGAGTGAGACCGACTGGAACGCTCGTTCATCAATGTCGCAGCTACCGCACGACGCTTCTTGGCCTTCTCGAGCAGCTTGAAAACCTCTTCTGGCGATTTGAGGGCGACCGTCACTGTGTCGGTCACAGTCGTCCGACCCGTCTTGGCATCGTGCTTGATCTCGTGGTGAGCCTTGTCGAAGGACTCCTTGCCGAGCAAGTCATTGATACCGTCGCAGTAGATCTCCAAAATCGAGCCCTCGAAGTTGTACGTCCAGCCCTTGTCCTTGAGAGCTTCGGAAGCTTGCCATAGCATTTGGACGGCTCGAGGAATCATACCTGCATCGGCACTCAAGTTGGAAAGGTCGCTGTATGACTCGGACGAAGGACCTTCGAGAGTGAACGTCTTACCCGAACCCGTTTGTCCATAAGCGAAGATGGATACCTGTGACAGAGGCTGTGGTCAGAGCAAGGTCGGAAGCAAGTCCTATGGAATCCCCAACTCACATTATATCCATCGAGGACACTCTGTGTCAAGTGCGAGATTTCCTCAAAGACTTCCAGCTGACCCTCCTTGGGCTGGAAAACGCGATCAAAGGTAAACCGATGATTACGCATCGTCATCGTACCCGTCGCAGACTCTCCCGAAGCGACAACCTCAATCTGGGCCTTCTCTCCCCCCGCTCCATTGTCAGGGTACAAAATGTTCGCAAGGGCATCGGAGCCATTACGAGCGTCATTGTCCGACGGCGGACGAACACGGGCAAATACGCGGATATTGCCACGAAGCTCTTGGACCTCGTTGTGCAGCTTGCGACGAAGAGACTCGGCGGCACGGAGCTCTTGCTCCATGGTACCGTGTGAGACTTGAAGTTCAGCGATAGTCTCATGCAGAGCAGCGATGGTGCCCTGAGCAGCGCGAAGCTCAGCCTGCTGAGACTCGAGCTGGAGCTTGAGGGCGGTGTTGTTCGACTCCATAGTCAGATTCGAGGTCGAGTTTTGCGCCATTGCATTCTGTGGTTGCAGAGATAGTGTTCAGTTCTCCTCCGATCGTCTGACGCCTCCGAATGGTCTTTTTGTCACTCACCCTCAAAGCCGTAATCGTTTCCTTACTCGCAGCCAGCTCCTCCTCCAACAGTCTCCTCTCCTTAGCATGCTTGATCTGCAAAACCTCCAGTTCCTCAGGCTCCAAACTCCGGCGCGGGCCCTGCCTCTTAGCTTGGGCAGCTGCGCTCTGCATCTGTTGCATCTGCATCAGCAAAGCACCCATCTGCTGAGTCAGAGTGTTCTCGGCAGCCTGGCGTCCCGGATCTTCCTTTTGCGTGTTGTCCTGAAGACGGGAGCGCTCCTGGTTGGCTTTTTGGCGCTCTTCGGTGATTAGGTCTAGCATGGTCTTCATCCCATGTTCCAGCGAGTCCACTCGTTCCAGCAGAGGCTGAGCAGGATGAATCAAGGACAATGTTCAACGAAAGGCTCAAAAGAATTGAGGAGGTCATTCAGCAGTGACTTACCTCGTCAGCGGCCTGTGCACCAGAGAAGGTTCCAGTGGTGAAGTTGGAAGGTTGAGAAGGTAGGCGCCTTCCCGGTGGAGCAGCAGAAAGAATGGAGCCAGAGGGCATCCTGTGTTGGCTTGATCCGGCACCACGATTCGTAGCATTACCCAAAGGTACTCTAGGTTTCTGTTGAGGTTGCATATGAAGGGGCGCCACACCAGACTGAGAGACCTTTCTCAACGCAGGTGTTGAAGTGGTTGGCAAGCGTGTGCGAGCAATGGCCGTCTTAGGCGAGACTCGACTCGAGCCGGACGCATTCAAGTGAGTGGAGGCGAAGCTTCGAGGCCCGGCGAGACTGTTGCGCTTGCGTGAGCGTTTTTGAGGTGGCATTGTTGTGGACGATGAGGATGAGGAGGAGGCTGCAGGAGCGGAGCGCTTGCTGCTCGGTGAGGATGCCTTGGGAGTGGGGAATGATGATTTGGCGATGGGTGTAGGAGTAGCTGTGACTGCTACAGGAGCAGGAGCGGTCGGCCGAGTGACTGTGGAATCCGCGTCGTTGTCGGAGGAGGGCATCATGAGCGTGAGGTTCGAGTCCTTCATAGACATTGTAGCGTCGAGTAAGAACGTTCCCGAGCAATCCTCTGGCATGGCAAGCAGGGTCGATAGATTGCTGTTCTCTTGCTCGATGGCAGGCGGTCGACTCCGCTGTTTTCTGAGGGGGAGGGAGGAGATGCTACCTGGCTGGCGTAGTCGCGAGCCAGGGATGGCATTGTTGCTGCTACTGCTTCCGCTCATCTTGCCTTTCTCTTCTGTATCAGGGTGTCGATGGTCGATGGTGATGGCTGTGGTGGAGTGAGTCGTTCGCGATCCTCTTTGGGCGGGTGTTGATCTCGGGCGAATGTTTTGTTGACGCGATTGGACGCGTTCCAGTCACGTGAGCAGAACGCGACCGTGCAGAAAACGCTCCGAGCGCGTCTCCCACCGCTTCCCAGAATTTCGAGGTTGCTTGACCTTCGCTTCTTCCTGGCCAGCCGAGTGGACAGTAAGGAAAGGATGGCATCAAACAAGAGAGTCAAGGTGAGCTACTCTATGCACGCGCTGTTCTTTCTCTGCCTTGATGTGTGCTGATCGAATCATTCGCGTCGACAGGGCTTCGCCGTAAGCCGTGCGATCATCGTCGGCTCCACCTCGACTCCTCTCAGCGAGGTCGAGCGCATCGTAGCCCCGCCAGATCACACACACCGCTGGACCGTCGCAGTCCGATCGCCGGCCTGCCATGGATTACCTTCTATCATCGTTGCGCAGGATGGGACGGTCTCGACCTCGGGAGTCGGGGATACAAGTGGATCTGGGTTAGGTGGAGGCAGTGTCCACACTCGAGCGAAGGATGATCAGCTCGATTTTCACAAAATGGTCGGCGGGAAGGACGATCTCTCGTACATGATCAAGCGCGTACAGTTCAAGCTGCATGACACATATCAACAGCCGACACGAAGTGAGTTGTCCTTTGATCTGATTCTGAAGTCGCGAATCGCCTCGCTTTATATGCTGAACTCTTGTGCCTGCCCTGCAGATATCGACAAGCCTCCTTTCCAAGTGACAGAGACCGGATGGGGAGAGTTCGAGATCGTGATCAAGATCTACTTCGTCTCCGAATCGGGGGAGAAGCCAATCACCCTCTATCACCACCTGAAGCTACACCCCTGGCTCCCACCAGCTGTCAAGCCGCCTTCCTCCAAGAAGGAAGAAGATTTGGCTACTCTCGCTGCTCAGCAGGCCAAGGAACTCACGGCACTGAGACCGCCGCCGGTAGTGCACTCGTGGCAGTATGAGGATATCGTGTTTCCAGAGCCAACAGAGGCATTCTATGAGATTTTGCTCGCGAATCCACCAACTCAGTAAGCTTTCGTCTAGGTTTCCCCCTTTGAAGGCTTCTTGCTGACTCTGTGTATCCCTGCAGACTACCATTGCTATCAGCGGACGCATACGCCGAGCCAGACACGTACGAAAAATGGGTCAGATCGATACTCAAAGCCAACGCGACCCCTCCACCCTCAAAAAAGTCCAAGACAAATCCTTCCGACCCAGAACCTGCCGCAGATGACTCGCCCGAGGCAGACATTGCAGAACGAACGAGAGTACTCTCGAATGTTCTCACCCTCTCCACACATAGCATCGTAGGCCAGCATCCACACCCACTACATGCACCTACAGGAACTCCTTTACCCGGTCTCTCGCAGGAAGCCATCCAAGCAGAGGCGTACAGACTAGACGTAGCGAGGAATGCGGCGCTTGCTGAACTGGAGCGAGAGCGGTCTGCGCTCATTGCGGCGGAGAAGAAGGCGAGGGAGTTGAAGAAGAAGTTGGAAGAGATGGCGAAGAAGGAGAAGGAGCTCGCTGATTCGTGAAGTAGAAGTTTGGGAGGGTCTCACTGCAATGTCAATCCCATGTTGTATTTGTCTTGATCAGAGTGGTGAAGAAAAGCAGAATGGTCATTGCTTCCCAACCTCTCTCTTTTTATTTATTTATTGATCTGTCTGTACAACGAATGTCTTCGCAGGCTTGACATGCTCGACCCAGACCCGCCTAGTCCACTTGAGAAGCACAGGATGTCTCTCAATAGCGTCGCGCAGTGTCCGAGCAGGAGCAGGCAGAGTGTATGCGGGATCATCATCCTCGCCGCCTTCGCCGAGCTTTGTCGAGGATGCCGCTGTATGCGCATGAACGACGGGTAGCGAGAGAATGGTGTGCAGGAGTGAGAAGAGGAGGGCGTCTAGTGGTGCAGGGCTCCTGTTAGATACGCGCCGTGCGAGAACAAGGTGGATCAGCATCACATTCAAGTTACTGAGGGCGAGAGCAACTGTGTCACACTCACTCTGCATTAAGAGCCCACTTCTGCTCTGCTCCCTCCCCATCGGCTTCAAACCGCACAGCAATAGCCTCAATCGCTTCGCATGCTCCCGTGAGAAGATCGACGTACGACCCGCTCCCTTCCCTCAACGCAAGCTCTAGCATCTTCGCCTCGTCCCGCTCGGAGCGACATGACCGCCATTCGCCCGCCCTGGCGCGATCACCAATAATCTCCTCCCGTTCGAGCTCGCTCTTGCCCATGATAGAACTGCGCTCTTTCTCTGAGTCGCCTCCACCGGGTAAAGAGAATGGATGTGAGAACTCGACGGCGCCGAGCCAGGAAAGGAAGGCTGGGAGTGGGGAAGGGTGTGATGTTGGGTGGAGCGGGGTGAGATAGGATAGGCGCCGGAGGATAGAGAGACGATAGAGAGCTGAGGGGAGGAGAGAGGATGCCAGGAGACGAGTGAGAAGAGCTGGTTGTTGTGATGGGCGGGGAGGGAGGGCCGGAAGGCTGAGAAGTTGCATGAGCTGTGAAATTTGTTCCCCCAAGGCGAGATCAGCAACACAAACACGGTCTTAGCCAAAGCAAGAGCTTGATACGCACCAATCCTGCGAGAGCCTTAGTCTCGAGCAGCGTAATCCATGACTGTGCCTCGAGCTTGAGAGCTTCACTTGCATATGGACGTGCTGAGGAAGCGGAAGTGTCGTCCTTTTCACCAAGCTCCGGTCGGTCCCACGCGTATGGATGATAATTGTCCGCCCAATGTTGCAGCCCAGCCACGCCTACAAGATGGCCCGACGGATTTCTCGTCGATGTAGATGTAGATGCTGAGATGGGTAAATGCAGAAATGGCAATTGTCCGCCAGGTCCCCAGACGAAGTCTTCAGTGCGAGGATCGATGAAGACGACATTGATGTTGGTGCTGTCCTTCGAGCGAGCGCGGAAGAGAAGCTCGAGTTGCCAGCGCAGACAGCGTGGGTCTGCTGATGCCCATGTTGGCGCTGATGATGGGTGAGGCGGGACGACGTAGAGGGTCGGGGTGGTGACCGATGTTGAAGCTGATGTCGATGTCGATGTCGAGGCAGGAGCCGGGTAGGTGTAGAGCGGGAAGTTGCTGAGGAAGTTTGCGAGCCACTTGGGGGCTGCGAGTGTTGAAGAAGGGGATGTCATGGTTCCTCTTGGTTTGGCTGGTCAAGTGAGTGGAAGGCTCGACCTCATCCATCCCCGCCGACACCACCAACACCTTCGACGACAACGAGGTTGAGAACTTCGCACTTTCCTCGTTGCTATGCAGCCGACCACTTCGCTCACTCAATCACTCACTCACTCACTCGCCCTTTTGCCCCCTCCCAGATCCAGCATGACGCGCTGCTCAACAAGGAGCCAAAGCGCGTCCTTTTGCACTCAGCGCAATCTCGCACACAGCCCTTGGCACTGTAGACACTTTGGCGGGTCCATTCTCGCTGTTTGTCTCTCGTGTTTTATGCTTTCGATCGAACGACGCGTTTTGCTTTCCTACTCGTACTGACAAAGTTTGTGTGCAGCATCATCGGCTGGAGAAGGTTCGAAGTCGGAGTCAGTGCATGCTGCAGCAAAGGGAAAGATTTCAATCCTTTCGACGTCCACCTCCCTCACGCTCGCTCTCAAGTCGAACGCTGGCTTTCTGTGCCGACTCCCCTCACATCGCAAGACATCATGAAGGAGCATCAAAGAGTCCATCCCACTGCCGGTGTTGCAGATGCTGCCACTGGTACAAGCACAGCTACAGCTCCCAGCACGTCCGAACGCGGCGCTGGAAACAGCCCACGCCGATCTCGTCGCTCCTCAAGCCACTCTCAGTCCTTCTCCAACCTCGCCGACCAAGCATCCGCAAGCATGAACATGGACGACATCGAGTCCATCATCGAAGAGAAGGAGATTCCCTTTGCTCCACCTGGTCTCGACTATGACGCAGACGAGGCCGAACACGCTCAGCAACGCGCAGCGGCGGCGGCAGCCCAAAGCGCCTTCGGAGGATGGCACTGGGCTCCCCTCGTTATCGCTCTCGCCCCTCCCATCGGTACTTTACTCGGAGGCCATGCGGACGCCTGGAGTGATGCCATCCTCCTCCTGCTCGGCACGTTTTGGCTCTACCAGTGGATGCGTGTGCCGTGGGACATGTACGCGCTCTCGCGTACGCGTCGCATCCTCCAGGCCGACGAGGAAGAGGAGGAAGACGAGGAGGATACGGAACTCTCCGAGGAGGAACGTCAAGCCCGCCATCGCGCACGGCTCTACTCCCTCACCGAGCTCCAACGCACGGAATACCTTGCCCTGCTTTGCTGTATGCTCAGTCCTTTCGCCGGCGCATTCTTCCTGACCTGGGCCCAGGATAATCTCACCGACGGACACAAGTATCTCAATGCCTTCAACATCCGTCTCTTCACTCTGGCCGCAGCTATTCGTCCGTGGATGCACGGCGTTTCCTTGCTCCGCCGTCGTTTGCTCCTTCTCCAAGAAGATGTCCACTACCCTTCCAGTCGCGTCGAGGCTCTCAAGCGCAAGACGAAGCGTCTCGAAACCGATCTCAGCACCCTCCGCAAACTCGTCGCCACGAAATCAGACGTTAGCATCCTCCGCGAGGGCATCGACGCGCCTATCTCCCAATTGACACGCGCCGTCCGTCGGAACGAGAAGAAGGAAGAATACCTCCGTCTTAGCGCGGAGGACAAATTCGTCGTTGTCGAAGCGCGACTCGATGAGATTCTTCGCGAAGTCGCCATCAATGCTGAGCTGATTGAGGAAGAGCGTCGAGAGCGGGAACGTATCGCTAGGATGCCCCTCAATCACATCGTTCAGGCAGTCAAGCTTTTGGTCGGCAGTCGCGCGTCAACTTCATCATCTTCGTCGTCCTCATACCAAGCTAGCCGTCCTCATGCGATTCATGGCTCGCGACCCATGGCACAGATCCAGGCGGCCAACCAGGCAGGGAACGGCTCATCCCGCCATCCCATCAGTGCCGCGCCTCCAGGCTCGTACTCCCAGAGTCGCGCATACATGCACGCATCTGACTCATCACACATGCATGGCGCTCCTGCTTCACAAGGCTTCTCCCATCCGTCATACCACAACGCGCCGGGTCCCATATCACCCCCTTCGTCTGTCCGCTCGCCTCCGACGGAGCCCAACGAGCCTGCGTGGTACGCCAAGGGACCGATGTATTACATGTTTCGTGAGTGTTAGGCGTGTTTCGAAGTACTCGTGGATGTCCTTTTCTCTGACGCGTAGACCCGCATACATCCACAGTTCCGCTGAACATTTCGAACGCGGCGCTGAGCTATGCGCAATCCAAGGTCTCGAACCTTCTCGAAGACGCGAGTCCGCCCTCATACCCATATCCGGGCTCCCCTACCTATGCACAGACACATCACCAGCAGCCTCTTTATTCCAGCTTGAGCTCGGCACCCGGCAAGCAAGCGACGCGGCTCGGCAAGAAGAAGCAGGTCAAGATTTGAAGTCGACCCCCTCCTCCTCCCCAGGGCGACTTTTTATTCTTCTCTTTGGCATTTATTTGTCTCTCAATCTCCGAACTCGTGGGCCCCAACCTTCCTTCATTCCTTCCGGGCACCCTCCATCGGTTCTCTCACTCTCATTTTATAGACTCTGGCCGACTTCACCACTTTCCGTCGGGCCCGTCCCTCCACACACGCATTAGCGACGTCTTTCTTCCCCCAACCAAAGCGCACCCACCCTCCTTCGATCTCGTCCTTCCCCAAGAAGTCGTCTTTGACGCCGGTCTGTTTCTCTGTTCTGTTCTTGACAAGGTCCTGTTCGTTCCCACTTTGATACCTCTGTTCGCAGCCCTCTCTCTTTATCTCTGCTCGCTTCGACCCTCGACCCACCTCTCTCTACACACATCCACCAACGTATCTGTATTTTCAACCAACACCCCACCGCCCTCCTCCCTCCCTTCTCTTATTTTCGGTCAGTCTTCGTCCTTTTCTTCCTTGGTCTCTTTATCATCGTCACGCTCGCCCCCTAAACTCCCAGCTCGTCTATATACTCTTCTGACGACGGGTGGGTAGGCTTCCTTTTCTTGGCGACAGCAATTCCATACACTTGTGTGCCGATCGTGCACCTTCGTTTCCGACCTCGAGCTTGATGTTTGATGTGAGCGGCCAAACATGGGCATCGAGGATGGCGGATGTGCGGAGGAGAGCGTTAGAAACAGCGGCGAGCTCAAGAGTGCGGCGGGCAAGGACGCGACGGCTGCTATGGACAGGTGATACTCTTCCCTTCAGGTAAGGGCGTGAGGCTTCTTTCAGAAGAGAACCTTGCAAGTTGAGTCAAAGTCGGAGGTGCAGCAGACACACAAGAGGAAGTTTGGAGGGACACCATGGGTTAAATTGCGCATTGAGAAAAAGGGAAGAAGAAAAATTGGATAGTCACAGCACTTTGGCGTGGGCAGGAAACTGTTATCGTCAGTAAAAGGCAGAGGATAAGTTTACGGATTTGCCTGCCCACAGTGCCGGTGTTGGGGAGGAGAGTCCAGAAAGATCAGGGAGGGAGGGTCGAGGTTTATATACCTTTTCGGTTGGCAGGAAGAACTGGAAAAGAGCGCAGCGGTGGCGCAGAATCAAATCGTTGCGCAACGATGGGAGAGCGTTAAGGTGCTGCAGAGCGCGACCCAGCTCAGCTCTCATGATCGATCATCGATGATCATCGCTTTCTCGCTTCACCTCCCCAGCGCGAGGAAATTCGCGGCTGAGGGATCCTTTCACGCAGCTTCCTCACAGCGTCCAGTCGATGAGTACAGGACAGCGACAGGCTCAGGCAAGGCAGGGTTGAAACAACAGAAAGAATTGAATTTCAAATCTGACCTTTGATCTAGGTGATGATAAATTGGGCGGAAGAGTCCGCCACAAGGTCAGTCAAGGGGGCCAAAGAATCCAAAGGAACATCCCCATCTTCTACTCACATCTACCTTCTTGTACCTTTCCATCGCAGTCAAGAGGAACGGTAACGCCGCTTTCGCATCCCATTTGCGAGCTTCAATCGGCATCTCGAATGGGGTGCGCCGCTTCTTCGACTTGGGAGCCCCAGCCTTCGCCTTGGCCTCGGACTCGGCAGCCATGAGTTCGGCCGGTGTTGGTTCAATGTAGGTCGCAGCAGCGAGGGAGTCGAGGAAGGTGTGACATTCCGGGGGATCTGTAAAAGCAAATTCAGAAACGATGAGAGATAAAGGAACGCTCGGCCGGAAGCTGAGAGAGAAGGAGAAGAATGGAGAGTAGGTGTGGCAGAAAAACTCAGTGCAAGTCTGCTACGCAGCAATCGGTCGTTATGGATTGAAAGGACTCACGACTTCGCCATGATGACCAACGCATTGACGCGCTCGCGCTCGACGAAGTGGTCCATGATGTAGGCGTTCATGTTGGGCGCGTTCAGGTACAGCTGGAAGAATCTGTGATAGTTGCCCGTCGCCAGCGCTAACCGGACGCTCAAAGCATGCGAGACAGCCGGGTCCTTGCGGGCTGCTGGCTTCAATTCGGTCATCAATGAATTTACCTCTGAGTAAACGGGGAATTGGTAGAGAAAAGGAGGTGATCAGCCATGTCAGCTCGTTGGAATACAGGCCGCAGAATAAAATATGACGCACCTCTTTGGTTTCGGGTATGAAGAAGGTAGAGAATTCGGTAGGCAAGGAACTCCATCTCCGATCCTTTGATGTTGTACGCATACAGCGTCCTTAACTGGGACTGGCACTGATTATACTCGCCGAGGTCGCCCTACGAGAGAGAAGCAGATTTCAGTCAAGATCATTCATGCGCACAGAGAGAGAGGGACAAGACTCACCTTCTCCAGTGCAATCCGAGCGTGGATCTCGTACACCTTGACAGTGAAATCATTCTTGATGCGCTGCACTGTCAGATCTTGTCGTACACTCTTGAACTGGTCACAGATATAGCTGTAGTCCTGCTCTTCTCGCCACTTGCGAGCGAGAAGGTCGAGGGTGAGTCGGAGGGTCGACAAAGGTCGAACTGTTCTGGGATCAGGGGCGGAAGTCAAACGGAGGTAAGGTTTTTCCAAGGTCTGACTGGTTCCGACGATGGTGCTCGAGTCCCAGTCGATGACATTAGGATCAGCTACGTCGGCATCAATGAGGGGCATGAGAGCGGCAGTGGACGAGGCAAAGGATTTGGGAAGACTGGCGAGCGAGGCAGCACTTTCCTTGTAGTGATTGGCGCTATTTCTGCCCTTCTTCGTTCGCTGTTGGGGTTGGCCTGTTGGGCTGGACCAGGTGCTTGCCATGTTTGCGTCTATCCCACCGGCCCCGAGGCGACCGGCCAGACCATATGCGGAAGAGGAAGAGGGCGAACTAGGACCGTATGCGGAATGGAATGCCTCTTGTTCTTTCTCAAATCTGCGAGCTCGCTTCTCTCGCTTGGCCTCTTCTTCGGACATGGCCATGTAAGCGGAAGCAGGAGTCGGAAACCCGCTTTTTATGGGCGATGAAGACGTAGCTTCTGCGGGTGGTGCAGTGCCGATGATCATCTCATGCAGAGGCCTCTTCTTGAGAATCTTCTTCGGCTTCGCAGCTTGCAAGCTCTGCAGCTGAACCGCGTTCCAGTCGGTGGTTTGGATGGTGTTGCTGTTGAATGCGTGGAAGATCACTTCGCGCAGCTCGTTCTCGACAGCCTGTCTGTTGGATGGCGTTGCTGCAGCGAAGACTCGGTTCGCAAATTCTCTGTGAGGTTGAGAGAAGGAGGTCAGCTTATTGCCCGGGTCTCTTTGACTGCGCACATTTCGGGGAGCACTTACTTCAAAGCTGGAGGCCAGCTTGATCCGCCAGCGTCCGTCATGTTTGGCTTGGCTTGGCTTCAGGTGGTTGTGGCAGGTGCGAAAGGTCGGAAGGGCAATGTATCAGAAAAGCCACAAGTGATGACCGATTATCGGATCGAAGGCAGAGGGGTCAAGGGAAAGTGAGAGGACAAGGGAGACGGCCGATTGGCAGGGAAGCGCTGGTCGCGGCAGAGGAAAGGGTTTGAGGAGGGGGGGACGATGGTCAGCTTGATGAGGTTGGAAACAGGGGAAGAAGAATCTCGTTTTTCTTCTTCTTTTCTTGCGCGGGAGAGGGACGTGTAGCAGGAGTTCTTGCGCGTTGCGGTCGGGCGAGACGGATAAGGAAGGCACGAAGGCAGGAGATGGGTTGTATTGTAGAGGAAGAGATGAGAGATGGGGAGGGCGATTTGGGGGTGGGTGGGTGGGTGGTGGTCTGGTTCATGTTCCGCTTCAGATTCCGCATGGGGAGGAAAAAGGTTTCGCCTCCTCATCATCACATGCTGCTGCCCACTGCTTGCCCGGCGCCGTCCTCTTCCCGCCTCTCTCTTCTGCTCGGGCCGCCCCTTCGCTGCGCCGCCGCCCCCCGCTCTCCTTCGCGCGCACCTCAAGGACTCTTCCAGGACATCCACCATTGGCTCAGAGCTTCACATAACCCCACCGCATTTACCCAGGGTCGGCTCAGAGGGAGCAAGCGATGCCTTCCAAAAGGAAGTCCAACAGCGCCAAGTGGGTCCTCCAGCCCAATCCTCCGCCACATCCCAGCCAGGAGTTTCCTCTGGCATACACGACCTTTTGCGTCCCGCCTCCGATCAATGTCAAGAGTGAGTATACCCTCTAAATGCATGCTCCCCTAACCCGCTACTGAATGAACACTTTCTGATCTCCAACCCTCAGATCAAACCTCCTCCTACCTCAAGTCGGAGGGTCAGACTTGGCTGGCGCGCGCAGCCGCTGCGCCAGCAAAGAGGCGCAAGCTGGATGGTTCCGGCTCAAGCTCCGTGCATGCTTCGCCCGACAAGGGCAAAGCGCCCATGCGAGATGCCGAAGTGAACGGCCTCGACGAAGGGCTGGAAGGGGAGATTGCTGCGCGGGAACAAGTACGTTTTCCTTCCTTCCTCTCATCGGTCCATATTGCAGGTTAATGTGACTGACGAGCCTTGTCTCGTTTCGCTCCCTACAGCAAGCAAAGACCATCATCATTCACCCTGGCTCGCAATACCTCCGCATCGGCCGCGCGACCGATCTCTTTCCCATATCGATTCCCAATGTCATCGCGCGCAAGGAGCGACCGACGCCGTACCAGCTTCTCAGGAGGACGCAGCAGCCTTCTAATGGGCTGAACGGAGGACAAATCCCAAATGGGGTCAACTTGCCCGCGACGAACGGTCATGCGCAGGAGTCTTCGTCTGCCGGGATGAATTTGATGCAGGTTGACCGGGATGAGCAATATGGGGATGAAAACGATGGTAGTGCGGACCCGTCCTCAGCACGGAATGGTAATGGCAGGAAGAAGGATCCAGTAAGCATTACCTCTCTTTCTTTGACGCGGAAGTCGTCCGCATCTGGTATTCAATGCTCATCTTCCCTTTCTGAACCGCGCAGTTGACAGAGAAGATCGACGTGCTTCGACTGGACTTGCGCAGTATCATGCGTACCAACAAGTTCAGACCAGTCACCAATGGACGCGGTCTGACAGCATCGTACAACGAAAGCGTCCAAGCCGAACGCATTCCCGAGCACAACGATGTCTACAGAGGCGACTGGACCGACGGCGAGACCCCGCCCGAAAAATCCTTCTACATCGGCGAGGCCGCCCTCCAACTACCCGAGTTCTCCGTACCAGCCTCCAAAGAGGCAGAGGTACGAGCAAGACTCGCGGCTACCTGGTCCGAACCGCACTGGCGTCTCTTCCGACCTTTCAAACGGGCTTTGCTCAACCATGACGCGTATGCGGAGGTGTACGGACCCCAGATCGGGTTGCAGGCTCTCCTAACCGACGTCGAGCAAATTTGGACTCACGCCCTCACGGCTGCGCCTGAAGATCCTAACCAGCCTAGTGCATCAGGTACGGTCGACTATGGGCTTGGTATTCCTCGGTCTGAATGGGCGACTTGCAACGTGATCCTCATCGTACCGGATCTGTACTCAAGAGGCGACATTCGGGCTCTGATCGAGCTGTGTCTGGGTCCGATGGGGTTTGCGGCTGTATGCGTGCAGTCGGAGGGCGTGGCGACCACGTTTGGCGCTGGTATCTCTTCAGGATGCATAGTCGACATCGGACTAGAGCGGATTGGGATCAGCTGCATCGAAGAAGGACTCGTCCTACCTGAGACTCGTATTGCGCTCGACTACGGCGGCTCGGACCTGACGGCGTTTCTTCGAGGTCCTCTTGCATCGGAGCAACATGCCGTATCGAGATTTGAACGGCAGCAAGCGTATCACGGACAACATCCTCGCAGAGAGTCTGAAGGAGAGACTGTGCACGCTCAACCCTGCTGATTTAGGATTGAACATCTCCGATTTCTTGTTGAGTCTGCCCAAGCAGCCTACACTGAAGTACATGCTGCGGACATACGACGAGATCATCCTTGGTCCTATGGCGCTTTTCACACCGAGGGTGGTTGACTTTGATGCGAAGACGGGCTGGAGGAGCGTTGAGGCGAGTGGGGGTAGAGCGGGCATGGAGGATGCGGAGGAGTTTTCGGTCGTGTTGGGCGGTGAGGCGGAGGCTAGGGATGTGGAACCGGTGGTGACGCTCGCGATGCAACACTGCTGTCGGCATCTGCTTGCCCCACCTGCCGCTCCTACCTCGACAACGGCTGACAATGCAGCCTCGATGGCAACGGGCTCTGGCGGTAATGGCTTAGTACCTGGCTTTGATTCGAATGGGATGCAGTTGGCAATGATGTCCCCTGGCCCTGGAACAGGGTACGGCGGTGGTCTTGGAACAGCGCCTGGCACGGCAGCAGTCAGTCGGTCGGGCACCCCGGGTATCCCTGCCTCAAGTCCTGCGGTGGAGCGAATGTTCACGCTCGGCGGCAGCGGCCTTGGTACAGAGGCGCTCGGAGGACAGCCTCCGATGTCCGCCAGAGCAACACCAGCTCCCGTTCCGGCCCCAAGTCCACCTAAGGGTCCTGCGGTGGACATCCCGCGAGAGGCGAGCAAGATGCCGCTAGACATCGCTGTGTGGGCGAGTATTGTGGCGAGTGGGAGTTCGACGGGTGGACAGTTGACGAGTGTGGGGATCAATACTGTTGGAGGAGCGGCGGGTGAGGAAAGGATCAAGAAGATGAGCAGCAATGTGATCGTCAGTGGCGGTACTGCGCAGATCCCTGGGTTGGGCATTGCACTTGAGTTGAGGTACGTCTTAGGCCCTTGTCTCTCTTCATTCTGATTAAATGATACTGATCGCTGGACATCGTCGTCGAATGAATCTTGCAGGATCAATCAGCACTTCAGCGACTGGCTGGCCCAGCTGAACGCGGCCGCCCAAGCTGCCGCTCAAGCGCACTTCCAAGCAACGGGCCAACATGGCGGACCATCAATGACGGGCACGGGCTCATCCACAGCAACGACGCCGACAAATCTGCAAGCACGGGCAACTGTAGTCCCGCCGCAACGGGACATCGATCCTCGGGTTCTACCATGGAAGGGAATGAGCGTGTTTGCACGGTTGGAGTGTGCGAATGATCTGTGGTTGCGGGCGGAGGACTGGGAAGCGCTGGGATGGCGGGCGGCGAAAGATAAGATGTGAGTTCATATCCTTGGCTTTTGAGTCAGTCATTGGGGATCATCGATCATGTATCATGAAGCTAACCTCTTTCTTTCCTCTACCAGTCTCTTCCTCTGAGTTCCTTCAGCTCACGAACACGATTCCCACATGTAGAACGAGGTTTGCATTTTGCAACGGGACACGCTCGATGTTCTCTGTCCTTTGTTCAGCTTGACCTTTGAGATCCACGACTGGGATGCGGATTGCGGCCTGCCTGGCACGACAAACAGTAGTCACAGAGATCGGCAATGCGCTCTGCAGATTGGCAGGTTGCATGCAGCGGGAATGCAGGAAGCCAAATGGTACCGAAGCAGCCAGCAGGTGGTCGAAGTAGTGGGTCCCGCACTCCCGCCTCCCGATCTTCAAGGTCACGTGGACTTTTACGAGTTGGCGATATGTGGCCAGCCGGCTTTATACCTGGAGTCTGGACAAATTCAGCCACACACGTACTGCGTGGGTCGGAGGGACCCCAAAATTGAAGGCAAGAAAGGCCGGACATGGCTGTGCTCTCCGGGCGGGATTCGTTCCTTCTTTTTCCCTGCCCAGACCCACGCAAGCAAGGCAGAGCATGAGAAAAAAATATCTCTTGTGAAAGGTGAAGCGGTGAAGGAAGCTTGCGGTCCCAGTCCCCACGGATAGGACCGTGCAAAGGCAAGGAGAGGCAGACTGTTGAACCAGATCCAGGGATGCTGCTGATCAAGGGAACGACCTCCTTATTGTTGTTTCGCGGTTCGCCTGACGATGACACGCGATGCAGGAGAGGAAAAAATTGAGACATCGCAGGCCGCAGCGCAGAGAGTGGAAAGCGTAAAGTGGAAGTGGCCGAGCTCTAAATTGTGGTTCCCTGGAGAGAACAGCAGAGAGAGAAAGCATGAAGTCATCCTCCCTTCGCTCCCCTTCCTCCTCCTTGTCCACGACGTCGATCACCCTGCGGAGCTCATCTTACCCGCAAGTCACAGAGAGAGAAAGGTACGCGATGCGAAATGGGATGGACATGCGCGCTCCTCATCATCTGAACTCTTGACTGACTTCTTACTCTCCCCGTCTCATCTCTCGTCGATCCCGCTCCTCTCACACTCATAAGGCCAACTCAATCCCTCCTCTGGGCCGCGGCAAGTCACCCAATCATCTCATCAAGTCGGGTAAAACGCACAAGGCGAAGACAAGGATAAGGGGGCCCCGCTCTGCGTCGGATACCCAACCAAGACACGCATTCGTCCCTGAGCAAGAGGTTCGTGCGTACGGCGCCCCTCCTCACAGCCTGCCACCCTGCAAAGCTGATTCCTATCGGTCTTCGCGTTCACAGGAGGTAGCACCGGCACATACACAAAAGGGGGGACGGCTGCTTGCGACTCTTCTCTCTCATCCCGGAACCTCACTCTCAAACTCACTCTCTGTCACAAGCAAACAAGCACATCTCTTCGGCTCTGAACCACACAATAACCCTTCGAAAACGCGGTCTCGCCCAAGATGGCAGTAGGAGCTGATGCCGGATCATTCAACACGCTCTGGTTTCTCGTCCTCATCCCCATCATCCTCGTCGGTCTCGGCATCGTCCTCGCCGTATGGATCTTCATCTCCCGAAGAAGGAGACAACGGAAACGTCAATCAGTCCTTCGCAATGTTCCCGTCATACAGGCCGAAGCCGAAGCCGAGGTCGAGAAGATGGAACGGAGAGCTTCGGTCAGGAGTAAGCGGTCGGTCACAAGTCACCGTGACACTCGCCTCAGACACGATCCACCCACTCTGGAGAAGAACTTGACTCGCAGTTTCAGCACTCGTTCTCAGCGCGAGGTCTATGTTCGTACACTCAAGGCACGTCAGCATCAGCAACAGATGCGCGCAGGCGGCGGCGGCAGCAGCATACATACCCCAAAACAGCCCATCCTACCACTTTCCGTCTCGGGTCATCACAATCACAGTCAGACACAGGTCACAACCGTCTCGCAGTCCCTTCACACTTCCAGAGGTCTAGTACACCAGAACTCGAAGAGGGTCGTGCAGGGTTTCCAGATGCTCAAAGTGACAACGATCACGCTCAAAGGGATGTCGACGCCCACGTCCCCGCTAGCGACGATTCACACACATCCTCAAAGCGTTACCATCAATACCGTCGCCAAGATGCAAACGAGCTATCTGTCATTGGCGAGGCAGATGCAGAGACTTCCCAAGCTGGTATGACACCTTCCGCCTCGCAGCCCTCAGCCACGGGTCGGATGTTCCTCAGTCCATCCTCAGTGCTGGCTGCTGCTGCTCTTGCTGCCGAACCGGACACCTATGCTGGCGAGTCCAGCAGCCCCGTCGGCGCCAACGCTTCTCCTTTCAGAGATCCGGAGCCAAATCACCGTTCTTCCTCGTCCCCTAGGGGGCTCCGTCAGGCCAGCTCGGCATCCACCACCGATGCTTCAAATACAACCTACAGCTCACATCGAACGACGGGAGATGACAATGTCTCGCCTTTTGGTGCATTGCCTTCTTCGGAGACATCAGGTTCGACCGACGATCAGTCGGCTACGTACGGCTCCAAGACTGTTGCTGTGCCTATGATCAGACCACAGGAGGAGGAGGACGAGACAGCCGAGCAATCCTTGGACGACGATGGTGCCCTGGCAGTAGACAATGCTTCAAGCGGTGGTGGGAAGACGGAAGTCAGCCCCGGTTTGACTCCGAAGATGACTCACACGGCAGGCGGGGTGGCCGGTGGATCACCAGCCCACGATCCCAATGCTAAGACCCCACGATGCCGAGAACGCCTTCGCCTGCTGCGTTGGCTAGAGAAGCGCAGGACCGTGTCGACCCGATTCCTGACCCGGAGCCCCTCGGCTCCAACCGACTCGGTGGGAACTACTCGGACACGGAATCGGCGGGAGCACAGACTGGCTTGGGATTAGGATCCGGAACGGGTGCTGAGGGAGCAGCTGCTGGAGCTGGAGCTGGAGTCGGAGGAGTGGCAGGACGATACCTAGCTCCACTCCTACCCAACTTCTTGCGTCCTTCTCACAACAACGAGGGCAACACATCTCGAGCTTCGCTTGCCCGATCGGACATTTCGGACGCTACTGCACCGCTACCCGGGCGGAGTGCTCCTTCTCCCCATTCGCCCACGCATTCGTCGGGTCCGAACCCGATCACGTCTACTCCGACTCGGCCACGGGCGAGTATGACGTCGCTTCGGAGTGCGTTGGCTGCTCCTACGCCCATGATGCCCACGCGAAGCGCCACGGGTGGGAGTACCGGTGGTGGTGCTGGCTCAGGCTCCGGCTCTGGCTCTGGTGGTGGTGGTCCTGTCATCACGAGCCCGATCGGAGTAGGTTCCGGAGTAGGTGGTATGCCCGGTGGGAGCGCATGGACGTACACGAGTCGAGCGAGCGAGTGGAAGTCTGCTTCTTCGACGAGTGTGGCGCGTGGAGGTGGGATGGGGATGGTCAGTCCTGTCAATGACCCACGTGCGTCGAGTACTTCACTTGCTTCGCGCGCGAGTTCTCGGGATGGACATTCTTCTTCTGGGATTTATGGGGCCAGTCGACCTGGGTTGCAACGGAAGACGTCGCATGGTGTTGCGGGGAGTCTGTACCGCGAACACTTTGGGGAGGAGGATGAGGAGTTGGAAGTGGAAGAAGCGAGGGTGGCACCGGGCAGTGTAGCTGATGATCACTCGTCTCGAGTGAGTCATATGCTGGAGGAGGATGAGGAGAGGGAGAGGGAGAGGGAGAGGGAGAGGGAGAGGGAGAGGGAGAAAGAGAGGGAGAAAGAGAGGGAGAAGGCGACGCGATTTTCGGCTTCGCCTGTTCCCTTGGAGCGGAAGGGGAGTAGTGCGTCGAAGAGTCAGCAGGCGAGGAGTGTTGCTGCTGCTTTGATGCGGAAGACGAGTTCGAGGAGTGGGAGGAGCTCGAGGGTGCAGACGGTGGGTCCTCAGGGTGGTGCGGAGAGTCGGGGTGGGTGAGTGGTTTGAATTTTGGGTGGGGTTTTGTTTTGCGCTCGTTGGGACGCCATGGATGGAGGGAAGGGGGAAGGGTCGGACCCTTCGTGCGAAGCATAGACGTCAGCTTAGGCTCGGAGGATCACCCATTTCCCCCCTGTCTCCCCTCCTTCTTTTTCCTTTTCCATCTCAGGGTTCTCTACCTCTTCTTTTCCAGTCCAACCCCCATAGACCGACACGGAGTCGTACGAAGACCAGAAATTCTCATCGCGCCTCTCCCACCCCCCTCAGCTTTCATACTCTACGCTCTCTAGCTGCAAACAAGTCACTCTGCACTACTGGCACAGGCATGCCCTGAATGGTTTTCTTTCCCTCTTCGCCTTCTTCATCCCCTCCTTCACCCGACCCTGTATGTATACCCACTTCCGCTCTTCCCTCGCTCTCTCTTCTTCTTCCCACTTCAGGCCCCTTTCCCCATCCCATCGCAATAGTCGTACTCCCCAAAGTGCAACAGCAATGAAAATCTACTTGAACCCTCCAGTGAATACTGCACACAATGATGTCAAGAGCAAGGAGGCAGAGTTCTATGTGTGAATTGATGAACATGCCATAGTAAGACATGCTTTGATGGGAAGACAGTGAGAAGAATCAAGACAAGGGAGGCCCAGTCCTTTTATATCTGGTCCGTGATGCTCTTGTAGTCTCGCACGATGATAGCGACGCCCTCTGGCCCACTGAGGCCGACCTCAGAGGCTATGGCGGTGATGTATCGAGGCGGCGTGAGGTCGTAGAGGAGACTTGCGACGGACAAGTTGTGTGCTCCCCCCATGCCGACCCGGGAACCCAACTCGGATGCGGCGAGCGGGAGGGTGGGTTGGGAAGGGTGAGAGAGTGCAGCGAGGGCGGCAGCTGTTGCCGCTTTGGAGGGAGCGGGTGGTGCTCCTTCTTCGGCATGACCCCAACCGGCAAGACCTGTGCCAAGACCTCCAAATGAGCCGAAGCGGTATGTCTAGCCAACCCCTCCCCGCCATCATTCCAAAGCAACGTATTCGGCTCTCCCAACTCATTAACAACCACCCCATCCAACTGAACCCGATCGCTGAACTTGTATGTTTCTGCGCAGACGATGACGGGTAGGCCGTGTGCGTGTGCGGCCATGGCGCAGGATGCTGTGCCTGCGCGGGAGTAGAGGGCGCCGTTTGCTAGGAGGGCTGCTGTGCCGAGGAGGACGAGGGAGGCGCGGGGTACGAGGGTTGGGAGGGAGGTTAGGTGGGCGTAGGTGCAAGGGATGGATCGGGATGTGAGAGATTCGAGGAGACGTTGGCCTGTGCACACACAAAAAAAAGGAATGCGCAAGGAAATTCAGAACAAGGTGTTATCAGCATCAGCAGCAGGGAGTAGGAACGCACCTTCTAAAAGTGGTCGGGAATCGACGATGATGACTTCGAAGCGTTTTCCTGAGTCCCATGCTGCGTGGAGGGTGTGTTCGACGACGCTGGAGCGGGCAAAGGTGAGGACGACGTCTCCGTTTCTGATCTTGGCGGAGGCGTGTTGCTGGATGACTCGTCCTGCGTAGAGGATGCGGTCGCGTATGAAGTGGTCGATACAGGATAGCAGACTCTCCTTGGCCTGTAATTGGGTTTGTCATGGGGGTTGCGTGTGAGTGGGATGGGAAATTACGTGGACATGGGAAAACGCCGAAAAAAACTTACCTCTTCTTCGTCCATGTCGACGGGAGTAAGACTGATCTCATGCTTGAGATAGCGAATTGCATGACCGGCACTTGTTCCCAACGGCCGTGCCTCGACGAGAGCTCCGATCTGCGGATTGATGCGGGTCAGAAGATCGCGCTGGAGGACGGCATCAGGCGGTGTCTTATAATCCCGAATGAAGTCACGCAGCGCAGCGAGGACGGCCATCGCTCGTGCATTAGCCCCGACGAGAGTGTGAGTGCTGAGGAGGGTGCAGAGGGATGCGACGGAAGGGTGGATGTGTGGACCGGGTGTGATGGGTGGGAAGGAGGTGGTTGAAGAGGATGAGGAGGATGAGGATGGGCTGTCGTAGCGGGAACATCCTGCTGCTGAGGGTAGATGACGAGGAGGGAGAATGCTGCTGATGGAGGGAGGACTGGTGCTGGTGGGCCTGTGGTGCGGCTGGCATCGTCTGCAACTGGACCATGTTGTTGACGCTGTTGGGAGGACTGGCCTTGTTGTTGTTGATGCTGTTGTTGCTGTAGTTGTTGCTGCTGTGGTTGAGATTGTTGTTGCTGCTTCCTTCCCTTCTGTTGTTGCTGCTGCTGAGCTTCTGCTGGTGGCGATGTTGCGGCTGCTCCTGCTGATGGTGCAGATGATGATGAAGCTCCTCCCCTGGCTGCTACCTGGGCTGCGCGTCGTTGTTGTTTGAGGGCTTTGGCTTCCTTCTTGCTGAGTGCTGCGTCTGCTTCGTCCTGTGCGGCCTGAGCTTTTGCTTTTCCCTTTGCTGCTTCAGTCTCCGCTGTCTCTGCTGCTGGTGGTACTGGTGCTGGTGCTGGTTCTGCTGCTGACTTCTGCTTCTGTTCTGCGCTCATCTTGACGGGGAATCTTGCTGGGTGCGAGGATGAATGCTGTCGATGCCATGGACGAGAAGCTGGGAGGTGGGAAGGAAGTCATGCTCACTGGCTCACGGTATCACTGCGGTATCAATGGCGGTACTGAGTCGGTATCCAAGCGGTACTGATTCGGTACCATTACCAATCCTTCCCACCCTCGGACCCACCACCCTCCCGCCCTCGACCTCGACCTCAACTACAGTCAGCGCAGCAGGACTGAAGCAAAGGAAGAAGCAACAGATGATGTCGTCAATCCCATACGAGGAGCTGCCCATCCTCGAGGCCCTCATCAACATCCGCAACCGCCTCACTGCCCTCAAGAAGGACTCCTCACAGTACATCCGAGCACAGGATGTCATGCAGATCTACCAGCAAGTCATCAAGCAGATCAGCAGACTCAACGCTGTCAGAGACGAGGCATCAGCTTCATCCTCATCTTCATCAGCAGCATCAGCTTCAGCATCAGCATCCCCAGCTCCACTATCAGCATCAGTAACAGCAACAGCCGCCTCAGACACACCCGTCTCCCCCTCAGTCCCTCCATCTCATCCGCACTCACAGGGGCAGGCAACAACAACAATGTCTTCGGCAACCTCTCCACCCGCAGCAGCAGCAACAACATCGCCGCATCGCTCGGATCAGCAGCAGGCATCCAACAGACATCATCCTCTTCATCCTCCTCCGTCGAGGCTCTCTCCAGTACAACAGCGCCAACACCCTCCAACCCATCCTACACCAACACACAGACCACTTCGGCCTCCTCCAACGACTCATCACCTCTCACAAACCGCGTAGACACCACCCTCAACGACGTCTTCGCCCTCCTCTCCCTCTTCTTCCTCACCATCGGAAAGTCAAGAGAATCACCAGCCTTGTTCTCCCAGCTCTCCTGCATGAAACAGCTACTCGACCACCTCGCAGAATCAGGCATCTACACCGAAACCGATCTCAAGCCATTCGCAGACAGACTCAGGGAACTCCGCGAGATCATCATTCGCGACGGCGAAGCGGGTCGGTCAGCTGTCCAGCTAACAAAGCTCATGATCCGCAAGCTCGAAGGATGCGAGCGCGTCTTACATGACTTGCAGGGCACCCTCAGCGTCCTCTCTGTCGAGCTCCTGCCCATCCATCAACGACTCATCAACGTCAGGAGGCAAATCGCAGCCGCAGCTGCCAAGCCTAAGCCAGCGAGGACAGAGATCAAGCTTCTCCAGGAAGAGCTCAGAAGAATCGATTCGTGAGTCTTCTCTTGGCTTCTGGTCTTTCACTTCTTCTCGAACGAGACGGTTTTCTGATCTCATCTTCTTGTCCCCGCCTCACAGAAAGCGCGTCGACGGCAAGTTCCTCGGCCCAGGTGGTTCCTCAGTCCCCGCAGGCCAGGCCATCCTCGTCGGTATACTCGAAGAATGCTTCGAAATCTGTCACGACATCACCGTCCGCAACGACGAGGTACCCATGGAGCTTCAGCCCATCTACGATCGACTCGTCGAGATCAAGGCACAGCTCGAGCATCTCGTCTTGACTCATCGGTGGACTCTCCGCGAGACAGACCTATGGAACTATCAAGTCAGTCTGAAGGAAATCGATCGGATGCGCGTCGACGGAAAGTTCGTGGACAGTGAAGGAAAACAGCCGGAGGGTCAACTTGTGAGTATATATATATCTCTAACAGAGACGCGTCGGAAAAGCCGTAGTTGACGTTGGCCGATCTGGAAATCGCCTTTCGCCAGGTCCTGCTCTACCTGCTTCGTCGATGCTACGGTCTCATCTACCGGCTCGTCGCGTCTTCAGAGCCCATCAGCGAAGAACTCATGCCCATCAGCAACAAGCTCTCCACAGTCCAGAAGTGTCTCAAGGAAGTCTCCAAATACGGCGGGCCTTTCACCATGCGCGATCTGTATCCGTACCGACTCGCCCTCCACCAGATCGACTCCCTCCGCGCGGTCCCCTCAGGCGAGATCGGCAAAGATGGCCAACGCAAATGGTTGGGACGCGATGGGAATGTGCCCGAGGGTCAGGCTATCCTCCGAGCTCAGTACGAAGAAGTCGAGCAGACGATTGAGGAGATGTTGAATCGGCAGGAGGATGACGATGATGAGTATGAAGAAGAGGATGAGGATGAGGACGATGAAGACGACGGTGGCGAGGGTGAGGATGGGTCTGGCTCGGATAGTGAGGCTGATGGGAATACCTCCATGCGTGTTACTGGTGCGACGAGTCATCGGCCTTTGGGAACTAGAGTCCTCACGGGAGGGACTGGGGTTGGTGGGCCGAACGGGTTCCCAGGGTCAGGCGCAACGAGTGGTGACGATTCGGCGCTGGCGTCGCCGATGCTCCAGCTCGGCTCTGGATTCAGCACACCTGGCTTTGCGCCGATACAGCCCTGGGGCATCCAGACGTTCACGTCGCAGGGTCAGCAGGCGGCCATGGCTGCAGCTACTAGCAATGGTCTCTCACGTCCTCCTCTGAAGGGTGCGGGGCCTTGGTCGACTTTTGGAAGTCAGGCGAGTGGGATCAGTTCGAGTGCGGGCTCGATGACGGGTGGGACGACGAGTACGAGTGGAGGTAGTAATGCGGGGGATGCGTTCCAGTTGTCGGAAGCTGCTATTTCGCCGACGCCTACGGGGGGTCTGGGAGGTTCGGGTGTGGAGGCGAATGGGTCGTTCCCTCCTGTTGCTGCTGGTTCGTCTACTACGTCTGGGTTGCCCCAGACGGACACGGTCACGGCGAGCAATGCCTCGTCTTCCTCGGGTCTGCCCGCTGGTACTGGTACTGGTGCTGGTCCAGGAGGTGCAGGTCCAGGACAGGTGATCCTCGCCTTGAGTACGTCGTCTGATGGAAGCCCGACGCCGATCGCTCAAGCCTTCCCTCCGAGTGCACATCAGGCGGCCCCGACACGGATGCCAGCTGCGTACCACGCCGGCTACGCGACGACTCAACCGTTCGTAGCCTCGGTCTCGCCCGGTCGCGGGTTACCCACCTTCTTTACGACGTCTCAGAATTTGGGTGTGGGAGCGGGCACGAGTGAGCCTGGTTCTCTGCCGAGTTTGGGCGCGGCTGCTGTTGCTGCTTCTGCGCAGTTGACGGGGTCTTCGACGACTTCTTCTTCGTCTGCGGTTTCGAGTACTTCGGATGGGAGTACAACTCCGGCTTCGGCTGATGGGACTGCGGATGGGGCTGCTAGTTTTTTGAGTTCGATGGGGACTCCTCAGGCTGCTTCGTCGGCGATTGCGATTATGAATGCGGCGGCGAGTTCGCCTGTACCTGCGAGGGGCGGTGAAGGGTTCAACTATAACAACGAGAGCAGCAGCAAGTCTGGTTCGACGATCGAGGCTACGCGGATGATGGACTCGCAGCGGAGTACGTCGGAGCGGACGCTTGTGCCTGGTGCTGCGCTGGATGGGATTGAGATGGGGTTGTCGTCCTCGGCGCCGGCGGTGGCGGACAAGGCGGACGCGTCGGCGCAGACGGACGCTGAACCTCCTTCTAGCAGTGCTGTGGATGAGTTGAGTGGCGGGTTGAAGGATGGGGTGAAGTTGAGCTGAGGATTGGTTTCTTTGGCGAAGGGCGAAAGGACGGATCGAGAAAAGTCACGTTCTACCCGGTGGGCCCCCCTCACTTACGGGTCAGGTTCGACCTTCTTCCCGTCCTCTGGCTCCTCAAACCGACCTCCCGTCCAACCTACACGACCCCCTTCTTCCCGTCTTCCGATTCGGGTGATCACAATCTAAAGAACACTACCATATTTTTTCTTCTTCTCTGCCCTCCTCTGCGTTCCTCTCTCCTCTCTCTCTCCTTCCGAAATCCCCTATAACTTTCGCTCCCTAGCATGTAGCCGTAAATCGTAAATCCCAGCGCCTTCTGTGAACTGTTCTTTGTTGTTGGCTCCTCATCGTCTGAATCTTTTCTGAAGCGCTCAGCCCGCGTAGGTCTCACCACCATCACCACCCTGCTGCTAAAGGCTGAGAATTATAGCCATGAGAAAAGGAATCAATGTGGATTCAGAGCGGTGAGGAATGTGTGAGATGGAACACGCCCGCAGCGGCGGCAGAGTAAATATGTAAGGGGTGGAGGACAGATTATACTTGTCGGTTAGCTCTTCGTGGGGAGACATCGGAACCTGGGGTCTTGGAGTTGTTGTATATGCGTTGTGTGAGAGAGACGGTGAAACTCTTGAATGTTGAAGCGAGGCGTTGATATTCAGTTGATGGAGCGTGACGCGTGACGGTCGGACAGAGGGTCCTTGGTTGGAGGAAAAGAGGAGAAGCGGAAGCGGAAAGGTTGAAGGTTGGGCGTGTCCGGCAGTATAGCGACGAGGCCCCCGCTCGCTCGATAGGGACCATAGTCCCTAAGAGGCGGGCCCAATCATAAGGAACAAAGGACGGAACGACCGGCAAGTTCCCTTAAGCCGAACCCTGAGGCGGAAGCAAGTTGTTCGTCCCAGCAATCGAACTGCGACGGTAGTTACGGCCCATCGAAGAGCGCGACTCGTGATCGCGGGACTTCTTCAGTACACGCTCGATAGCGTCCAGACCGAGGTCGAGCTCGGCGAGGGGTGGTCCGCAGGAGATTCGGACGAACTTCTCGCAGGGACTGTCGACGATGTTACGCCGGTGCTGGGGGCTGTTTGGTACGGATGGCGCATGGGTAGCGATATGTCAGCCTGTCAGAGCTAAAGCAAAGAGGAGGGGGAGTGAGGGAGAAAAGACTCACTTGACGTCGAAGAAGATTCCTGGCGTGACAATGCACTTCTCGCGAAGAAGTCTGGGAATTGGAAGACAAAGATAGTATCAGCGCGTCTATGTCCAGTCAGAACTTGGCAGTATTTCTATCTCAAGACTCACTCTTCATGGAAGACGAGGCCGGACGAGAGAGGAGCGGGGAGGGTGGACAGGTCCAGCCAGATGTAGAAGGTGGCTGTGAGGAAAGAGGGAGTTCCGGTCAGCACAGTTGCGGTGATCGACGCGTCAAAGCGCTATTACTCACCAACCGGCGGCACCTTAACGGTCAAGCCCTGCATGGTGAAGAAGGATGTGTCAACGAGGTAGGCCAGATGTCTGTTTCCCGTTGGTTGATCGAAGTGCTTACCATTTCCGAAAGACGCTTGAGGCAGTGGTCACGCTTCATGCGGAAGTGCTTCTGGAGCGCGATACGGTCTTGAACGGTGCGATCAAAGTCCATCATGGGCAAGGCAGCGCACTGTGACGAATAGCAAAGAAAGATAAATCAGTATTCCGAGGAACGCGTTCCTATCAACCGCAGACAGTCGAACAGCAACGCACCTGCATGACGTGAGACGCGCCTCCGTCCAGGAAACTTCCACACTCATTCAGGGCGGTGATGAGATCCTCAGGTCCGACGACCCAGCAGACGCGCCAGCCGGGGCAACGCCAGTTCTTGGTGAGACCGTCAATGAGGACGACGGGTGTCTCGTTGGGGTCCTCGACGAACTCGGCAGCGGAAACTGCTCGTCCGAGATCACCTTCGAGCTGGTACCTAGTTGCAGAGAAGTCAAGTAGCAAACGTGAGATTGGCGTCAGCGCTCAAAACCCGGCAGAGTGGGCACGCGTACTTACCATGAGTAGAACTCGTCAAGAACACTGAGTGAGGGAACAAGAGAGCCATGGTCAGCTTCTGGAGCGTCATGAAATGACTTTCGCGTGTGCTCACACAGTGACATGCATGTCCACAGCGGTTTGGACAAGCGCTTTGAGCTCTTCACCTTCGATCTGTGGGTGCAAACGTCAGTCTCGGTCATTGATTCTCGTTTCTGCGAACTTTAAAAGCAGGGCTGAGTCGAAACCTACCTGTTGTCCGGTGGGGTTCCGCGGATTACTCATCACGACGGCAGAGAGACCTCGGTTTCGAATCTCTTCACGAAGAGCATCTATGGAGAGCTTGTAGTGGTCGCTTGCTTTGAGCTGCGTGGGGATAGGCTGTTCTCCATGGGGCAGAGATCTTACAAAGTGAGCGACGCGTCACTAAATGCAGCCTGAGGCAAGGTCCACTTACGATCAAGTTCCGGAACACACCGAGGCAGTTCTCATAGGCGGTGTACTCGGGAAGTTGGTATCCTGTAAAAATCAGAGAATGGACAGGTCAGCGTCTGACGTGTGGGTCAGTTACCGCGCCTGATATAAACTCACCGCACATGACCTCGCTGATGACAGCTGCGACGCGAGAAAGACCGGCGCGACCACCTGGAACGATGCACACGTTCTGTGCGCCGTACTTCTTGGGCTGATTCGTGCGGTAGGTCTTGTTGTAGTAGTCGGCAACCGCTTGACGGAACTCCTTCGTCCCTGTCGTTGGCGCGTATTCATGCACTCCCTCGCCGAAGGATTCGAGGTCGATGATCTTCGGCTTTTCGGCTGCTCCGTCGATGTGGCCGACTTCGGGTGCGCCCTGTCCGAGGTTGGCCCAGCCTGGAGCACCGTAGTAGAAGCCATTCGAGCTGTTCAGAGAATGCAGAGTAAGCAAATCTGCATACATTGTGACCCAAAGCTCAAAGCGCGACTCACGTAGCGCGGTCCATCACATAGATGACACCGGTGGAGCCCGGATGGGCAATAGCGGGGCACGAGTGCTTCTGCTTCTGGGAGCGGTCGCCATGGGAAGGGTATTGACGGAAAATCTGATGCGCCTCGGAATCATTCTCGTGGAGGATATGCTCGATCTTGGCCCCGAGCGTCTTGGATCGCAGCAGGGAAGTCATGGTGGTTCGTGTTCAGACAGAGATGAAGGCCAGGAAAGAGAGAAGGGAGGGGGAAAGGGGGGATGATGGTGGACGTCGTCCAGAAGGAGAGCCCGCGAGCGTAATCATCCCTTCCCGTGCTGTGTCCCGCTCCCGTGTCGCTGCATACTGTACATACTGCTGTGGACGGGCCAGGCCAACGCCCAACAGACACAGCACAAAGCTCATCGCTCATCATGCACATCAACCGAGATTTCTTTCAGCCGGCGGGACGCGCCACGCGCGGTATTGCGGCAACTTCTGTTTTCGGCGCGCGCTGCTGCTTCCTCAAACACGTGCAACGGTGGGACTGAGGCGAGGGAGGCGGACGTGCGGGAGGGCCCGATTCTTTCAAGGTTTTCTTATCGTTATCTTAGTAGTGGCTGTTTGTACTCCACATTGATCGGCAGAGTTTCCCACGCTCAGCCCACTGCGAAGAACAACAAGTCCAACACTCGGAACTTCTTTGGTTGGCGATCATGAGACGATTGCAGTGAGATCCGTCTGGGCGACTTGGAAGGATTCGACACCACGGCGGCAAGAGAGCAACACGAAGGCGAGCTGCGCGTAACTGCAATCACGCTCCGTCAGAAGCGCAGTCGAAACAGGTGAGTGAATGCAGCTGCTTGGCTTCTGAGTCCTTGAATGCGGTTGGCTGACGTTCGGAAGCTCCCCAACAAAGACCCGCAGCAGGCTCTGTTCCCGCCAGCGCACACTCATCGCGGTCAAGATGGCACCCTCGCTGAAGCGCTTGTGGAGCCTGCTCGAAGGCGGCACCGCGAAGGAACGCCACGACGGCGTAGAGATGCTCCGCTCCACCTTCAAGGTCAGGCGCAATCTCCTGCATATCGCACAGCACAACAAGACGGCAAAGGAGGAAGGCAAAACGGATTTGTTCCTACGCACCATCACCGCTCTCGTTCAGTGCGTCAACAACGACAAGAATGCTGCCCTCCGCAAGAGCAATCGTTGGCAGGATGCAGCTCCACTGTCGTTGAGTCGTCTCCGCGATAGTGCGAATGCAGTGCGCTGGCTGGTCGAGCAAGCAAACGCACATCTCAATCAGCAATGCCTCAACACCCTGCTCATGCACATCATAACACTCGTGAATGATCGCGGGGTACTCTTCGAACCCATCGCGCTCGATTACACAAAGGCTCTCAGCGCCTTGCTCAGCCACCCACCTCACGTTCAGCACATCTCTGCCGACCTCTGGTCTCACATCGTGGCTTTCTGCTTTAATGCTCTTCTCGGCATCAAGCTAAACACTTCCTTGCAGACAGAATTCGAGGACAAGGAGTGGAAACGGGAAAACTTCTTGCCTAATGCTTCCTCCAAGGAAGCCTCGTCCTCATCATCCCGAAACGGTGTCTCGCCACGCAAAGAAGCCGGTCCTGAGGTACTCTCCCTCATATCTTCAATTTGCTGTCTGGTCACTTCTAAAAGTGCACCTTTGCTCAGCGAGAAGCGGGGCGTTGGTCTTCTTCACAAGCTTGCAGCATTTTTCGAGCTCTTTCCCTCGCCAACCAGCGCTCATGCCGAGGCGCTTCGTAGTGCCAATGCCATTCTCTTGGATCTACAACTGAACGAACGCGAGATCACAAGGACCTTCGTGGACCTGGTTTGGGAAAACGTCATCTCCTATCTGCCAACTCGGCTCAAACCTTTGAAGGAGCAAGTCTTGGCTTTTGCAGTGGTTTCGCTGCCCATCATGTCCTCTCCGTTCATCGGCGCGGTGAACAATGAGATCACAAGTGTCGATACGGATGCGCGCAAGATCGAGTTGCTCAAGCAGCTGCATCGGGTGCTCTTGGCCGAGTCGCAAAATCGCGGTGGGGTTGCCGCTCTCGTCCTCGAAGACCTTGAGCTGGTGATCGCGGGAGATCTGGAGAGGAACAACAAGGCGTGTGGAAGCAACGCTGCTTTGCATTTGCAAACCTTGCGGCCCGCACGAAACTGGACTGTTCAAAACACGTTGTCATGGGCTTCGTTGCAGCTCCTTGCAGATGCGACTGCACACCTCACTCGCCTTACGGCGCAGCAAAGCATCTTCTCCGAGGTCGACGATGATGACGAAATGATGGAATTGGAGAACCTGCCAGGACCTTCCAGTGTCAAACTCGGGAAGAGAGCAATAGGCCAAGGGGACTCAGTCAAAATCTCCCCCACAAAGCAGTTCTCGGCTGCCTCCATCGCTTCTCCCCAACGTAGTCCACGCAAACGACGACGAGCAAACAACGGAACAACGGCACCAGTGTCACTGGCAGAGACATTGGCCATCTCAACGGCTTCGTACGACGCGCTCAATGCCGTCTTGGACGAGCTCGACATCAATGCCGGTGATCACACAAGTGAAGATCGACGCTCGTGGGCCCTTCAGAGTCTCACCTTCTTGGCAGAGAGGCACTGGCGCTCTTTAGATGCTGTCGCTCGGAAGGACGTATTGAATGCTCTCTTGGCACAATTGGACATGCCCATCGATCGCGCACAGCCACAACTTTTCCTAGCGTTGGGAGCCTGTGCAGTAGCAGAAGGTCAACTACAAAAATCGGTTCGTACCGATGTGCATCCAGACTTCTGGCATCAAGTCTGGGTGGAGACGATGCGAAAGGTGACGCTTCCCTCGACCAGTCGTGCCGCCGCACACGCCGCATGTGCATTACTGTACCAAGACGCCCCACTCCTCAACTCACAGAAAGTGCTGGCAGCTGTCAAGACATTTCTGCAGAATATGGAGAGCGAAGCACCCTCCGTCTTTGCCGACAGCACTTGCGCCCTTATGCGAGAGGCTCTCCGGCATGCTGCTAGTGACGTCCTCCTGGCTCAGGCAAGTCTGGAGTTTCGAGTGCTAGACTGGATCAATCGGTCCTGGTCGACCCTGTCCGGCTCATCACGACGGTCCAAACTGCAGCTCAGCTTCGAAATGTTGGACGCGGTGGACTTAGTTATGTTGCTCATGCGGGTGTGTAGGATGAAGGAGCAGGGAAGACTGATACGGCCGGATCCAATTCTGGAGAACAGCGACCTGTTCGATTGCCTTCGCACGATGAAGCAGCTTAAGACGGCCAGAGACTATCTCTTCGAGGTCAAATTCCCGGATCCTCCGACAAACGCAAAGGCAGAAGAGGGCCTACAAAGAGCACAGCAAAGTTCTGCTCCTGCGAAGGCCCAGAATCCTCAATTCGCGTTCATACCAATCCAACGACGGTGCTACGATATCTTGCTTCAATCGGCTAAAGACTTGCTGGCTCAAATCGCTCCAGAGCTCGAGGGTTTCTCCTTCGATCCTACCATTGATTCGCCATTGTCGACCCTGAGCATCGAGGACTCCCTCCGTCTTTTGCACTTCAGCGCCACCGCCTTGATCTTTGATTCCAGCCTCAAGATCGCCGGAGTTCGAACTCCGAACACCTTGAATCCGGTCGCAGATCAGCTATTCATAAAGCTTGTTCGCGTCCTCGGAGAATCGCGTTGGACGACCACGGAGAAGCTACTCTTGCTTCAAGCATTGCGACCCTTGTTACCGCCTCCCAGTCCTCCTCTGAGCGAACAAGGAATCGAGTGGATATCACAAGCCCTTTCCCAGGTTGGTCACGGATCTGGAGTCTCCAGCCACCTAATTTCGTCTGCTTCGCAACCCCCGGTCTCCCCACCGGCGCGGATATTGCCATCACTTTGGGGATCAAAAACCATGGACGCGGCCAAGGTTCTCGCTGTGCTGCAAGCGGCTCTCTCTGACTTGACCACTGCAAGCGTGCAAAGGAGCAGCTCAGGCGAAGGCGAGAAGATTTTGAGTTTCGACGATGAAGACGACGCCCCTGCGGACGAATCTCCCCTGATGGAGGAGACGGCACGCTTGCCGGTCGAGATGAAACTTGCTTACGAAGGCGGAGTGGCTTTGTGCGTTGAGGCCATTTCGATTCTGCCATTCTTTGGCAATCTGGACGGTGACAGAGTGTCAGAAACATGGCTGGTCAACCGGCTGCTAGAGGTTCCAGACGGATTCTTCACTCCACTGGCTGCGTCGATCCTTGATGCGCTTGCGGCCGGACGCCTGACTCTCGCGTACCAAGAGGCGGAAGCGATCCTGCACAGACTGGGCTCGTCAATTCTCGCCAGTTACGAGTACGGTCGAGTCCCTGACGCACAAATCCTCGGCGCCTCCTTCATCAGGGCGACGAAGCATCTCTGGCTGACCGGATTCGGAGACGAGGAGGTCGATGAGTTCGCTGACCATGTCGTCGAGTTTTTCAGCTTCTTCACGGGCCAAGCTTCTCGTATACGCTCTTGGCGAGTCAGACTACATCTCATCGAGCTTTTCGACAAATACCTGGATGAGGATCCGACGCAGTCAGCCTGGGCTGAAATGGAGAATTCATCAGCGCGACCATTGGACGCTCTGGTCAACTTCGGCTCCGATCCCGACTTCACTGTGCGCTTTGCTGCAGCTCGAGCACATGCCCTTATGATTGGACGATCGCAAGAATCCCCACTTGACGTCAAGTCCTTATACGCCTCCGTTAGGCATACGATGACAACGAAATTCGAGCATCGGGTTGAGGAGACAGCAACGTTGGTGCTGTGCGCCGCCAACGTGGCAATCAGCAACTCTATGTGTCGAGGACTTGCGATGGGACACATTGCGGAGATCGCCTGGGATACCACCAAGAATCGATCCCTCGTGTTCAGCACGTTGGCGCAAGTTGCTTCAAGGCTCGGCTTTGCGAGTGTAAAGGACCTGTACAGGAATTTTGCGTCAAATGTGACAAACGAGCTCTTGAACGTGGAAAGCGATCCGCTCAACATCGATGTGGAAATGTTCGGATACGGAAGTCGGCAGGAGTACGCGCAACACCTTATATTGGAGGTCGGATCGACAATGTTGCTTCACGAAAAACCTGAAGGGTTGACGCACTTTTCGTCGCTTGCGCGCCTCACGGGATGGATGAAGGGGTGGCGCTGTCGAAATGTTTCACGCGTGTTGCTGCTCATCGGCTTATCTGGATCGTTCGAGACCTTGCGAAGAAGACCGAACGTAAAGACTTGTACAGTCTAGCCTGGTCCCATGCGCGCGATCAACTGGCCATAGACATGCGGCTTCACCCAGAGCAAGTCCACGATCTTCTTGCTCACAACCTCCACGACGTCATCGCTGCGGTGCTGAAGATGTTCTACGACCCAGACTCAATGGTGACAGTCCAAAAGGACGGCTCCTTTCTGGATAAAATGGGGGACATTGATCTCAACACATGCGAATGCATCGATCAGATGCGATCTGGTGGCCGCCAACCGCACAAGTGGCGAATGCACGAGCCGTATGCAACATATGCGGAAGGTACCGCCGTCTACCATGCCTTAGCTACCATCAACGTCGCAATTTGCGTGGGTGACGAAACATCCGCCGAGACATACAGCGAAGCCGAAATCTACAATCCGATACATCTTCTCCTGGAGTCGATCTTCCGAGATCAGTTCGTCAACGACCAACTGCGGCACATCGACGGCCTGAAGCTATGGATCGCATACAATTGTGATTCGGTTCTAAACTGCCCCATCGTCCATCGGACCATCCTACATGGTGCGGCGTTGGCCATGCAAAAGGCAGAACTCGCCGCCTCAGCGACCGCCCTCATTAATTGGTGCATCATGCACCTCGCGCTCGACTCAGTGGAGCCCACCGATCAGCTTGGCGAAGATCTACTCTTAGCAGCAGAAGCCGCCTTTCGATATTCTCAAAGCAAAGAGCAGTCAGACTCCCAGGAGTTCGGCAGCAGCCAGTTGTACGTTCTCGAGAAGCGGGCGCTTGAACTCTGTGCTTTGCGGACTGCCAGAGAGAGGACGGTGAGGGCAATGTGCGCATGGCCACGGCGCCTTGGAGCCGATCTTGCCGTCATTGTCAATGAGGTGCAACTTGACGACACACGCCTAGCTTTGATGCAGATGAGGGGTCTCGGCATTGAAGCCCATCACCTCGAGCCGGTTACTGCGAAGTTGCATGCGCAACAATCTTCGGATGCTGAGCGTGAACATTTTGCTCAGAACGACTTCTGGCACTTGCTTGTCATGATTGGCGAATCACGAGAACGCATGTCGTCCCAGCCAAACAACGTTCAATCAGCGGCCGCTTTAGGAGACAGCATTGCCAACCTCATCCACGCTCTGGACGGACGCATCCGTGCTCCCAGTCTCAAGGCATTGAACGAACTGTCCGATCTGACGGTGCTGGACATTCCTCCCAAGAAGGTGGGAAATGTGAAACTCCTTTGTGAACGTGGGTGTTCCAAGCTGAAGGAGCATATCCTCAGCCGGCTGCTCAGGGATCTGCATGCGACCGACAGTCAGGTGATGTCCTCCGCCTACCACATGCTGCGCAGGCTGAAGCTAGCCGACCCGCATCCAGAACGCTTTCGGTCACATTGGGAGAACTCCGGCTCGGAGGAGTTGCAGAACATTGCTTCAGCTGTCGAAATCGATGACTTCATCCCCCCCGACCGCAAGCCGCTGCCATTTCCCACGCTGGAGTCCGCCCGGAACTTCGACTCTTGGGTAATATCGGTAGCGCAGGCTTTGTTGTCCAACCTCTCCCTTCACATGAGCGATGCGTTCTTGTTTCATTCTTTGGCGGTAGTCGCACGCGACATCAAGCTATCAGCAGAGCTGGTACCAATCGCCACCATGGTATTGCTGGCGGCACGCAGTGCTGGAGCAGCGCCAGAGGAGCTTGTCTCTGAGTTGTCTGGGCACTACAGGCAGGTTCTGCAGGACGACAATGCCGCGAAGCAGTCTTGGGCGACGATCATCAAGTGTCTGCTGAATGTGAGGGCAAATTCCGTGTACGCGAACAGCATTGGCATTCCGTTCGATCTGCTACTTCTTGCTCAGAGAGCTCTGCAGTGTAAGCTCTACTCCACCGCCTTGATGTTCGTCGGGCTCAGCTTGGACCCAGCGCAGGAAAACCAGCCGAACAACAGCAGGAACGGCAAGAATACAGCTCAGCACATTCCACCAAGCTTCGATCCAAAAATCTCCGAGCTACTCCATGAGATCTATGCGAACATCGATGATCCCGACGGCTTCTATGGTATCCCCATACCGGACGTGCAAGATTCGTATGCCCGTCAGCTGCAGCATGAAGGCGAATGGCGACGTGCTCTAGACGTTCATGCCACGAGGTTCGAAGCCGACCTCCAGTTACGAGGCCGCTCGAGTGCGTCCGATGGTCTAGGTCAAGTCACAAACGCCCTTCATCAACTCAGCTATAACGGGCTATCTTCCATGCTCAGGCAGTCGGCAGTCACTCAGAGCCAGGCAATGCTATATGGAGGCGAAACTTCTGCGATGGGTCAAGAGCTAAGTTTCGATGTCGCCTGGCGAATGGGGGAGTGGGACCTGCCAACAGAAGTTGCGAACGAGCAACTCTTCCCTGGCCATGGTCTATGGTCAGCTTTGCGTGCACTTAGTCGAGAGACTGACGCAAGGGCAGCCGAACACTCCATTGCGGCGGCAGCGGGCAAGGAAGTCACCAAGCTTCAGAGTCTGGGTCTTGAATCATACGTCTCGGCTCGTCATCTCTGTCGCAACATGCTGAGCTTTCGGGAGGTTCGAACAGCATGTCAGCAAGTAATGAGTGCCAATCCTGGTCAACTAGCCGCTCATTTCCGCGGGTCGTGGTCACGCTTGGGCTATGCCGATTTCGAGTGAGTTACAAATCTAAGCTCAAGACAATGTCGGCGTAGATGCTGACAGTCTGTAACCACGAACAGCTACAGCGACTTCGAGCGCATTTGCGCCGTTCGGCATGCAATCGTTCGCTTGGAAAGGGAACGACTCCAGTCCGAACAGATCGGAGATCTGGTGGATGTTGCTTTCAAGGAGATCCTTGACCTTGAGACATCTCTTCTGCTGCAGCATTCGAAAGCATCTCGCAAAAATGGAAACCTGCAGAAAGCGATGGCCGCCGTCACCCTTGCAAGGAGAATCCGTACTTTCGTCCCAGCAGATTGCTACGATTTCGCCGCGCGGGAAGAGCAAGCGTCGGTGCTGTGGGATGAAAATTCACATAGCACCGCACTACAAGCACTCAACCAGTGCCTGTCCGTACCAAATTCAAGCGCAGGTAGCGATCAAAAAGTGATGCAGAGACAGCGCGCACTCGCTTTCGCCAAGCTGGTAAGTCGAAGCAACCTATTCCAACAGGTCATGTCACTGACAAGCCATCTGCTTCCCAGGGAACTTGGACCGCTACTGCGCGCGCTGAGAGCGCCCAGACCATCGATCAGAGCTACTTTACAGCCGCTGTCGACACGCTCAAGCACGCAGGATCGGGAGCGAAGGACATTGGTTCGGTCGCCTTCCAGTACGCCGTGTTTGCGGATGCCCAATACAGACACTTCGCCACCTCTCCGGAACATCACCGCGCTCGCCGCTTCGTTGAACGCCGTACTGAAGAAATTTCGCTCAACGAAAGGGAACAGCAAAAGTGCAGAGATGAAAACCAGCTGAATGCCCTGAAGGCACACAGGCGCAAGACCAGCAACAAACTCGCAGCCGACCAAGCTCAGCTGGAAAAATTCGAACAGAACTGTGCTCTATTCCTCACCAAGGCGCTGTCGATGTACGCCAGCAGTCTGTGCTATACCGAAGAGCACGACGAGGCGGTGTTCCCTTTCTCGAGCTTGTGGCTCGAAAATTCGGCAGATACGAAGGCGAACGAACACCTGGCCGAGTCTCTCAACTCAATTCCGTCCCACAAGTTCATCCCACTCACCCATCAGCTATCCGCGCGACTAAACCCTGGGGCGAGTGCATCACAAGCATCTGCATTCACCGTAAATTTGGGCAGGCTATTACAACGAATGTGCTCCGACCACCCATATCATACTCTGTACGCCATTTTTGCTCTGAAAAAGGCCGGTCAAGACTTGCAGGCCGGTTCCAAGCACAATTCGTCCCCCTCTCCGAGCGCTTCCTCACAGGTAATCCGAGCCAGGGCGGCCGATGCCATTTGGTCGAAAGTCAAGACCATCGGCCGACTTAGTACGCGGATCCAAGAGTTTGAGAAAGCTTGCGGCTGCTACGTACAGTGGGCAGAGGTGTCGTTGAAGGACATCATGCCGGACAAGTTCAACGGACAAGGGCACGCCAAGGGACCCCAGAAAATTCCAAGCTCTATCGATCTGACAAGGCTACGTAACGTAGATGTTCCCGTGGCTACAAAAGCTCTTCCTATCGACGTGACGGGTCAATATCAGCACTTCGTGAAGATCCTGCGTTATTCCGAGATGTTCACCACGGCAGGTGGCTTGCATTTGCCAAAAATCAACGAGTGCATCGGAACGGACGGGCGGCGCTACAAGCAACTGGTTTGTCCATTTCTTAAAGCCTTCAGAGCTGTGCTGAGCTGACGATACTTCCCTGACAGTTCAAACATGAAGACGACTTGCGCCAGGACGCCGTCATTCAGCAAGTTTTCAGTCTAGTGAACGATCTTCTCGCAAAGGATCGTCGTACTAGGGCACGTCGATTGATGGTTCGGGGCTACATCGTCTTGCCTCTAGGTCCACAATGCGGCTTGTTGGAATTCGTGGCAAACACCAAACCTCTGGGAGAAGTTCTCACAGGGCTCCACGACAAGTGAGTATCCTGGTGTAGAGCATCAAATTTGGGTCTCATCGTCTCACTGCCTTCCTACAACGATCCATACTTCAGGTATCGACTCGGAGACGATCTGACTGCCAATGAGGCCAAGCAACAACTGGTCCGAGCTAGAACCCAAGCCAAAGCAGGACCTCGGATCAAAGCCTATAAAGACGTGTGCGAGCGTTTCCCACCGGCGATGCGATTCCACTTTCTTGAAGCGCAAAAGGTCCCAGCTGCTTGGCAAGTCATGCAACTCAGCTACGTAAGGAGCGTGGCAACCACGTCGATTGTGGGCCACATTCTTGGTATGGGTGATCGACACGTCTCCAACATCTTGATGGATGAAGGCAGCGGAGAAATAGTCCACATCGATTTCGGATATGTCTTTGAGCAGGTGAGAATTTGCGTGTCCGTGTTCGATTGCGCTGAGATTATTAGCCACTCATCCGTTCATCTGTTATTAGGGCAAATTCCTACCAATTCCCGAGCTTGTACCGTTCCGTCTGACAAGGGATCTCGTGGACGGCATGGGCATCTTCGGTGTCGAAGGAAGCTTCCGTCGATGCTGTCAAGAAACGCTGCGTGTCATGCGCGACGGCGCCGGTACGATCAAGACAGTTCTGGAGGTGTTCAAATATGATCCATTGTTCGAGTGGTGAGTCTTGTTTCTCTCGTCCTGTTCGTTTTATATTTACTGATTGCTACTTTTTGGCGACGTTCAGGATGACGAATCCCATAAAGCTTCTCAGAGCACAAGCAAATCAGGAAGACGAGACTAACAACACCGAAATCATCCGCCACAGCGCCTTTGGCGGTGGCAATCCTTCAACCGTGACTACCAGTGGCGGTCAAGCGGGAAGCGGTCAACAGGACACCGCAGAGCTTTCGGCCGATTACGCGGTCAGCACGGTCATGGGCAAGCTGTCCAACACATTGAGCGTCGAGCACACCGTCAATGACCTGATTCAGCAGGCACGCAATGTGGAATTCCTCGGTGCGATTTATTTCGGTAAGTCTGTCTGAGGCGCCCACGCATGATACAAGTGGCAGCTGACGTACATATCCTACTCCTCCAGGCTGGTCCGCGCACCTCTAGGCCCCTTTTCCACCAGTCACCTTTTTCTTCTCTCTGCAACACTTCTCGCAACATCCAAGTCTTTCTTTTCCACAAACAGTAGATGCAACTCATCGAAGTGCCATATGTCACACACAACTGCAAATCACCATGACACGAGATTCGTTAATGTCAAATTTTCGGGGTGAAGATTGAGTGTCGAGCGCTGGAGCACCGACACATAGAAGGTGATGGAGTACGTTCGCACGGTCAACGCGCTTAGATTAAAAAAATCCTGATCACTGAGCTCGTAGCGTTTTCTCCGCACACTCCTTGATGATCTTGAACGCCTGAACGACATGATGCTCGCGGAGTCGAGGTTGACCGACGACATAGCGGATACAGAAGCCGCGCTCGGGAAGGACCGTCTGGGTGAGCACGATCTCTGCGCTGCGGGCGTTGATGCGGTCCATGAAGTGGCGGTTGAGATCGTCCAGCTCCTCCGACTGACCCTTAATGCCAGAAGGGTTCAGGCGGAAGACGATCAAAGACCATCGTGGAGGTGCGACAAACTCGAAGGGGATCTTGTCGTCCCGCATTGCCTCTTGAAAGATCTTGGCACATGCTATGCTGTAATCGACATCAGTCCGGTCCGTCAGAACTTTAGACTGGGTAATACGCACATTGAAACGAGTACTCACGAATGGCGCAGGTGGGCCTGGAAGCCTCTTACCCCGTAGCTGCGGAGCACGAACCATAGCTTGAGGCTACGGAAGCGACGACCCAGAGAGAGCTGCATGTTGCGAAGGTCGAGAACAGTGCCTGCATCGCCTTGTTTGGTGCGCAAGAACTCGGGCGTGACTGTCAACGCCCGAGTGAGGGCACTGCGATCCTTGACGTGCAGTGGCGAGCAATCGAACTGGGTGAGGCCCCACTTGTGAGCATTGGTCGAGAAGGAATCAATGTGTGCATTGATGGCGTCCAAGTGGGAGGACTCCCGCAGTTCAGGTAGAGCGAGGGCCACACCAGCATAGGCCGCATCGATATGCAGCCACATATTGGGGTATTGACGAGCTGAAGACATCGCCGAAGACATTTGTCAGTGTTGTTGAGACGTGTGCAACATCAACGGGAGACTTTGACGCACCAACTTCGACTACCTCTGTGATGTTATCGACCCCTCCGGAGCTTGTCGTTCCGATGGTGAGCACTGAGAGAAGCCATGAACTGTTCAGAACAGTAATTGTTACCATAGCCTGTGTCAAGTCTGACATACCTAGCATGAAGGGTATTCGGCCTGCTTCTTTATCCTCCTCGAGGGCTGCTTGTAAGGTGTGTCCACGAAGAGCGTAAGCATCTTCCGCACGTACCTCCAAGGCCCGGAAGCTCAGACCGAGTACGGTAGCTGCCTTGATGGCAATGCTATGCGTCTGGGTGGTGGCGTAAAGAACAAATCGAGAGGTATGATCGCCACGCCACTTGGCCGTGGCAATCTCACTGGCGATGTCGCAGTTGCCGTTCGTAATCGTTGATCCAGCGAGAACGCCCCCATCGATGGCCGGTGGCGGGTCAAGCTTTGCGAGCTCGATCAGCATTCGTTCGCGGGCGGCTATAGCAATGGTGATGCACACCTCACTCGCACTGCCGTGGATGATGCCGCCTCCCTTCGATCCAGGAGCGAGAGAGAGGAATCGAGGACCAAGACCGAGCATCTTAGCCCACCAGTCCACGGTGATCAGTTCGAGCTCGGTGGCCGAGGGGGAGCAAGCCCAGTTGAACCCTGGCATACTGACGGAGCTCGCGTAGAGGTCGGCGAGACTGCCTTCGAAGGTGGCATTTCCAGGGAAGTAGGCAGCAAACATACCAGACTGCCAGTGAGTCATTCCAGGCATGATAACCTGTGTCCAAAGAAGAAGGCAACGCTCTTGATGAGTGAAAGCACGTAACAACGGCATCATCTTGCCTCTACAGAGCGTGTTTTACCCACCTGATGGAAGTCCCTGTCGATGGTCGACCATTCCTCGCCCTCTTCAGGCGCAGAGTCCGGCAGCTGCTCCTTGAGAAAACCTGGCTCGACCTGGGGCTGGACGGGAAGGTCGTCAAGGTTGGCGTAGTATTTGCAGATTGCATCGATGGCCGAATAGCCTGCACTCCGAAATCCTTCGATGTCCAACATTGCTGAGATCTGTTTGAGGAGTTTGGTTAGAGAGGCGAAGAAGAGGTCGAATCTAGGGACAAGGAAGATGGAGATGAGCTAGGAGAGGGTAAGGGTAAGCTGACAATGCGAGCAAGAGCGAAAGACGAGGTGGAATATGGGGGAAGAGTATGTCGAGTTTGCTCCTTCAACCCTTTCCTAGGGGATTAGCTACCGCCTTATGTAGCCATTCTGACATTCATAAGTGCATCCACGGTAGCTCACGCCCCACTAGACTTCTATGCTGACAAGGAGGAGAATCAGTCCCTCCATTGTTCCTGCGTTCCATGACTGTTGTCGAGGATTTGGGTACTGAGTTGAGTTGGATTGTGGTGTAAGCAGAACCGAAGCCCCGGTCGGCCCTTGGAAAGTGGCGCAAGCTTCTTGTCCCGGCATACAACTTTGTTGTAATGGATTTGTATTCGAGAGCACAGCGCTGCATTTTGTATGGGCGAACGAAGGAGTCAGCATGGAGGTAAGGCTGGAGGTTGGACAGGCCCTGATCGCTCACCGCTCTCGTTGAATGAATGCTGTCGCTTGAACTTCCTTCGGATGAAGTAGAAATGCGTGAAGTTCACCCAGGTTCTCCGCTCTCCATCTAATCGGGCAATTTCGTGCCACCGGCTTTTTTCTTGCACCTCATATACGAGTATATGTTGAGCCTCGTTCATGGTGTCCGTGAGACGTACTGATCGGAATCCTGGGTACTGCCTGAGCTGGTCGGAGTCTTCGGCGGCGCTGTCATCTCGGCGCTCTTTCAAGTCCCTACCGCCACGATCCCATTTCCAGAACGACGGCTATACGTGGGCGATTCTTGACGCAGGCCCACAAGCCTCGAAGCGAACCCACATTTGAGATGAGTACGCAACGGACGCGAGGAAGGCTTGGGTGCCAAGCGAAGGCCACATCCTTCTATCTCTGTGAAGAGAGAGAGAGACCGGAGGAGGATGATGAGACGATGAGCGATAAGCGTCGGGTGACTCAGCACATGGACTGCGATGATTTGGGGTGCGTAAGGGAATATGGGACAGGTCCAATGGAGCGGATGTTGACCGAAGTTGCCCATTGCGAGCCGCAGGATACCTTGTGTCTCGCTGTGAGGCGGCGCTGCATCTACCCGCATTTGGCCGCGGACAAGATGGGCCAATTGTTTGTTGACGATGCTGCCGCCGGTGGGGTGTCCTTCCATTTCGCAAAGCAGCTCTGCCTCAAACGTATGAGCCAGGAACACCAGTCATTACGTGCTCGAGACGGGCGTCGGTAGGCACCCCAAGTCAGACGCATCTGTCACTCTGTCGGGCCGAACACAGACCGTGTGAGACAGGAAGAGCGTAGCCGAAAAGAATGGCGAAGTCGAAAAGAATAGAGTCCTGACGCCTGACGGGAGAAAGTGAAGAAGAAGAGTCGGAAGGTGATGGCAAGTCGAGCTGACCAATGGCATTGTCGTGGGCGTATGAGATGTGAGCGTGACCAAAGCCGAGGCTTTGCCCTTTGCCCTGCCGTGTCCGCCTTTCGATCCAGGTGCTGCGAAAAAAGCACGTTGGAGTCGGGCCTACCACCGCATAGATGGTTTGCCCTACGTCTCACGGTTTAAGCGCTTAGGGATCGATGCTATCGATCCAGCGTGCAGAGCCGTCAGCGCGTCAGCTCCGCGGAAGGGTTCGACTACCAAGACTCGTCATCGGAAGTAGGCTCGAATGGGGCTCCTGTGTACCGTAAGTGCTTTCGATCAGCAGACCGGTCTATGCATTGGGTACGATCCGGAACAATCTCGACTTACGGAGGATTGCTCGGGATGATCGCCTCTGATTACGCTGCTATCGATACCAGACCATGTCCAGCTTCCTCATGCAGCATCCAGCAGCATCAGCTGGCCAATGCTCCGAGCCTTGTAGGACAACATTGCCCGATGCCTTCTCGCTGGCTCGCTCGTCGACCTTGAAGATATGCTGGAGTCGCCGACGAATGTGAACCTCGACCGCTTGGGATGCGGTTGGCGAACAGCGGCACTGGAAAGTCCCTGTAAGAAGGTACGCCAATAGAAGAACTTGGTCAGCTGGGAATGCTGAGCCTCTCACATCCGACAAACGCCAAAGACATTGCTATTCAGAGGGTTAGCTTCTCAAGTGTAGATGCTGAGCTACAAAGCACAACTGCAAGCTGGGAAACCTAGCATCATCGACAAGCCAGAGTGCACAACCTGCGATTCGAAGGTGTGAGCATTTAGTCCATTTTGAAAGACTCTACTGAGCCTGTAGCGTTTCCTCCGCACACTCCTTGACGATCTTAAACGCCTTGAGGACGTGATGTTCACGCACTCGAGGCGAGCCCATGACGAATCGGATGCAGAAGCCGATCTCGGGAAGGACCGTCTGCGTAAGCGTGAGCTCCGCGCTGCGAGCGTTGAGACAGTCCATGAAACGGCGGTTGAGATCGTCCAGCTCGACCGACTGACCGCTGGCGCCAGAAGGATTCAGGCGGAAGACCACCAGAGCCCATCGCGGCGGGGCGACGATCTCGAAAGGATGGTCGTCGTTCCGCATCGTTCTCTCGAAAAGCTCACCGCAGGCAATTCTGCAAGTCCAAACGATCGACCAATCAGTGAATGTCTGGACTCGAGTAATGAGTCGAAACAAGTCCGAATAACTCACGATTGCCGTAGATGAGCCTGAAAGCCTTTGACACCAAAGCTGCGGAGCACGAACCATAGCTTCAAGCTCCGGAAGCGACGACCCAGTGAGAGCTGCATGTTACGAAGGTCGAGAACGTTACCCGCATCGCCGTGCTTGGTTCGTAGATATTCGGGAGTGATAGACAGTGCTCGAGTAAGAGCGCCCCGGTCTTTGACGTGCAGTGGTGAACAGTCGAACTGGGTGAGGCCCCATTTATGAGCATTGGTCGAGAAAGAATCGGCTTGAGCGTTAATGGCGGCCAAGTGGGAGGACTCCCTTAGCTCAGGTAGAGCGAGGGCGACACCGGCGTAAGCGGCATCGATGTGGAGCCAGAGGTTTGGATGGTCACGAGCTGTAAAGAACAATGGAGCAGAGGTTATCATCAGCACTATGAGAAAGGTCGACTTCTTCCTGTATCTCCGTCCGATCTTCGACGCACCAACTTCGACCACTTCGGTAATATTGTCTACTGCTCCTGAGCTCGTCGTACCGACGGTCAGCACTGTAATGAAGTAACCAAGCAGTTGAGTTACTATTGACGCTTGACGGTCTTCAACACACAAAAAGCCACCAAATTTGACATACCCAACAGAAACGGTACGCGGCCGACCTTCTCATCTTCTTCCAAAGCCGCTTTCAGAGTCTCTGCACGCAGAGCATACGCATCTTCTGCACGTACCTCCAACGCTCGGAAACTCAGACCGAGCACGGTAGCCGCCTTGCTAGCGATACTGTGCGTTTGAGTCGTGGCGTACAAGACAAGGCGAGAGGTGAGCTCGCCCCTCCACCGCGATACTGAAAGTTCTTCAGCACTTTCGCTACCGATTCCTGACGTGTCAGCGGAGCCGTTGACCCGGTAGTTGGTGGTGGCGGTGGATTCGTCTTTGCGAGTTCGGCCAGAACTCTTTCGCGAGCGGCAATGGCAATGGTAATGCAGACTTCACTCGCACTGCCGTGTATTATTCCTCCGCCTTTCGAGTCCAGCGTGTGAGATTGGAATTCGGGACTGAGACCGAGGAGCTTGGCCCACCAATCGACGGTGATGAGTTCGAGCTCGGTGACGGACGGGGAGCAGGACCAGTTGAATCCCGGATTGCTGATGGAGCTTGTGTAGAGGTCGGCGAGGCTCCCCTCGAAAGTTGCATTGGCCGGGAAGTACGCAGCAAACATGCCAGACTGCCAATGTGTCATACCGGGCATGATGATCTGAAGTGAAGAACTCGAATCAGACAATGTGCAAGGTGGATCAGGGAATGGAAAGGTGCTATCTCACCTGATGGAAGTCCCTGTCGATGGTCGACCATTCTTCCCCTCTTCAGGAGCAGAGTCTGGCAACTGCTTCTTGAGAAATCCAGGTTCGACCTGCGCCTGAACCGGAAGGTCATCGAGTGTGGTGTAATAATCGCAAATCGCATCAATGGCTGCGTAGCCTGCACGCCGAAATCCTTCGATGTCCAGCATCTATGTTCCGAATGAAGGGAGGTACTGTAGTTTTCAGGCGAATACTGTATACAGCGTAGGCTGCAAAATAAGTAGTGAGCACAAAGGGAGCAGGAGATCGAGTAAGTTGGCAGGTCATCGAGGGAAGGAAAGTCGGAAGAAAAAGTTAGAACTCGCAGGCAAGAACTCGCCGACGGTTTGGTTTGGTGGCGCTGAAACAGTGCGGTGGCAAAGCTTAAATTCCAAACACCACGCTGTCCGACAGAGTGCACATGCACATCGATGTGCAACATGCAGCGGTTCAGGAGGGTGTGGGAAAAATTTAATGTGCACGAATCCATACCCTTCAGCGATGCAGCAACTCACCAAAATTTCAGCAAAGTGGAGGTGGGACAGGAGAAGAGGGAATGAGATGGTGCTCTCCACCAGTGGAGGCACTGATTGAATTTCAAGTGGTGTGAGAAAAAGGCTGGTGCTGCCCACCTCCTTGTCACAGGATCATGGTCTGTCTCCGACAGCCAGAAACCTGCGAGAGGGCAACATGGGAGCAACCAGTGTGTCGGTATCGATGTCTGGGGCAAAACCGGGGATCAAAGGCGAATAAAAGGGTCAAGAAGTTGGGAAAGTGGATATGGGGAAAGTTGATGGACCTCGCTGCTGGACCAAAGCCAGGGGAGAATGAGCCTCTCTGACCTCTGGTGGCGTGGCCAGACGCTTCGCAGAGGAGAGAAAGTGTCGCAAACGGGTGCTTTGTGGTCCGATACCGGATCGGATCGACGTGAGCCGGATGAAAGTGATGGTGGGGAGCTTCAGCGGCCATGGTTGAGCGCAAGGTCGCCCCGGTAGAGTCCGTAAGTTTGAGATGTCGAACCTCGAATCGTACTGGAGGCATTCCCCTTCACTGGCTCAGTACCCTAGCAATGCTGTTCGACCTGCAAAAGGAAGGAGGGCAATAGAAGCAATCGGTCAGCCATGGATCATCCTTGGTCAAAAGCGACATCAGAAACGAGAAAACGAACACTGCTCACCTCCTCCTGAGGGCAAAGCGCTTGTTGGTCCCAACGGTGAGGTTGGCCGCACGACGAGTTTGTTCACGCTTGATCGCTTGCTGCTTGAGAATCTGGCGACGGGCAGCGCGAGCGTGAAGGTCCTGGACACTTGAGGCTACCGACGAGAGACCAGATGCAGACTGCGCAGCGGTCGTGGTCAAGGCTTTGACCTTGGCAGCCGCAGCTTCCTTGGCCGCGAACATGTCGTGGATGTGGGCAGGGGCACCGGGGGCGACGGCGAGGGCCATCTGGCAAAAGAGTGTGAAGAAGAGCACGGTGAAGAGGAAAACGCGCATCTTGAGAGGGAGGTGTTGAGTAGGTAAAAAAGGTGTGGAAGGAGAAAGTAGGAAGGGAGACGAATCGAGTCGAGCTTTGAGAGTCTGTTGAGGTTTGGTTTGGTTGATGGGGTTGTCGAAAAGTCGAGCTGGTAAGCAACTTTGTCGAGTGAGGTAGGGTGAGGATAGGATGAGGGCGAGGGCGAGGGATGTGTGAGAGAGATAAGTGGGAGGATATGATGAGCGGCCGGTGCAGCGTGTCGTCCTCCCCCTTATGTACCCACCAACCCTCCTGTCGTTGTTCTCAGAAAGTGCGAGAACAATGCCGTGCTTTGTCTCATTCTTCCCTTTCTACATGCTCCGGACTCTGACCCCGGCCTCATTTCATTTGCACTGGGCCTGGCGGTCGACTCTGTTGCTTTGTCCTCGCCCGGGTTCCACGCCATGCACCCGTATCTCGCGTCCCAACCCTGGCCTCGTTCGCTTTTTGGGTTTACTGCCATCCTTGTGCCTTGCATGACGGCCCTTGTCGTCCTCGTACATACCGCTGACTCTGGTCCTTTTGAATTCCTTCCACGGAAATCTTTGGAAAACATCGCAGGAAGGGAGGTCAACAACATCGTCTGCGCCGCTACGGGCAGGCCAAGGAGGCAACTCGCGTAAACAATGCCTCATTTTCCCAACGCCGAGTTGGCCACTCATTTCATCAGAGTAACCGCCATCGGCCGTCCCGATCGCCGTTCCAAAGCAACTCGACGAAGATGTGGACTGCTCCGTGACAACCGGTCGCAAGTCGTCAAGTTCATGTGCCTCCTGGCGATGGATGGGGTGGTTCGTAGTTGCGTTGCGGCATCGATGCCCGCCCGAGCATCGTTTCCAGGCTTCCTTGGACATTTTCAAGATTGTGTTTCCCTTGGCCCGCTTGCTCCTCTGTCAGATAGAGGTGATAAGCCGATTTGGATCGCGATCCACAGATTTGCGTGTGTCGCTTCCACCTCAAAACACGCAAGTTTCGCAAACAGAGTCCAAACGATCGTGTTCAACAAAAAAAGTATCTGTAAACATACAGGTTATTAGCAGCGCAAAAGGAACGGCATTCCGAAGATAGTGTATGAATGCCCGTGCAGCAGTCTGCGGACGCACATACTCCTCGCTAGCTCTAGAATTACAAGTAGATCCTGTGAGCAGATCAAAATAATATGGTGTGTCAGAGAAACGCAAGGAGAAAAGGCAGAGCTGGTGTGAAAAAAGTACTCACGGCAACGTAACAGCGTTCACCTCCGTTCCGCCCAAGTAGACCTTCGCAAGCTGAATGCGATGGAAACACGGTAATGGTCAGTAGGAGTCGGCAATCGCTCAAAGCTTTAAGAGTTAGCGATACTCACGTCCTCATCGACCATGAAGTTATGCGGCAACTCGATAAGGTGACCTCGGACCGTGGACAGCTGCTCCTTGATCCACTCGAGCTGCATGCCGTCAGGATCAGCGACGTGTCCAGTCCTACAAAGAAAAGAAACGTCAGAATCGATGGAACCTTGACAGCCTCATTAGATCACACCAAACGTACTTGATCGGTGGCTGGGTGAAAAAGTTGTCGTAGTCCTGCAGCAGAAGGAAAGTATCAGCCACCAGACCGACGGAAGATGAAACAATTCCCGGCAGCAGACTTACTTTCCAGTTTCGGACCTGCCATTTGACGCCATAGAAACGCAAGGCTTCGAGTCAGTCAAATCGGCCCTCAGCATGACCCACTTCCAGATATTACTCACCCTGTCCGACGGTACAACGTGGAACACCTCGTCGTACACCTGAGTGTTCTGGCGTGCCTGGCCTCGCCACTGTAACAATTTGAAGTTTCCAAAACTTATCAGTCCTCCGAGCTCCCAGAACAGGCAACTCATCTCTTGAGAATCGGCGCTGCAACTCACCATAGCATCTAGCTCATCCGAAAGCGGATCAACAACAATCCTCTCCCACTCATCCCCCATACTCTCCGAAGGGTCCGGATTAGGATGAGGAGCAGGACGCATCGCATCCGTCGGGTATTCCCGCGCCGACTGATCATTGCAAAACTGAGGCTTCACCAATCCGAGATGTTGACGGAAGAGATGTCGACGGAACCCAGCAGCGAACTTGCTGGCCATGAAGGATTGGCCGTCCATTGTGCTCTCGAAGAGGTCGCGGTCTTCGATGACGATCGCGATCTCGGAGTCGTGATCACCAACCTGACTGCGTTCGTTGATGTTTGCACTTCCAATGATCACCTAAGTTCCAAAAGAAAGGAAGGATCGGTGTCAGCTTCTGGTGTTATTGTTGCCGAAGTTGGCTGACACTCACCTTCCGGTCGTCAACGATCATGCACTTAGAATGCGGGTAGATCTCCTCAGTCACAATGGCAGCCTTCTCATCCTCCGCGCTGCCCTTCCACACCTGATCCATGATGCTAGGCTGATTGTGCAACAAGCAGTGCGCGATCGAATCCTTTACCTCAAGATCGTCTCGTGGAGCCGCCTCTTCGAAGCGGCGAACAATATCCTTAGCTTCTTCGATCGTCTCGGGCAGCTTGACTTCGGCGATGACGACTGGCAGTTTCTTGCCATTTTCATCTGAGTGCGATTTTTGTGAGATTTTGTCAGTCGCACATGTGGCTCCTAAAACACCAAAATCACTCACCAACTTTCGCTACATCCGTAGCTGGGTTCTTGATCTTCACAGTCTGGCCGGGAGTGTAAGCGTCTCCCGCATAGATTCGAGCCAGCGCAGCCTGCGCAACGTGGAAGCTGATTCCACTGGTTTGCTCCATCTGTGCCAGCATGGCACGATCATTGTTGATGCGATCGTAGCCGCGCAGGTTGTAGAAGCTAGCCAAGAGTGATGTCTGGATCAGCAAAGAAGTTGAGCTTGAGGCCACCACAGAGTTGATATCTACCTGATGTATTGCTCAGGATTCTCGATCCCAGCATTCTTCAGCTCCTCGTAGATGGCACGGATTCCCTTCATCTGCAGATGGATAAAGAACCAAGAGCGCTGTGTCAGTCGTAGGAGTAGAAAAATCGTCGATAAATGCAAGCGTACCTGGTAGTCTATGATGCACATGATCGACAACGTCTCCTTGAACTCTCCCGCAAAGCAAGGGAAAGTGGGAACGACCACGTAGACCTGTTGACCACGAGAAGAACACGTTCAGTCGCGCGTTCCACATCCAGCATCTTTCCATTTAAAGCCAGGGGTCACTCACCTTGAATTTAGATCCACTGTTGTGCGCCGTAATAATCCGATGAGCAAGTGCCAGTCCAATCAAGTTACTGACAGGGCCCCCAGGCTTCGTAGCAGTAACGAAGAACTGATTCTCAATATAGATGAAATGCGAAGCCTCGTTGATCAGCTGCACATATGCATTCAGAATCGAATGTTCCGTCAAAATGCCCGAACTCCAATCAGCCGAACTGCGCACAACTTGCACATTGGCGTTACCCGGCCAGTCCGGTCGGCGGTCTTGGACGGCTGAGGCCGGTGGACGACGCTCGACGAGTTCGTCGGCTTCAAAGTGGGAGAAGGGGTGGGCAAAGCGGCTTCCTGCGCTGTGGAAGTCTGTGGTGAGTGGGTGGGAGCGGACGGAGTCCCAGTATGCGTGGATGTGGGAGCGCTCCTCCGCTCCGTGAGGGAACGCAAGCCAATCGTAATGTCTGTCGTGACGGTACTTGTACCTGACAAGAAAATCAAGGAAGTGAGTGGTGAGCAAAACTACACGTTCTTTTGCTGCACGTTTTGAAGAAAAAAATTGGCTCACTTCTTGATAAAGTTCCACCGCTCGATGAAGTGGTGTGCCAAGTCCAGGACAGCAGGACCTGTGAGAGTCGTGTGCAAGTCCTGCCAAGGCATGCGTCCGATCTCGAGCGCGCTCTGGTGGTTTCCAAGGGACTCGCCGACGTCTTGGAAATCCTCGATACGTGCATTGTTGAAGTCGCCACCGGGGAAGAGAGTGCTGTGCATGTCGGACGGATGCACGTCTGACATCTGTGAGGTGCGGGTATTCACAGTCAATTTCTGCATCAGTTCAGGTGGTGTGAGCGAGAGAAAGAGAACGGGGACACTAACCGGATGAAGTTGAGTGTCCCATCTGCCCATGCAGATATCCATGCCTCCGACACATCCGAATGTGTTGTCGACAACAACGAGTTTCTCGTGGTGGGACCAGTAAAGGGTGACCTAGAAAAGGAAGCGTAGAGCGGCGCAATTAGAGAAAGGTCTAATCCTTCAAAGTTTCAATTTACCTACCTCTCCTCCTAGATGGTCTGGGTGACGCGCGACCTATAGAGGAGACGCAATCGATGGAAGTGAGTGAGCTTCATTCCAAAGAATGCAAGTTTGGACTGAATCGGTTGCTTCTTACCTGAATGTTGTCATGAAGCCCTTCGAGATGGTGCTTAGTGTGAGCTGAAGACATAGTCATGGTCTGGGTGACCTCCTTGTATCTGTTCAAGATGAATGAATGAGACAACGTTCACGGCGCATGCATTCAAAGGTAGCCACTCACACAACGATGTAGATCTTGACTCCCTGCTCAGCTTTGCGCTTCAGGAGCCGATCGATGCGATATTCTTCATACTTCGACGGAGGGCGACGAAGATAAAGTTCTGGAGTCAACCACCAGTCTAGGATGAAGATGGATGCTTTGGCACTGTGATTCCCCACAGGAGCAGAATTCTGTCAGACATAATTCAAAATCTGCACACCCAGAGTTCTTTCGACTCACCTGTCAAGAAGCTCGGAAAGAGCCCAGAAATAATCATGGCCGCAGCTGTACCACTTGACGCTGTTCCCCTCGTGCTGGTTTGCGAATGAGTTGAAGCGATGTGAATCGCAGATGGCCTGGAGCTGTGCATCTCGTTCCTTTTCGTCTGCTTCGTCGTGCCTATGGTTTGAGTTTATGGTTGTCCTGACGGAGACTGCGAGGCGCGACATGGATGCCGCTGGAGAGTTTATGGCAGGAGAAGGCCAGCAATCAGCTCATGCACGAGGGGCAGAATGACAAGGGCATGGACTCCAAACTCACCGAAGACCTCTGGGTCGAGATGCTTTTTGAGGGTTTCACCGAGACCCATCTTGAGCGGATGCTGGCGGGGGCAGTTGTAAGCAGTGTAGGTGTTCGAATTCTCGCTGCCTTTGCTATCGAGCTGAATGTATGCAGTCAGCAGCTATGTATGAGTGTCGAGGTCGAGGACAAGGACGAGCTGCTCCAAAATTTCGTTGGTCAGTGCGTCGATTGCCTTCACAACAGCCCGATCTGGTGCGGTACTGCCGCTGACTTCGGATAAATATCATGAACCATGTGGCGGTAGCCGAGATAGCGGAGACCTGAGACCCTTTGCGGGGGGTTGTCCGGAACACGGAAGTCTGATCTCACCTCGTTTCGCTCTGCTTTTTGCTTGGCGATGAGGTGAAAGACACACACTCAAGCACGCATACATGCGACGATCTTCCGACGAAGCAGAAGTGCAGAAGTCTGCAGGAGTCCATAAATGCGTACGGCTGTCGTCATTTTGCGCTGCTTTCCGCTCTCCGCCCTCTCATTTCCGACATCGCCGTACATCCATATGTACCATGTCCCGGTGGAATGAGACGCCGCTTGAGACTCCGAATGAGACTTCGCTGCGGTGTCGGTCCCAACTTCCATCCAATTCCGAGCGCTCACTTCGTCATCGCTTTTCCTTGTTTCCGAACCTCGCCTTTCTCCGCTGTGCTCCTATTAAAAGGACGAGAGACGCTGTGGGGGAGGACAGAGTCAGTCAACCTCGCCTGTATACTGTACATGCACACACACTGACTGGCGGCCTCATCGCATCGCTTACTGCTCTCTTCCCTTCTCCTCGTTCTCTCTTGCTGTCTCTCACGACGACTACGACTTCCCAACGTCGACCAGTTTGCCATCAAACACATCTTCGTCAGCAGAATATCTAGAGCAAAAAAGGAACAAGAAAGAACGACGGGGCAAAGGAGGACATCCAGATCCACGTACCGAAGTGCCATGTTCTCCAACCTACAAGCAGGCGGCGGGGGACGTGCGACAGGCAGCGGCGGCGGCGGTGATGCTCTCGGTCAGCCAGCCACAGCAGGAGGAGCGACTGCAGCAGGAACGGCAACGGTCATCACTCCCTCATCGTCAACGGCATCGTCCTCATCCAACGATCTCAAACACCCAAACACTGACGACCACTCCATCATCAGACGACCATCCCAGAAGAAGAAGAAGATCAGCAACAGCCATCATCAGAAGCAAGATTCCGTCGGTAGCGCTCCTCCCACGAGCATGACCAACAGCAGTGCCAAACCGCGCTTGAATCGACCCATCACAGGAGGCATGCTCTCTCTCGCAGGGATCATGCCAACAACCTCATCTTCCTCCTCCTCATCAACAACACCCTTCAACCAGCCGGCCGCTTTCCAATGGGCCCAAGCAGCGGGCATCCCTCCCTCAGTCGGTGATGGCGCCCTCTCCTCCCTCGCCACCAGCAGAATCGTCAACACTCAGGAGGCACCAGACTACTTTGCTCAACAGGCTGTCCCATCGCCCGCCACCAGCAGCGCCTTCGACATGCCCTCTCAGCAACCGCCACCGCCTTCAACAGACACCAACAAGTCCGATCCATTCGGTCATATGCTGCCACAGACCTCAGCATCGTACATGCAAAGTCCAATTCCGATGAGCAACAACTTCCAGATCCCAAGTGGGGCACTCAGCAGTTCCAGCACCGGTGCAGGCTCACGTTTCAGTCTGCCATCTTCTCTCGGAAAGCTGCCCCTCAGCAACGCGGGATTCGGTGGAATTTCTATGTCAGCCCGGTCCTCCCGCCAGAGCACCGCCAGTTCAGCACACAGCATCGCAGACAGCACCAACAGTGCAGGTCCACTTGCAAACGCCGGATCGCCCGGTGCAGGTCTCCCAGAGGAATTTGAGCGCTTCAAACCGTGGAACCCGATGCACTTGCGTTCCTGCTCTCCGGCTCGTCTTCCGAAGAAACTCAGCGAAACATCACCAAGTCCACATTCTTCCATGGATGCCACCAGCATATCATCGACGTCGGCATCCTCCTCTTCATCCTCCCTATCAGCAGCAGAAAAGGTCCTTATCATCGATATCCGGTCTTCAGCTTCCTACTCCAGCGCTCGCATTCGCAGCAGCATCAATGTATGCGCTCCGTCGACTCTCCTTAAGCGGCCGGGTATCACGGTCGATCAAGTCGAGGAAGAAATGCTAGGCAGCGAGGGGGATCGACGACGATTTAAGCGATGGAGGAGGGCCCTCGACGGGTTCGTGCCAAAGCATCCGGACACCCCGAAGTCGGCCAGACTGGCATGTCACTCAGCCGATCCAACTCGCGTTCCAAAAAGTCGTCTCACCATTCTCATCCATCGCATGGATCTCCATCGTCCACCATCGCATCTCCCAATCGACCATTGACCCTTGCAACTCACAACGCACCCGCATTAAATTCATCTCCTTCAGCTTCACAACATGCAGGCGCGGAAGAAACGACTCTCCTTCCCGCCTCCACACACGGCATCACCAAGATCATCGTCCTCGACACGGACACGGCCCGTGTAGCCAGTGCGGGTAAACCAGCCACGGGTGGAGGAGGTTCCTGTCTCGTGGCATGCTCCGTAAATTCGAAGCGGCCGGTTTTTGCGGGCGAACTGGGTTGGCTTGTCGGTGGCTTCAACCGGTTTGTGGGGTGCAAAGGAGCCAAAGAGGCTGGCTTGATCGACCGGGCGCCTCTGGTTGATCGAGAGGAAGGCGAGGATGCCGGTTCGGAAGAGAAAGCTTCTTCCCTTGGAACCACGGCGGCCAACCAGCGGTTGGCTCCGTTCGGGACTGATATGGCTTCCAGACGAAGCTCGGCTCCTAATGCGGGCAAGCTCTTCCTTGGTGGGATGAGCAGCTCTACCCATTCATTGGGCAATGGGAGCGATACGACGGCGAATGCGCAAGGTGACAGTAATCATCGGCGGCACTTCTTGGTGCAGCCTCGTGGGTTGCCACTCAGTGCTTTCAATGCCAGTACGACAACGAGCACCGCTGCAAATTTTGGCGACAAGGGTGGGATGAGTGGATCGCAAACCAGGAATACGAACTCCGTGAGTGGGCCTATCTTATAGCATTCAGTGTGGACTGACACATTGACTGACGTTTAAACAACTCAAAATCTGTTCTCACTCAGGTCTGTGCGAATCCCTTCTTCGATAACATTCGGCAAAATCGAGAACTGGCTCACGGCGTCACTGAGCGTGTGCCAATGCCCCTCCCGTCCATGTCCTCCACTCAGGTCTCAGCTCTACCCGTCTTCCTGCAGAAACTCACCGCCAAGACTGAAAAGGATCGTGCCGAGCAGCTGGCGCAAGGGTTCTTCTCCATAGAGCAGGCGGAGCAGAAGAGGCTGATGGGTACCATGCAGCAGCATTCTGCTGAGAGTGACGCCGATCCGCGACATGCGGTTTCTGTCATTGGACCTGACGGGAAACCCGTTGGTGGAATGGCCCCAATAGTCCTTCGCCGAGCGGGAATATGCGACAGCCTACGCAGCTTTCAAGCTCTTTGGCTCGGATAGACGCAGTCGATCGCAATGGTCCGGCGTGGATGGCGGACGCTTCGTCGAGTGGCGACCGCAAATCTGAGACGGCTAAGTTCCCCTTCAGCATTGCTGCTGCTCTTGAGCGAGGCGCGGATAACCGGTACGACAATATCTGGACGTACGAGCACAGTCGTGTCCAACTCGCCCGCCTGCGCAGTCTGACCGATCCGAACTCGAACTACATCAATGCGTCCTTCATCCAGCCTGCGCGCGAGTTTGGCTGTACGAGGACGTACATTGCCTCTCAGGCTCCCCTTCCTACCACATTTGAGCACTTCTGGATGATGTGCTGGGAGCAGAATGTGCGGGTGATCGTCATGGTCACGCGGGAGCACGAGGCTGGTCGGATACAGGCTCACCGATACTGGGATGCTACGAGTTACGGTCGTGATGTCCGCCTGCGTCAAGTTGGGGAACAATGCTTTGACTCGACGGGAGTGGAGGTCCACGATGCGGAAACTGCCAATCGACTTGCGAGTAATGCGAATGATGAAGCGGGTGATGGACTCTTCCCTACCATGCCGAATCCTTCTGCGACAGGCAAAGATGGCGGACCGGGCCGACCTGTGCTCATTCGACGCACGTTTGTGCTATCCAATGCGGCCGAGCCTGAGGAGGGCGAGCGGACGTTGACCCAATTGCAATACGTCGCCTGGCCAGACTACACCGTACCCGAATCGCCCGAGAGTCTGCTCCGCTTGCTCGACGAAGCTGATGCGGCACAATTCCAGGCCGAGCAGGAGCTCAGTGCACCTCAACGAGCACAGCCGAACAACTTTTTCTCGCATGGGTTGAACGGACAGGTCTCGAAGGCTGAGATGAAGCGGGCTGTGGGGCCTATGGTCGTTCATTGCTCGGCTGGTGTAGGTCGGACGGGCACTTTTGTCGCTGTTGATTCTGCTCTGGATGCCATCCGACGTCAGCGGGCAAAGGCGAAGGGGGAGTCTCTGGGCGGGGTTTGGCATAATGGGAAGGCGTCGAGTGTGAACATCAATCAGGCTCAACAGCGGGGTGGTGATCAGGTTACTACTTCCTTCGCACCGGAACACCGTATGTCCACGGGAACGCCACCGGCAACGAGCGATTCGAAGGTCTCGCAAGTGTCTCCTACTTCGCAGGCGCATCAGCCGCCTGTCACGCCGCCTCGTCCAGCCTTGAAACGGGAGCACTCGATGGACTTGGACGAAGCGCCGCCCAGCGAGCTCAAAGCTCAGACGGTCCCCTTCCAGTTCTCCTTCGATCCCTTGGGACATCGTCCCCGGGCGCGTACACGCTCCATCGAACCTGGAGGATCGGATGGGGAGAACGACTTCGCGCATGGTGGCGTTCCGTCTCTTACTTCGGGCACGTCCAGTCCTGAACCGCAATCGGGCTGGAGCGCTCCTAGCCCACTTCCTACTCCCTTGCGCCATTTGGACAGCATGTGCCTAACGTCGGCTTCGCCGAGAGAGACACCTTTGCCTCCCCAAGACGAGAACAGTCCCATGATGGATTCCACTCCACAGGCTATGACGCCCTCCATACCTTCCTTGTCGTCTTCGTCATCGGCTTCAGCTCTCAAAGCGGCAGACGAGAAGGATAAGCAAGTCGAGCAGGCGGACATCATACAGAAGATCGTGGAAGTGATGCGTGAACAGCGGATGAGCAGCGTTCAGACGACGCGGCAGTTCGTGTTTGTGTACTCGGCTGTGCTCGCTGGCGTACTGCGCGAGCTTCGGGCCGACGGCATCAACTGAAGGGCGGTCGTCGGATCTCTGGGTTGGCGTACCGTACTGAAGGATCATAGATCATCCTTGATGCGATCGATGTCTCGGCTTACAGGATCCCTCACTCAGGGTCCCTGCCCGCTCCCGCTCTCGACCATACTTGCTGTATTACACTCTCAATCTTTGTCCTCTATCAGCAATTCCATCAAGACTATACTCTGCTAACTTCGTTCCTCCGTCTGTCAGAGGCCACAGCTGTTTATTGAGAAAGCAGAGTAGAGAGCATGTATAGTATTGAGAAAGCAGAGTAGAGAGCATGTATAGTTGTGCATCGCAAGTGTAATGCTAAGAACATGGACGTAACAGGATCCGGCAAAACGTGCGAAGAACGTTACACTCGCAAAGGATATTCGCCCACGTCCGCCGCACCGTAAAAGTGTCCCTCTCATTTCCCGACATCGTCACCATCCTCAGCGCGCCAGGTTCGCAATTCCAAATCGGTTGTTGCCCTTGTCGAAGATGGAAATAACGTTGCGTAAGAACGCATCACCAACGATCCAAGCACCTCCGAGGTGTCCATCCTGTCCCACGATGACCGAGATACAGGCGCCGTCCTTGTCCGTTCCCAGGGTTTGCGAAGTTCCTGTAAGCGTTACGCTCTTGCCTCCGTCTGTCCGATGTTGATGTAGCGGAAGGAACGAGAAGAACGTTCCGGGTCAGCATGAAGTTGTCTTCTGTGACCAGGGAAGACGTGTCTCTTACATATGAACGTGAGTGGGGGCGGACGAGAACAGTTGAAGGTTCCATAGAGCGCTCCTCCGTATAGCAGGGCACTCATTCCCAAGCTCTTGAACACGGCCAACGCATCCATGAAGGGCATGATTATGGCCGTAGTCCCCGTATCCATGATAGAAGTGACGTGTCCAAAGCCATTGAACTGGCCAGGGACGACCCAGAACCCTTTCGAAGGATCGACAGGAATCCAAGTGATCCCACCACTGATCTCAGCCGGATCATACCCGCCCAGCGTGAGCGTGCTCCCCGTCTCAGCCAACCGGAACGAGAAGACGGGCGAAGAAAGGACACCCGCCGAACGAAGGGAGTCGAAGAAGCCAGGAAGACCGAAAGTTGAGATACTCTGGAAACTCAGGCCGCTGATTCCCTGATCCCCTCCTTCCGTTGTCGGGTTGAGGAAGCGCTGAACGGCCAGTCCGATGGCGGCGGAAGGTGCACTGAGTCCTCCGATGTGCACGGTGTCGCGGTAGACGGTACCGGTTGCGCTGGTTCCGTCTCCGTAGGAAGTGTGGAAGGTTCGGGAGGTTCGTACGGAGGTCGAAGATGCATCGGGACGGTACGCTCCAGCATTGGCCAAGGTATCAGCTGTGGTAGATCCAGAGCGTATAACGGACGCGGAGGTGAGGCAGTACGAGGAAGACAAGGTTCAGTATCACGATTCAGATATTCAGAGAAGCGGGTCTGAAGAAAACTTTGAGCTACGTTCAGAACGTACCCGAGCCAGTGTCAAAATCAACCAAAATGGACTGTGCAGGCTGTCCAAATGCAATTGTACCGATCCACACATAGTCGTTGACGTCCGTCAGGCCCACTTTTCCCGTTGCTCGTCCCTCAAGCGTGGTGTTTGAAGCCTTATGGAAGGGATGTTCCGTGCGCGTGTTCGTTCGAAAGTTGGCCATGTTCCTACTGTACTTTGCATGGGTGTGCATGAGATGGCCCTGGAACATCTCAAAGTCGAGAATCGTGGAGTTGGGCTTGTGAAAATGGGCGACTCGCTTGCTGATAGGGAGTGATACTGAGCCTCTAGAGGGTGCTTCCTTTGGTAAGGCCAGATCAGCGGCGGGAGCGGCCATGGTCAGCACCGCGCTCAGCACCGCAAAGATGAAGAGGAATAGCATAACTGGGGATGCTGGAGGTTCAAACTGAGAGACAAATGTACGAAGGAAAGGAAAGAATGGTGGTGAGATGGAAGTAGAAAGGGGTTGAAGGTGAGGAGAAGGGAAGGAAAGCTGGGTTGAGAGGGGAAGAAGGGGATGGAGTAGAAGGGGGTGAAAAAGAGAAAGAGGGAGTCAGCGTCAGCCCTTATATGGGACGTTCTCGACCTCACAGTTCACTTGAGGCCGACGACTGATACGGCCTGCCCTCCGCCTTGGCGCGGATCATGGGCACACCGAACGGAAAATCTTCAAGGGACACGGAAGTGGGCGTCTCGTGAGCGCTGGGCGCACCAAGGCTGGAAGTGAGGGAGTAGAGCCCGACTCTTCGATCATCCGCCTGCTCTCGACCTTCGCAAGGTGATGGGAAGGAAAGAATGCGAGTTGTGTGTTTAGCTCTTCAATCATCCGCCTGTGCTCGGCCTTCAAGGTGATCGGGGTGAAAGAACGAGAGTTGTGCTTTTCGCAAGCGTAGGAAATTCATATCATCCTGGGCATCCCGATCTCACCCCGCCTCTCAGCGACGTGTTGCGCACTCAGGATAAACGATGGAGCATGAAGGCAAGAGATAGCCAGATCGTCGGAGAGGGGTCCAGGAGGTCGGCGCACAGAATGGGCTGAGTCGAGGAGAGGTCGGGGGAGACGTTCTTCGGGTTTGAGGTTGGAGATTTGAGACAGGATCTCACGAGAGAAGATCTATGTCAAAACCACCGCTGGTAGGTACTTCAGACACGCAGACAAGACAGAAGCACACGACGTTTTCGATTACTCTCTCTCTCAGAAAGTACGTGCTGCCATAATGCACAATAGTGAAGGTGATTTAAGTGATCTTGAATGAATAATGAGTTCCTTTGACAAATGTGGGAGAATAATGGTAGGAGGATCGGAATAATACATGGTCCGAAGACTGTAAGAGAAGTTCTGAGGGCTCTGAAAGCGAAGTAGAGGATAGCGCTTTTTAAAATATTGATTCTAGTCGACTGCGAACGCGCTCTACTGGGGACCGGCAGCGCGAGTGGCGAAGCCGACACGGCTGTTGGTGCGGTCGAAGATGGCGAGGGTGTTGCGGCTGAAGGATAGGGAGAGAAGAATGGATCAGTACGTTGCGCTTTCCTCTCCAGAACAGAGAATGTGAACTCACAGGAACGCGTCACCAGAGATCCAGGCGTTGAGACCAGTGTCTGTGAAGGAGAAAGCAGAGTAACCGAATCAGTAGGGGCATCAGGGAGCAACCCCACGGATGATGAGACGTACCCTCGCCAACAATGGACAGGAGGCAAGCTCCGTCAGAGTCAGTGCCGATGGTGATAGCCGACGCGTCCAAGTAAATGCGCTTGCCACCGTACACAAAGCTGACCGGGGGAGGGCTGTTGCAGTTGTACGCGCCGTAAGACGTGCCAGAGTAGTCGCGCTCTTGCACACCGATGGCGGAGAAGTAGCTGCTTGCAGCAGCAGAGGGTGCGACGATCAGGGTCGTACCAGTGTCGACGATGGACTCGATGCTACCGTAGTAAGCAGCGGAGGCGGGAACCTGCCAGAAGCCCTGGTTGCTGTCGACGGAGACCCAGGTGGGCGAACCGGAGATGTCGCTGGGGTTGTAGCCACCGAGGTAGAGGTCGGATCCTGAGGAGCCGAGCTTGAAGGAGAACTCGAAAGCGGAAAGGACACCTGCGTTGTGCAGAGAGTCGAGGAAGGGAGGGTAGGAGCTACCGAAAGTCGCCAGCTGTGGAGAGATCAAGACGCGTATCGTCAGTCAAAAGGCCTTCGCGATGACAGTTCAATGAGTGGGCTGAGAACTCACAGCAGGGAAAGACATGCCCGAGATACCCTGGTTGCCACCTTCCTGGGCGGACTGGATGACTGTTTGGCCGATGATGAAAGCAGTAATGATGAGCGCCTGTGTTCCTACGCGCATAGAGAATGGAAATAACTGGGAAATACTCACAAGTCGAGCTGCTGAGGCCGATAGCGGTCTTGGCAGCCTTGAGGCCGCCGATGGTGATGACATCGGTGTAAACGGTGCCCTGAGCGGTGGTGCCGTCTCCGTAAGCAGTAGAGAAGGTCTTGGAGGTCCGGACGGAAGTCGAAGACGAGCTGGGCGAGTATGCGCCAGGGTTGACCAAGGTGTCGGCTGTGGGAGGCAGAATGGATGTGAGCGAAACGTTATTTTGTCAAAACATCCCGAGATGACTCACCAGAACCGGTGTCGAAGTCAACCTTGATGCTCTGCGCGGGAGTACCGTAGGCAAGGGTGCCGACCCAGAGGTTATCCTGAACATCGGTGAGCGCGACAGTGCCAGTTGAGCGCTTGTGGGCAGGGAGGGCGACACGGAGAGAGTGCTCCTTGCCAGTGTTAGCGCGGTAGTTGTCTAGGCTCTTCTGGTACTTGGCACGGAGACCGGCCAGATGAGCAGAGACCTTGCCGAAGTCGACCTCGTTCGAGTCGGGCTTCTTGAGGGAGGCGTTGCGCTTCTCGATGGGGACGCGAATGGGGGAGATGTCCTGGGTGGAGGGGGCCGGGGCGGCGGAGGAGAGTACAGTACCTGCGATGAGGGCGGCTGCGACGGTAGAGAACTTCATGGCTAGGGTGGGACGGTGGGAGGAGGAAGGGAAGATAAAGTGGGAAAAGCTAGAGTAGGAGCTAGGGGAGGAGAGATGAGCAAGAAGTGATGGAGAGGATGGGGGAAGTCAGAATATGAGGGAGTTGGGTGGGAAGAAGCTGACTACTTATACCCATTCGGTCCGGGACCAACCAGAGCAACACTTGCCTAGCATCAGGCGCGACTCGATATCCCTGGGTTGAGTACGCCGAGAATGTAGCAGTCCGCGTGAGAGCGCAGAGGCGAATCGATCTAGTGCCTAAGTTTACCGCGGCACAAGCATCGTGCGTCGGGCAGGAAGCGGAAGTGTCCAACCCACGGTTCACTCGGTTCACGCGCACCGCCGTGCTGGTGTTGCCTGCTCTGTTGCCCCATCGGGTCGTGCGGCGAGGGAGTGAGGGAATTGTTTGAGATCCGACCCGCTTATCTTCGCGCACTGTAAACGATCTCCAGAACCAATTGGCTACTTAGCGGACATGGGTCAGGGCAGAAGTACGACGATAGGGTTATTGTTAGATGAAGGGACAAGGGGCATCAGATCCATTAGGACTAAGACTGATAGGGTCCCGGTGGCGGCGGTGTAGTAGTGGTTGTCCTTGTCCGTCGTAGTAGTCCAAGCTGGGATTCTTTAGTCCAAGCGTCGAAACCGACATCCTGGTCGGCGTCCTACCCACCACAAGTGCAACAAACAACAACTGCAGCGCTACAGCCCCAATGATAGAGTCCAAAGCCTACTGCTTGACCGGAACGACCACAGAAACCGGCGGGTCGGCGAGGCGAAGTGTTCCACGGGACTTGCAGCAGCATACATGGGGACAGCCAGCTGCCATGGAGGTGGTAAGCATCGTCGTTTCTGCAGCGTCCTCGCTTCAAATGGTGTGCGAGAGACACCACGGACCACGCTTACTCCCGTTTCCCGAAGAACGATGATAGACAGCCACCACGCCATCAAAGTATCGAGCGACAGAAGAGGCAGCGGGAAGGTGTAAGTGAGGAGCACGGATGCTGGATGACTGAGAGCATGCCCCTCGTGTCACGTCAAATTCACGGTATTCGCCCGGAGATCTTGCTTAATCCAACGCACGACAGTCGACACCCGCGGCCACCGTGCACGATCATGGTTGTCGTGAGCGCGGGCAGTTGCTCAGCGCTCAGCCTCAGCGGCCAGGTGCTCGAGAAACATGTAGGCATAGGAGACACGGAAAGACCCCACAGCACGTCGCAAACCGAAGATTGTAGATCTCCAATGCGGACGTACGCATCCCAACCGGCGGCTGCGGCGGCAACCGAATTGGCGTTCTTGACCGAAGTGACGGTGCTATGCGTTCTGTCCTGTCGGGATACTCTTGCGCTCTGCTTCTGACAGCATCTGACCCTCGCAGGACTCGCGGGCGCACATACCTGGAAGGCTGTCCGTGGTCCGCGTGCGGGACATGCTGTCTCTTGCCCGGGAAACTTAGGGCACAATCACATATCCAAATTGTTGCGGTTTCTCGGATACGAACACCTCCAACATAACTTTGCGCCTTCGCGACGATGCTTCAACACAAAGTTTCCTCACAATCTGTCGAGATAGCGCAAGGAGGCTAAGCTCGCAGCTGCATGCATTGATCGTCGGACATCTCCCATTATGTATGTGATGTCGATATCCAGAGGATAGCGCGATGACTTTGGACCACCGACCATAATGGTGAGGAGGAAGCCTTCCCGTTCGGCCAGTATGGTATGCACCATTCCATAATTCCTCGCGACGATGCGCTTGGATCTGACTTCCACCTCGGCCAGCATTTGTTCAAGCTTATACACCCTTGAACGCCTGGCTGCTTCCAATCTTCCGCGCGATCGACGTGCTACCCTACTGGCGTCGGCCTTCTCTGATCTCGGGCACTCCGCGAAGTCTTTCCACCTCAAACTTCGACTTCGAAAAGTGGTTGTGTCTAATCTGTGGCATTCTCCCGCGCCTGGCCCTAAACATCCTCCCTTGTCCTCCTTCCCGGCGTCCTTCCAATCTATCAAGTCTCAAGACTGCCATTATGGCTTCTTCCTCCTCATCCTGGACGATCCCAGGTGTCGCGCCTGCCACCGGGTCGGGCAATTCCGCACTAGCCCCCGGTCCATCCTCATCAGCAACCCAACCCCAACCTACACCCACCCTTTTCGATCCAACCCACATTCCCTCCCTCCTCCCTCGAATCGAACATCTCGTCAGCCTCCTCCTCACCGCCTCCCGCGATCCACATAGTCTGAACGAGCCTCTCACGGCTGAACAGCGCGAGGCTGTCCGACTGGCGCACGAGGAACGGGCTAGGATCGCAAGGGAGGCCGATAAAGCTGCCAGGGCTGCCAAGGGACCTAATGTTGCGCTGGGTGCGAGTACAGAGGGCGATGATGAGGACACGTATTCCTTCTTTGTAGGGTCACAGATGCAGTCGATAGGGAGCGACCCACGAGGAACTGGCGCGGGAGGGACATCCATGGAAAACGGCAAGGACGCTGCGACTCTTTCTCAATCCGCCAACTTGAACGAGGCCTTACTTGGGCGGCCGACAGCACTACGCGAAGAGATCGTGCGGGAGGCTCAGGCGCTCAAGGACGCCTTTGCCTCGGCTCGAAGGGCTATTGACGCTCTCAAAGGTGGAGACATGGACATCCCCGAACAGACGCGGCTCATCCAGGTCCTCTCCGAGTACGGGACATATCAGAATCAGGTGCGACGCGCGTTGTTGACTGGTTCAGCACCGTTGCTGCCATCTGACAGACAAGAACAGACGATGACATGACAATGAAAAAAAAGTGATCTGTGGCTTTTGGTTTCTATGCGTGAGAACTGTTGTTACAAAGTGATGCAATGGTGGCCCCCTCACGGGCCTCTACCTCCCGACCCTGCTGCCCATAAGACACGCCATGGCTTCTTCTTCGGACGCTGAAAGTAGCGCGAGCCTCGCTCTGTCCTCATTTCCGATCTGGCGATCTAGAGGGTGATCGTGAAGGGGACCGACTAACATATCTGGGCCTGTCATCCTCGATCTCCTCCTCCACGCCCTCTACGCCGCCATCCGACTCCTCTTGAGATGGGTAGTCCTCCTCCTCCTCTACTTCAGCCTCGTCCTCGTCCTCATCCTCGTCCATCGCATCTGGGTCCCTCGCACCCGAATTCCCACCCCGTCCCTTGCCCTCTTTGCCTGTAACGTTCCTCGGACCCGAAAAGACGTCCATTTCGTCGCCCATCGGTAAGAAGTCCGCCTTGACGGACGACCGAACGCCGACAGCGGTTGGGAATCCATCTGCTGAGCTTTTCTTCCCGATCGCATCCAACGCTTCTGCTTCTTTCCGTTCCCGCTCACGCTCTTCGCGCACTGCCCGAGCTCGTTCGACACGCGCTTGTAATGCTCGTCTTTCTTCAGCCATGCTGTCGTCGCTCTCTTCTCCACTGCCGTCATCCCTTCGTCGCCTGCGCGTCCGTTCAGATCCTTCCCCTTCTCCTCCCCCCTCCTGCCCTGCAACGATCCCAGCTCCCGCCAACAAAATATCCTCCAGTTTGCTAATCCTAGGCGCCAACCCCTCCGTCTCTTCCAAGACCTCCCTCTTCGTCAACCGCGGCAGGATGAGCTCACACACCCGATCCTGAGTGAGGAGCTCGTCGACGAATTCGTCGAGGTAAGTGAGGATGTAGGCGCCTGAGAGTGTGCGCTTGCGGAGCTTGCGATAGTCGTTGAGTAATGGCTCGAGGTGCTCGAAGACTTCGGCTGAGGGGAAGGTCATGCGGAGGTACATGGCTGCCAGCGCTCTCAGATATCTGCGCGAAAGACCAAGAGAGTGAGAAGCGGTCAGTATCAACCCCCTTGCAAACAAAGAAAAAGAATGGCGCTCGAGGCCTAAAGATCACTACTCACTTGAAATCCTCCGCCTTCAAATACTCAAAGACGACCTCCCTATCCGGCTGCAACTGCAACAACTTCAACAGCAAACACAGGAACGGCGTAGGCTTGTTTCGTCCCATACACTCCTCCGATATGCGTCAGCGCACAGGCTTTGTCGACCAAGCTCTCCGCATTGAGGCCGAAGCAGTGCTCTTTCCAGTAGGCACAGTCGTACACCCGGAATCGGATGATTTTCTCGACCAGGAATTGAGGGTTCGTGCCGCGGATGAAGTGCGCGACGCGCGCGGTCTTGTTGGCCATCTCGGGGGACGGGCGCTGCTGCTGCAGGTACGCGGAGTTGAGGGAGGAAGTGGACTACTTCGAGCGGTGGGCGATGACATGGACGTCGTCCAGAAGAACGGCTCACAAAAACACTGACACGAAAGTGGAGGTCATCATTTTGGCAGAGCGAACCAAGACGCGAAATGAGCATAAGTCGAGGTAAACATTGAAAACTCCTTCTAAATTGCTATCTATATGATGTGTGGGTAATGCATGTCTGTAGCTAAGACTAAGAAGCGGCAGCTACAGCAGCAGGAGGCCGCGTATGCACATTCCCATCATCTCCCCCATCCTCCTCCTCCTCCTCATCCTCACCCTCTTCCAATTCCTCCTCAACATCCCCTCGAACGACCTCATTCGCACCTTGCTTCGTCCGTGACTGGGCTTTGTTGTTGGAACTTGGCACGCCACTCCCATTCGCCGCGACCGCATCCGCGCTGCCATCCTCCTTCCCAATCGCGCCGATCCAGCCCGTCAACGTCGAATTCAAGACTTCCCTCGCCTTCTCAAGCGTAGCCAGTGTCGAAGCTAGTGCCGAAGATCCTTCTCGTTCTGCTTCCGGACCGACCACCTCGATCGATCCCTGCGCAGGTGGAAGGGAGGCCGCCGCCGCCGCCGCCGAACCATTCGCAGACCCACCATTCGTCTGAACTTGAGCCTTCTGCTCAGGGAGGTTCAGCTTCCACTCCGCCCTGACCGCTCTCTGCTGATTGCCCGTCGTCCCAGCCGTCGCAGCAGAAGATACGCTCAGCCCAGCCAGCGCAGCAGGTAAGACACCTTCCGCTCCACCCTGCTGATGTTCAATCGCAGCCCGTCTCTGCCCCTGCCCCTGCGCACCAACAGGAATCGTCTCCAACGTCGTCGGGACCACACCAGCCCAGCACCACCCTCAACATCACTAAGCCCACTAACCTTCCCATAAAGCCCACTCGCCTCCAACCGTCTCCGCGCCGCCCAGAGCGTCTTCAACTTAATCTGCGGACTCGCGTTCCGTCTCCTGAACGCCTCATCGTCCGCTCGCAAAAGGCCGACCCCACGTCCCTTGACATCACGTCCACCCCCTGCGTAGAGTACGTCGTCCTTGCCCTCCTCCTCCTCCTCCTCTGCTCCCCACGTGAGCGGGTCAGCGGGGACTTCGTACACCCGCGATCGAGTTCAAGGTCCGGTCTGGCCGCGAGGATGATCGTGCGGAGGGTATGGATGAAGAGGAACTCGTCGTTCCCAGGACAGTGATACTTCGACATCAGATCCGGTGCCGTCTGGAAGAGCGACTTATCGATTTCGATGCCCTTAGCGAGCGCATCGGCCACATCTGCGCGTCGCTGATCATCCACTTGTCGCAACAGTGCCCGTCTCTTCTGAATTTCGCGCACGCGCTCTCGTTCGTCGCTTTCCCGCGCCAACTGCGTATTCCCAAAGACGCGTAGAGACCTCGGCTCCGCGCGCGCATGCCTTCGTTCAGGGTCGTTGGAGTGCAAACATTCGTCACGATCACTGATCATGACCTCTCCCGGGGCGGATCCATCCCAGACGGCACGTAAGACCCTACTTGAGAAGTCGGCGACGACGAAGGGCCAGAAGACGGTACAGAGACCGACGATGCCTAGGGTACCGCCATTCCCACCGCGATGGGTGGATACGATGTGCAGGAAGGTGCCCTTGACGCGTGGGACTCGTTCGGCGCGTTCTGCGTCTGTGAGGGCTGCTTCTTCACTTGATTCGTGGGCGATCTCCTGTGGGGTACCGTCTTGAGTTGTAGGAGTTGGCAGTTGACCGATGGACTCGTCCTCCGTCGCGCGTTCGAAGAGATCAGAATGCGCATGGACGTAGGCGAGTGGGTCCCAAGTCTCAAATCGCGTCGCGTCTGATTTCGGGTTAGGAATTTCGCCAAAGTCGGAAGAGGAGAGTGCAGATTCCTTGAGGAGGTGTGTATATTCGTAGCCGTAGCCGTATCCGACGCCGAGTATGATGAGATCGACATCTTTGAGCACGGTGCCGTCGTTGAGATGGACATCGACCGCATCCCCCTCGCGCACAGTGTACTTCTCGATGAAAGCGACATCCCGGATGCGCTCATCTGGTAAGCTGACGAAGTTTGCGAGGGCGGATGTTTGATGGATCGATAGATTGGCTCGGCGTCGATCCCGGTCACACCTGGACTGGGTAATGGCTTGAGCGCGGCGAGATGAGCGGCGATGTCGTTAGAGGAATTACCATTTCCCACGATGAGGACGCGTTTTTTGGCGTGAGGTAGAGGAGAGCGGTACCATTTCGCGTGTACGAGTTTACCGGCGCGACGGACCTCGTCGATACCGGGAGTACGTGGGTATACGGGGTTGTCGTACCAAGCTGTAGCAAGGACGACGGCATCCCAGTGTTCGGTATGGGTCTTGCCGTTCTGGCCGTCGCTCCACTCGGCGATGCGGACTGCCCATCCACCTGGCTGGCGCGTGTCCGGGTGGGGAGGCAGCTGTACGACGCCGAGGACTTCTGTGTTGGTCCGGATGTAAGGATGGAGACCGGGTGGCCGATTTGCGCCGAGCTCTGCGTTGTCTGTGAAGTTGCGCAGATAGTCGTGTGTCTCTGAGAGAGTCGGGAAGGGCTCCCCGTGGGCTGGTGGTGGGAAGCGAGGGAAGTCGGAGAAGGATATGAAGGGTGGTAGGACGTTGCCTCTGAGCTGTGGATAAGCGGGTGATGGCCAATGCGGGCGCTGGGTGGGAGTCTGGGTGGTAGGATCCTGGTTGATGGGCCATATTCCGTCCGCATGATGATTCTTGTGCGCTTGTTCGAGAGCGAGGGTTTGTGAGTCGAGATGCCATACTCCGCCGATGTCTGTCCTGCGCTCGACCAGCTGGACTCGCTCGAAGGGTGGAAGAGTGTCGTTGGGCCCGTGTTGGAGCAAGTTGCGGAGTGTGACGAGACCAGCTGCTCCTCCGCCGATGACGAGGACTGTCTTTGGTCTGGGAGGGTCGAGAGTTTGGTGGGATGAGCTGGAGGATGCCATCGTGGTCTATTACACTGTATGTGGAGATCTGAGGGAAGACAGAGAAGAGATGAGCTTCTTCTTTATACGCGCGATGTTCTTCACGCGACCTCGTCCTTCCACTAATCCTACGCACGTTCCTTCTGCTGCGACCTTCCGTTGATGTTGTGAGTGAATGCAGAAGAGAATGGCGTGCTGCTCGCACGTTAACTGTGAAGTCGCCGCATACATTTTCACTCCAAAAACGCGCATATTTCCAAAAGTTGAAGCCATCATTGCGCAACGAATAAACCAGTGAAAATAAAAAGAAAGAGAAGCTTCGAATAAAAAAAGTGTTGAGGGTGTGGACGGCTACCATCATCAACCAGAGGAAAGGAAAGAATAATGTCTGGGAAGGAGAGTGTTCCCGGTCAGCAACCAGCTTCAGGCTCAGGCTCAGGCTCACAACCACCACGCCCACTCCAGCCTCCATCGCGCGGCATCGTCCCCTCAAGAGGCGCAGCATTCGCAGCAGGCATCGGACGAGGAGCAGGAGCACCAAGACCACCAGGTCCACACTTCGTCCCCAAGCGACCTCAACGCATCGCATCCCCCGCAGCTACTCTCACCCCTGCTCCAAACCCAGCCGCAGCTGCAGCTTCGCAACCATCAGCAGATGCAGGTCCATCTTCTTCAACAACAACCTCCGCTCGAGGACGCGGGGCCGGTAGAGGTAGAGGCAGAGGTGGTGCAGAGGGAGCAGGGAGAGGTAGAGGAAGAGGTGGGCGCGGTGGAGCTGCAGCTGGTGGGAGTGGACCACGCGCACCGATCGAAATGACAGCGTCCGGTCCCTTCGCGCTCGGAACGGGCGCCTTGCGTTCCATAAGGAACAAGCCTGCGACAGTAGCACCCATCCTTGCACCCGCCATCGCGCGGCCGCCTTCGATCGGAACAGACGCAGGAGGAGGAGGAGGAGCGACTGATGACAAGGGAAAAGGTGTCCCTTCTTCAGCCGAGGCGTCCGGGTCCGGCGCAGGTTCGTCCGTCTCAGCACCATCAGGCTCGTCGGCAAAGTACAACTCCGACCCTGTGATCGACGTCGACGAGGTCAAGTACTCTAACGACGGTCTCCGTATCATCAACATGCAAGATGTTCCTTTGCTCGACGAACGGGCTCCTGCCGTCATCCCAAGGCATGACACTCGGAAACCAAATCGCGTGCGGAAAGTCAAGAAACAGGCCCCAGCGGTCAAGACGGAGGATGGAATGGACGAAGACCCAGTAGAGGAAGAGGATGATGGTGCTGTAGTTGACCTCAGCGAGAGTGATCACGAAGTAGAAGAGCCAGATCAGCTTGCCAGCGATTTCATCTATGTTGACGGGGTAAGCACTTCTCTTTCCTTGTTTTCCTTTCGACTGCCCTCTTTCCTCACCCCTTTCTTCCTTCCTCTACAGGGACCATCACCAGAAAACAGATTATACCAATTCCAAATTCCAAGACCATTCCATCCTTCATCCCCGACCCAACCTACGTCCCACCCAAACCCGAACCCCAAGTCAAACCAGAACCAGACGCAGACCCATCTCTCGACGGACCTTCCGCAGACGCAAGCACAGGATTGGGCAACAAGCTCGTCATCCCCACTCGCGGCGAACCTTCATCAATTGGAGCGCCCGATCCATCGGCATCTACATCCTCCTCTCCTCCGTCCAAACCACGTCGGAGCGTCTCCTTCGCAGCGGACACGGTCGGAGGGCCCGGTTCCGCCCGCGATAATCGCATTGTGCTGGATGATGAAGATGATGAGGATAAGAAGAAGGGTTTGATGGATAAGCTTTGGAATGGAAGTCCTGAGGGCAAATTGGGGAGCTTACCGTCTGGAGGGATGGGTCTGTCAAGCTTCATTTGGGTAATATTGTCATGAACGTGAGTGTCCCCTTTTTTTCCTCTCGCGCACGTCTTTTCTCCACTTGATCCTGACTCCCCCTTGGTCCCCTGTCTTTGTGACAAAAGGTCTCCGCCGCCCTCCAACATACCTTCCTCCAACAAGTCATGGCCCTCGACGACACAACAGGAAAAGCATACACCCTAGGCGAAGTCCAACGCAAGTACATCGCCACGCCCGATATCGACTTCTCCCTGCACGACTACGACCAGCTCCGCCGGGAGGAGGACGAGGCGGAGGAGATTGCGAGGATGGAGCGGGAGAAGATCCAGGCGGAGAAGGATCGGGTCGCTGCTGAGGCTGCGCAGAGGCGGAAGGAGAGGGCGGCCGCGGGGGCTTCGGCTGCTGCTGGGGCTTCTTCTTCTTCTTCGGGTAGCAAGTCTTCGTCGGCGAAGGGGAAGGCGGCGGCGTCGTCGTCTTCGAAGAAGGGGTGAAGATCACAAACCCTTCTCGCGCACTATCTAGAGTCACACACAATCGGCACGCACAGCATGCTTGCACGAGGTCGCAGAGTAGTAATCACAATTCAATTCTGACCTTCTGCTGCAAAACAAAGAAAGTAAAAGGAATCGAGACCGGTATTAAGTCAAGAAGTGGAGAAGAAGGAGAAGGAAGTAGTTTCGTGGTTTAAATTAATGATGGGGGAAAGGTAACGAGGGAAAGGGGGGGGGGGGGGGGGTAAAGCGAAGAAGAACGAAATTAATTGATTAGTATATTAAGAAAGGCTGGTTTGGTTTGGGTTGAAGGAGGCAGGGCTTCTTGCCCCCTGCTTGGGTTGTTGAGGAGAAAGGGCGTCCTCTTGGTGTTTTTGTCACGCCGTGAGGTCTTCCGGACGAGGCGTTCCAGCAATGACCTGTACCGTCGGGACCTGAATGACTCCACCATTACCCGAAGGCCCACCAGCCGCCGCCGCCACATTCTTCAGGAACTCCGTGCTGTCCTCCAAAGATCCATTCTCAGCAACATTCGCAGCAGCTTCTTGAGCGGCCTCCTGTTCCTTCTGCGTTCGGATCTGTTGCATCCACAGGCTGTAGTACTTGCCCTTACGAGCCAGCAATTCGAGATGCGCGCCTTGCTCGATCACCCTTCCTTGTTCCATCACGATGATTTGGTCGACGTTGATGATCGTTGACAGTCGATGGGCTGAAGACAGAGAGAGTGCTACTTAGCAAAGCGATGCACACGAATCATCAGATGTGTGCACTTCCACTCACCAATAGTCAAGCTGGTCCGGCCTTGCATGACGTTCGCCAGAGCACCTTGAAGCTGACGCTCAGTATGACTATCCAACGCGCTCGTAGCTTCATCAAGGAGCAAAATCTACCCAGAAAATCAACCCACCCCAAAGCGTCAGCATTCTTCTGAAGTTTCTCATCAAAGGCCCGAAAGAAAAACTCACCGGCGGATTCTTCAAGATTGTCCGAGCAATAGCAACCCTCTGCTTCTCCCCACCCGAAAGCCTCACACCACGCTCACCAACAACCTCCTGCATCCCTTTAGCGAAAGTCTGGATCCGGTCCCAAATCTGAGCCGTCTCAGCAGCAGCCTGGATCGCCTCGTCCGTAGCTTCTTCCGTGTTGCCGTAGTGGATGTTGTGTCGGATGGAGGTGTTGAACAGGGAGGGTTCTTGAGGTACGATGCCGATCGCACGACGGAGAGATCGCTGTGTGACATTCTTGATATCTTGTCCGCTGCAGTTGTCAAGATTGTTGGCGTCAGTACATAGACCCGCCTGCATCATATGCAAGCTCAAGCGGAAGGAACAGAAAACTCACTCGATCAAAATCTGACCACGCTGGATATCATAGAACCGGTAGAGCAACCTGAGCACACTGCTCTTACCCGCCCCACTCTCGCCAACCAACGCCGCACTGGACTTGGGGTCCAAAACAAACGACAATCCCTGAATCGCCTCCTTCTGTCCATCATACGAGAAATGCACGTCCCGGAACTCGATCACACCGTCGGTGACGATCAGATCCTTCGCGTCCGGCACGTCCTTGATATCCGTCTCCTCCTCGAGAAGGGACATCAGCTTGTCGGTATCCACCAAGTTCTGCTGAATGACACCTGAATGCGTAGACAGTCAAAGTCGTCAGAATGGAACGCGTCCTATCGATAGGCGAAAAGAGATCGGAAAACTCACGGTACAATGTTCCCAACATACTCAAAGGTCCGAAAGCCTGCTGCAAGTAACTCAAGAACACCACAAACTCCGCAGGCCGAGCCTGGCCTCTGACAACCCGGTGCGCGACGAGGAGCGTCATGCCCAGCGTGCCACCGACAGGACCGTATTCTGCAAGAAGTTGAGCGCGCTGAGGGAGATAAGGACCTTCGCGGACGCGACTTGGTAGTCGAGCAGAGAGAGGCGGTACCGTTCCGCTTCGAAGTGCTCGTTCGAGTAGAACTTGACGGTCTCCCAGTTCATGAGGACGTCCGTGCTGTTGGACAAAGGGAGGGGAGAATTGGTTCAGAGAGACATGCTCTCTCACAAAGGGAAAAGCAACGTCGAGACTCACTGGATGGCACGACTGACGGAATCCTTGTTGTTCGCCTCGCGTCTGAGTTCGGTACGCCATGTCGTGAGCTTGACAGACATGTACGTGTCTAAATGCATGCCAAAAAAAGAATAGACTCCCATCAGCATACAATCCCAGTTCCCACCTTCCCAAGAGGTACTCACAAAGAAGCATGATTCCCAAAAGCGACAGTCCGACCGATGGCGAGAACTTCTTAGTCAACCAAACGACCGCAATCGTCAGATCCAAAAAGATGGGCAAGAACCGGAAAATGAGCATGTCAAAGAAACTGTTGATGCTCGCGCCTCGATCGAGAATGCGCAGGATCTCGCCCGTACGTCGCTTGGTGTGGAATCGCATGGAGAGGTTGAGTAGATGCTCGAATGCCATGAGGGACATCATACGTTCGCTGTATGAGGGGACAAAAAAAAAAGGTAGCATTTAGTCAGCCAAATTCGCAACCAGGACACACATTTTCCGCTTTTCTCGAAGTTAGCAAAACTCACCTGTACTGCTCAACGGGCAACCACAGCATCGCCTGCGATGCTGAGATAACTCCACCCCCACCCTGCAACATCTTCAACCCCGCATACACAAGGACCGGAATCCAAGGATCCTGCGCAGCCCCAACACCATCCCCACCAAGCGAATCAATAATCTTCCCCAACTGCAACGGCACAGCCAGATTGACAAAGCGCTCAATGATCAGCAAGCAGAAGCACAGCCCGGCCAGGAACTGGAGTCGGGGACTGTCCCAGGGCCACAGATAAGGGAAGAGGGCGCGTAGACGGTGGGCAAAGACGCGGAATGTCGGGGGTGGGGGTGAAGCAGTGACTGAGAGACCCATCGAGGCATTGGCAGCTTGAGCAGCGGGGCAGCAGTGCTATGGGCCGCCTGTGCGAGGGTGGTAGACGACGGTCGCTTACTGGGCGTCGATATCCGGGAGGCGTAGTCGACCCAGAGCGCGTCCCGGTATCAATACCAAGGCCATTGACGGTCGTCGAACCATATGACCCGCCGCCATTACGGGTTGCGTCCGAGTTGGCTGTCGAGGGCGGTTGAAGCAGACCGGTGGTTTCGTTGACAGAGCCTGCCAGACTGCGTGCGCTGGAAGTATTCTGACCTCCTCCTCCTCCTCCACCGTTCTCCGATGAAGAAAGCTGCCGAGCTTGGATATCGGTTGCGAGGAGGAAACGGATTCGATCGTTGACCAGGGAGAAGAGGAGGAGAGGGTAGAAGAGGACGATGCGGATGAGGATGATGACGAGCTGGGCTGCGGTCCAGGGTGCCAAGAGCTCCAAGTGTTTCCCGCGAACGGAGAGGTAGACGATGAGAATGGCCAGATCCGTAGCACCTGCAACAATGGTGCCCCAATACGCCTTGCCCTTGCCATACTTGAATTTGCCCAGATTACGCTCCTCCCACAGAGACACGATCCCGATGAAGGACCAACCCAGGAGTGCGCCGAGATCAGAGACGTCGAGACCGTACCAGAGGGGCAGATCAGGCTGCCATAATCTGGAGCTCGCGGGGGGCAAGACGGCCCGGAGGATGATGAGGATGCCAGAGAGGACGTAGGTGGCTGCGATAGCGAGGATGGAGAAGTGCATGAGTTGACGTCTGGGTGTGCGAACGGGAACGCGAATAGGGATGGGTTGAGGAGCGGCGTTGATGGAGTCGGGAGAGGCGACCGTTGGTGGATCTTGTTCTTGCCGATCGACGTCCTGATAGGCGCTGTTGCTCCGCGGATGTAACATGTGAGAGACGAGATTGGTGATGGGAGTTTTGAGGACTGCGACGAGAGGGATGGAGAGGAGGAGTACGGCTTGTGCGATTCTGAGGTGAGGAGAGTTTCGGATGCGGTTGCGAAGGAGTTGTAGTCGTCTTTCATGCTGTTGCTGAGAGAAGCGGTCGAGTTGAGCCAGAGTGCGTGCTGTGAGGAGGAGGATGCTTGCGCGGTGGTCGTCGCATTGAGCTGTGTTTTGAAGGCAGCCAGTGCGGGCGGGGGTGCGGTCCAGGCAGCAAACCATGCTGGAGGTGGTGCTAGTGGTGATAATAAGAGGGTGGCATCTGGAGCCATCCAGTCATTGAAGACGGCGTGCATGAACACTGCCATGTCGTGGAAGACGGACGCGGTGGGTACAACCTGCGCCATTGGAGAGGGAGAGGGAGTGTGTGTTTGAGATTGTTGTTAGAGAGTGTGTGAAGGGCGAAGCGCGTTTGACCTGGGTCAGGCTTCGGCGCGCGCGCGTGTGTGTTGGTGTACCGGGTCGAAAGGGTTGACTGAAGCAGGATCTTCGGAGACGAGGTGAAAGCTGGTATGGCTCTCCATTGTTTTTTTTCTGGGATTTTTCTGTTCTTGCTGACTGAGTTGGAGATTTGCAGATGCGATAACGTGTTGCGACAGCGACGAGCGGAGGAGGGAGGGTTGGGTTTTTTTTTTTTGGTTGGCTGCGGGGAATGCGGTTTGCTGATGCGGATGCGGATACGGAAGAAAGAGCGAGTGTTTGGGGGGAGGGAGTGGTTGGTTATATGGCGCCCAGGATGAAGGATGCTGTGTGTGGATTTCCCTTTCTTGCGGGTGGGTGGTGGTGGTGGGTGATGGAGTGGATGTTGATGGGATCGACGAGTGAAAGGCTGTGACTTGCTTTGTGTGGCTTTTTCTCTTGTGTGAGAGAGAAAGTGGAAAGCAAGGAGAAGAAGGTGAAGAAGCTTTCCTTTTCTTCTCTGGGGATGACGAACTACTGGACTCCTTTGCTGGCGGGGGTGGGTGGTGGTTGGGACAGGAAAGTAAGGCAAAGGTTGATGGACGAGCGACAAGGATGAGTCAGGGAGAGAGGAGCGAAGAGAGTAAGTCCGCAACGAAATCTTCTTGTTTGTGCAGGGAGGAGAGATGCAGGTGCCCTTCTTATCAATTGAGAGCACACCAATAACAACACATCACAACCACAGAGGTCTCCACTCTTCACTCGAGTACAAAGGGAGGGCAGAGCTGGAAAGGAACGACGACGATCCTCCGCATTATTCAGCGGGAGGAGAAGATGAGCTCCGTCATGCGAGAGACGACTCCGGTTCTGCCCTTGCGCGTACATACGTGTACCTGCCGAGTACGAGCCGACCAGCCGCGGCACCTTTCCCGCCTCATCTGCTCTCCATCGACGATCCCATTACACCGCCAACCTTTTCAAATGGTCTAGGGAGGGTGGGCGACCTGAGAGGGTCTGAAGACTATCAGTGAGCGTGCTTGAAGTCTTCTAGAACCCTTTTCAAAAGAGTTTCTGTAGCATTTTGACAAAATCATCTTCAGACCCTTGCTGGGAGGTCATGAGAGTGTCCTGTGCATGGGAAGGTCCTCTAACCTTCCCAGGCCAAGGATCGTGGGACTCTACTGACCATATGAGGATCCCAGAGCGGTCCGGATGAAGACCCACAGGGACCACTCAACTCTCAGAAGCTCAAGCAAGGCGCAATTCATCTGCTGCCGCGTCGTGGAGACGTTGGGTGTGTCGTGGGTGCGGGTGGGTGCGGTATATATTGTTGCAGTGGAAGTTACAGTGTTGTGAAAAAGTCACGATAGCGGA